>JAFREQ010000109.1:600000-1046930 GCA_025331565.1 Holacanthus passer
TGTCTTATCTGTTTGAGCCATATTTTCATCTTTAGCTGCTGCCACCTACGTTTTGTCTCTGTCAGGTTACAGCAAATTCATGTCTGGTAAATGATGAATGAGTGGACTACACTAAATAAAAAGTAATAGTATTAACTTATTGTCTCTCCACTCCTGTTTTAAGATAAATGCCAAGGTCTGCAGTGACATGCATTCATATTTTTTTTTTTCTGGATTCAAATGGAGGCTCTGCTCTTTATTTGCCCGCTTCTATTGTAAATCATAGTATTAGAGGTCCATTGATGATGGCTGTTTTTTATTTCCAATACACACCCTTAACTCAGAACATACGCAGACTTGATTGAATGATTTCTGATCAGCTGTTCTTGAACCAAAAACTCTTGAGTTGACTAAGCCTGAAATGGGAAACTCAAGAGTTCAGGTTTAAACTCAAGAGTTTGTTAAACTCTTGCTTTTTGAAACAGATTCCAGTTCTGTTCCAGACATACCAGATTCACTGAGGCTGGGTTGTTGTCGAACACCTGCCTGTATATTACTGCATGTTTTAGCTTGTTCAGGGGCTGACAAGACTTTCTGTTACTTCATGTAAAGAGGACTCTCATACAAACTGAGTAACATCTAAGGTTGCACTTGTATTCCTATTTCAGGCATTCAGTGGATTTAAGTGTGTGCACAATGAGCCTAAAATAGTTTTTCAGTGCAGGAATTTTCTCAAATGTAGAAACAATGGAAATGATTTTGGCCATTTTAACTTACGTCCATGGCCACTGCATTTGATGGTAGTCTGTCTGACATGATGAGGGAAAAAAAAACTTCTTTACCATTTTGCATGAGCATTTGAAAATCATCCAGTGATAAGATATGAAAGAGGATGATAACCCAGAATGCACTGCAGCCACAAGACATCCCATGCTGGGAATAATGGGCATGGCATACTAACTGTGTGTGTACTATATACTAATCCCAATGAAGACTAAGTGGATTCAGACTGAAAACAGCCCTGCATTAAAACAGCACAGGGGGCTGCGTTGGTGGGGTGTGTTGTTTATGATACCAGAGAGACAGTGAGAAATGATCCAAGACGTCCAGTTCGTGTAACAGATTAATGCGTTTAAAGGCTTATCACACGCCAAAACACTGCACAGTAATATGACAGGATTCAACAAATTTATCACAGATATTTAATTAGAGTATAATTAGATAATCAAACCCCCAAAGCCTTTTTTAGTTGTTTTGTTTTTGTGCTGGTTTATTATCATTACTAATATTATTATTTGTCTTATACTGTGGCTCAAACTGCCATTAGCTGGAACGAGGTTTCCAGTGTCACCAATTGAGGTGTGCATGCTTTACGTATTAACCAAAATCAGCAGTGCCATATTGATTTGTGCAAGTGGGTGCGGCCTATCGCATATTTGCTCAGAACTCAAAATGCTTTTGAGCAATCCTGATTAATCTCACTGGAACCATCCTGCACTACCTCCTGTACACACACACTGAGTTTGGTTCAAATCCGATGGGTGCAACAAATGGCAGGACTTTGAGTGCAGCATGATTGAAACGCTGCAGGCTTTGTGATGTTGAAGCAAGCGTGTTAATGTTCTCACTCCTTATTTAAACATAATTAAACTGAAGTGACTTTGCTCACCTTTGTGAAGCCTGAAACCTGCAGCTCGTAGCTTCAATTTTCACCCATTGAACTGCTTCCTTTAGCGCAGAAGGGCTTGAACCTGAACCTCTGGTTTCATGTATTCTTACATAGTCCCCTGCATTGGATAAAGTCAGTCTGAATGTACTCAACAAGCAGTGTGACTGTGACTGATTTATCAGTCCAGCTGTATAAAACTTGTGTTTTAAGGGTTGTAAATGTTACACAATCACACACCAAGTCCCTCTCAGTCGGCTGCTTGGAGACAGCGTTTCTGTGCCAGCAGTCTGAATGTCATTGTCTTCTCCTCATCAACTAAACTGAAAGAGCAGCTGAGTTTAAATAATAGCTTAGATAATGCACCACTGCGTGATTCCTGAGGGCATTTGGTGTAGTGCTGGTATTTCATCTTGAGAAGTAAAGAGGTGTGCTATGCATTTTCTCATATGTTCTGTGAGCAGTAATGTGAGAAAGTGCATCCTATTTCAGCATGTTCATGCACTATATGACACTGTTTCATCTAGCCTGACCATCTAGCCATGATACTGCAAGGTCTTGGCATCATTACAAGGCCAAAGTCAGAAAATCTGCAAAGCACTGACTGCACAATTGTCTCCTCTATCATGAATGCTTGTTTAACAGAATGTCTATGGTGCTGTTACGGTGCTGATGGTTTTTATGGCAGTCTCATTTACAGCCATAAAGTCGGGAGAACTTGTTGTGAAGGCCTTACATGTTGTTGTGCAATATGATCTGCTTTAATAGTCTCCTGTGAGCGCTGGCTGTGGGCAATAAAGCAATGATAATGAGAGAGGGATGGGAGGGTGATGGTAGATAGAGAGCTACTAAATTGAAAAAGAAGTTTGAACATAAGGTAGGTGAAGAGATTTAATAAGATAGAAGAAGGGAGAGGAAGAAAGACATAAGGGGAGGGGAGAGAACAGGGGGTCAGTTGCTTTATTGAAAATACATTACATGTCCAAAGGTTTGTGGACACCACAGCATTACTACAGTAAGTGATTGTTGGACACCTCATTTCAAAAAACATGGTTATTAATCTCCTGCTATAACAGCATATCTTCTCTTCTGGTTTCAGACTTTACACCAGATTTCTGAACCTGGCTGCAGGGATTTGCTCCCATTCAGCCACAAGATCATTACAGTGAGGTTGGGCACAGATGTTGGAGCGATAAGGCTTGACTTGTTGGTATTTACAGCTCATCTCAGAGGTGCTGAGGTCAGCGCTCTGTGCAGGACAGTCAAGTTCTTCATCAGCAAAACCATTTCTTCATGGACCTTGCTTTGTTCACGAGGGCACTGTCATGTTGAAACAGGAAGGGGTCTTCCTCAAATTGTTGCCACAAAGTTGGAAAGTCACTAAAATATAATAGCATGCAGTAGCAATAAGATTTCTCTTGTTAACACATTTTGTAGGAATGTGGCTGTGGACTTTTATTTATGTGAATTAAACAAGCGTGGACAGGGCCAGGACAGAGCTAGCTGTTTTCCCCTGTCTTTATGCTGAGCGACAGTAAGCCCAGCAGCTGCTGGCTGTAGCTTCATATTTATTGTCCAGATGTGACAATGGTGCCAATATTCTCACTGAATTCTTGGCAAGAAAGCGGAAAAGTGTATTTCCCAAAATGTTTCTTTAATAAAACATCTGTTACAGAGAAAGGAGAAGCTGATACTAGCTAATGTCTTAACATTTTGGCTTGAAAAATTATCCAAATGATGATCAAAATAGTTGCCAGTTAAATTTCAATTTGTCAGTCAATGTACTGGTATCATTCTAAAAGCAACATTTGTGAAAAGCACATTACTGTTTGATGGCAAAGAGTGTGTGTTTGTGCAGGGGGTGAAACCACTCAACAGTAAAAGAGACAACATGTTAATGGCCATTTGGAGAGAAGATACACAGATGAAGTAGGAAGATAAAATAGGATAAACTTGCTGTTGTAGCCTGTCTGCATTAATTCACCTCTGCAAACTGTGGATATGTGTGTGCACAAAGCCAGTAATAAACAGGTAAAGTGTGTGTGCACACAATGCGTGTGTGTGTGTGGCTGTGCACAAGTGTTTATTACCTGCTGCTTGCCTGAGGGGCAAATTCCACTCGCTCTCCGAAATATGACTGGAATGGCTTCTGGAGGCTTTTCTGTGCTTATCTCCTCATCACTCAAGGTTACACTTGAGTGTGTGTGTGTATGTGTATGTGTGTGTGTGTGTGTGTGTGTGTGTGTGTGTGTGCGTGTATGTGTATGTGTATGTGTGGGGACACGACCAAACAAGGTCGTACTTTGCTAAACCAGTGCAAACTTTGCATGTAAATAAATAAAACTTTGCTTGGTAAATATAGTTCAGCAGCAATTGTGTGCATTGTTATCTTCTTTTTCAATTTAGCATTAGCAACATCAACCATCATGGCTGACCATACCTTACACCTATACCTATACCTTAGCTTTGCATGCACACTAGCGAGCAGCTTGTGTGGAGAAATCAGAGGAGAAAATGTGTTGACATACAGCTGGTCAGTAATCATATTCCTCCTCCACTCCTTACCATTTTTTTAACCAACCAAGTGTATTATAAGTGTGATATAAGATATTGCAGCCTGAAGAGTTTTCTTTTCAGTTTTGTTTCAGCAGTTGGGGTGATAATGTAGTGACAGAACGGTCTCTGTGGTAAGAGACACACACAGTGGAAATGTGTATGAATTTAAGAAATAAAAGTGCTGCTTATCTGTCCGTATCAAAACATCCTATCGAAACATCCTAAGCTAAAAATGATGGTGTAATGAGAAACGCCTAAAAATAAGGGGCATGTCAGTCCAAACTTTAGGACTCATAAGTTTTTGGTCTAAGATTAATTCTCAAAGCATATTAGTGCTAAAAGTAGCTCCTGAGTCTGAGAGAAGTTGAACCTGCTCACAGCCAGTAATGCGCCTCATTGCACCAGTGTTTTGTAAAACTGGAATGATCCAAGTGTACATTCTTAGTGGATTACTTTAAAACATGAACAGAGTATTTCCACTGTTTACCTTGGGATTGGTGCAGTAAAATCCTATTATAAATATAAATCCCAAATCCTGGAGTATTATAAACCTCTGTATAGCCTTTAAATGCATGCAATGCAAACAGACCCTTGTGTTGTTTTAATGCAAAGCTGCTTTTGTCTGATTCAGCTCATATGGTAAGTTTCATGTTGACTTTGGTAAAAGGTGATGGGTTTGTCAGGGACATGCAGAGCCTGTATTACTTGGCATCTTTAAGCATATGCAGGGAGTTGGTTTAACATACAGCAGTAGGTGAGAGGTGTCAAACCAGTTTTTGTCATCTTTACAACAGTGTTAAAGTTTGCATTTAATTACATTTAATGCAAGTCAGTCGACTCTCATAGCACACACTGGAAGCGTCATGCCGTCAGAAAAAGTAGTCAAGGTACGTATACAAAATGTATACCTAACAGAATAAGAAATGAGATCACCAGCTGAGTCTGTAGTCGAGACACCGTGATTATCCATGTGAATTCCTGTTTTGTGTTTATTTTATCTCTTATATCTTTGCATTTTGCAGGAGCTCCCTTCCACATTTGTCAAGTGTAACAACTCCTCACTTGTAGCTCTGAGGTTTATCACAATTGCAGGTGTCGTATTACACTGTGGGAAAGAGGCGTTCTGCACAGCAGTGTGTAAACATATCTACATGTAGTAAAGTAGAATTGAGTCAGGTGATGGTAGTGCAGGAGACAGGGCAGGACACACGCGAGATCAGGTTTCAGTGTTGGTAATATGGGTTTA
The DNA here is from genome assembly GCA_025331565.1 of Holacanthus passer. Lineage (NCBI taxonomy): Eukaryota > Metazoa > Chordata > Actinopteri > Pomacanthidae > Holacanthus > Holacanthus passer. The sequence continues at coordinate 605,448 of JAFREQ010000109.1, forward strand.
GTGGGAATGGCTGAATGTGTTTGCCATCCTGCTTTTCTCTCTGCAGCAGCAATATGCAACCTGCGTGGGGGATGGCTTGACGGGGTTGTACAATAATCCATTCTAATAAAGGCAGTGTTTGTCCCTCTTGTGTTGAAGCTGCACTCAAACTGGACTCCCTGCGTCGTATTTCATGTCCCACTGGTACCTGAATGAAGCAACACTCCCCCCCTCTCCACACAGCCCCTTGTGTTAGTTTTAACGCAGGGTTGTTTCCCTGAAAACACTCGAGAACAAAGCTTTACCTCTGCTGTTCTTCTTCTCTCTGGATTGAACACTGTTTTTCTTTTAGCTGTCAGTCTCAGCCTCGTCTGCTTTTTCTCTTTCAGTATCTGACACTCTTTCCGCTTTGTTGTCCCACGCATTCCCACAAATTAAAAAGTCAGTACCAGATATACCAGGATCCTGGCAATTTATGTTTCCTTCATTCTTTTTAAAAACGATATTTTGCATACTTTATCAATTCAATACACTCAGAGGTTTTGCTGCTACAGCCTTACTTGGTCTGATATGACCCGTTGTTTATGGTAGCTAATGTTGGCCAAATTAAGATAGAGTTTGCTTACATTATATTGCTGTCAGTACACTTATTTAATGACTCTTTTCCACTAGTGCCTGGCTTTAATAAGAGATGATCAAGAAGGTTTCTATGTTAACTCCAGGATACTGGAACGTTATTCTGTTTTCATATGGTGGCCTTACACTGTCTGCCCTGTTAAATCTCTAGTGTGAACCACTGCGGTGAACTTTCTCAAACTTAGATCTGAAGTCTTTTTCAGTGTGCACAAGGTTAATGTAACACTTGCCAGCGTGGGACGTGGTTATTCAACCCTGCAGGGATAGGAAAGCTTCACAAATCAGACTGTTTCAAACTTTCAAAGGAACACACATCATATTTGTGTGTCCACTGTCACTTTGCAACATAACTTGATTGTAGGGTAAAAATCAACCCACAGGGTCAAAGTGCTGCTCTGCTGCCATGCACTAGGAGTAAGAACATTTGGAAGGTGTTGTCCATTTATGTTTCTGATTGTGAATGATTTCTTGACACTCTCATGAGTTTCAGAATTGTTTAATTGTTTGAGGGACAGTTGCTGGTTGAATTTATACTTTATTTATTTATTATAATTTATACTCACAGTAAGGATGTAACAGTTTGCTCTGAACGGGGCCTGACATGAGTCCATGTAGGGAAAAGGCAAAGATTTCTCAACAATGTTAAGAGGAGGGTTTTTTGGACATGTCAATAAAGTAAGTTTTAAAAGTAAGAGGTTAAAGTGACACGTGGACATTTTGAGTTCATTATTCATTTTTGGTCATGAGTTTAAAAAGTGTTTTAACTCCTCTGTACTTTCAAAATGACCCTAAATGGTGCTCATCTGCCCATTCAATGTCCAGTTAGGGACATTTAGTAAACATTTTGTCTCATTTTTGACCAACATAATACTGAGGAGAAGAGAGGAGCCATTGTCATCTTTAACTAGCCAGCTGGATCCAGCGCCTGATGGGAAGCTTTGTTGTTGATGCTGCTGTAACAAATGCACCATTGATTAACAGATAAGGGGATCATCTCTCTCTCTCTCTCTCTCTCTCTCTCTCTCTCTCTCTCTCTCTCTCTCTCTCTCTCTCTCTCTCTCTTCTTATTCCAGTGTGGCTCTTCTTGCCATACACCAGTATGTTTAGAATACGTTGTAGTTTAGTGTACAATGCAGTAGTAACATTGTTCTGTTCATTCTTGATTCCTCCGCCTCACAAGCTGACACAGGTGCGTTTCACAAAGCCAGCTTACAGCCTTACTTTTGTTCAAATTGAAATTTGTAGTACTAAAGTTCTCTGTGGATCTATGCAGAGAAGGGTGTTATAGGCAACTGTAGTTCACAGAAGCCCCACAACAACACTTATGGAGAAGGTGTACGTCAATAAAAGTGTAACAGAAATAGCCACTTGACTGTCTCCAAACACACACACATGTTTGTGGAGCCCAAAGAATATCTTCCAGACTTTACTCGTGTTAGAAAAAAAGTTGAGTTTTGAGTGCAGCCTCTGCTTTTTTGTAAACTGAAGAAGAAGTAGATGGCAGGTTATGGGAAAATGGGTCAAATTTACTGCTCGTCGAGATGCCAGAAGATGCAATTTTCTTGCAATGTTTAGATTCAGTGATCTCATTGCAGGCTTAACACTTTGCCTCAAAGTGCCGTGTTTGCCTGATGTAGTGTATGCAGTGCTATAATGGCTCTGTAACACCACAGCCTCACCGTCTAATGCAGTGTGATATTATGACAGAAGGCATCATTCCAGCAGCTGAGTGATAGCGACCACAGAGAGACTCAAACTTCTTCCATTAAGTAGATTTATCGCACAGAATCTAGTGTGACGCTGATTGCAAAGTTCCTTTCTCAGGATGCATTAATCTGTCATCATTTCTCACCATAAGATTGTCTTGAATTTCACAAGCAGAAGTCCATGAGGAAAGAAAGAAAGAGAAAAGGAGAAGTAGCCGTCTTTCATCCAAGGGATAAAAGGTCTTTTATCCAGTCCTGGAAAAACACATACAGGCCCTGAAAAGAAAATTTTTGTGATTGGTTTGAAGTGGGTGGGGTTCAATTGGAAAATGTGATGTTAAACACTTCATGCACCAATCAGGATTTAGCATCACAATCATGAGTTTTTGAGAGCTAAACACTTGATGAATAATACCTGTGGGTGTTTTCCTTTAACTTTGATTGTTGCTTATGTGTTCATGTGTAAAAAAAAAAATGCTTTACTTTAAGATTATAAACCTGGATTAGGGTTTCCCTGTCGGGGACTGTCAGTGATTTATACAGTATATTGATAGTGCAACATGAAAGTTAATAAGAATACTTTTTGCATTTACAGAAAAACTTTTTAAGCATAATTTGTTTACATTTCGGCAAATATTAATTATCATTAATTAGCATTTCCTGTTTCAATATACATGATGATTCATGTTCTGCACTTATGCCTTTTTTCTATGAATTCTAAGAGGCCCTTGTTCATGATGGACTGAGTTCTCCTCAGAAAGTGTTGTTGCAGTGTGTCACACTGGATTTTAAAATACACTATGTGTTTTATGTTTGTTCAAAATTTGACTGAGTTATGACTCAGAGAAGGTGTGATTTTTGATGCAAATTGCGGCAGTCGGGTGCTAGTGGCTTTAAAGTACCATAATTGCCTCCATGCCTCGTGTTACTGCTCAGCTGTGTTGATAAGCGGGCCAATCTACAATATCTAACTTCATACTGTTTTCAGAGCATAAGCATTCACCTTTCCATTTCATCACAGTACGTTTGTCATACCGTCTCTTCCTCTGTGCCCCCCAGCACTGGCTTAGAGCTGGAGTTGGTCCCCGGGCACTGCACAGTGGCTCCCAACTGCTCCTCAGACACCAGATTTCACTGTGTCGTACTGTGTTCATGATTATATGTGACAATGAACCTGATTCACAGTTTCAGAAGAACTTAAAAGATGATACAATCAGCAGCTCAGGCATTTCCCCGCTCTGGTGATTGCACAGGAGGAAACCTGGCTGCTTCCTTTTTCCTGCTGTATCAGGAAGAGATGATTGTCAAGTTGGGTTGTGACACCCCAAGGAGAGGGCGGAACTGTCAGAATGAGGAAAATGGGGAGGAATGGGAGAAGTGAACTTTATTGTACCACAATGTCATCCTTGAACTACAGCAAAGATAGCAGAACATCCAGTTTCATGCCTGTTACATCTCACATTGCAGCTGTTGGAATCCAGAGTGAAATGTCATTGTCACTGACCAGACAACTTTAATACAAAAATGTAATGGACTTTACTTTGCTTGTCTCCAAGGTCAGGTGTAATCCAGCAAACTGATCACAACTAGGCAAGTCCTAATAGCAGAGTATAGAGTGTGTCTCCAAATGCGAGTTTTAAAATACTTCACCATACAACCTGGATAAAAGACGGGCATGCTAATTAACAGCATGAATTTCAGCTTCGAGACAAAAAGATGGTTGAGGCCCAAAGAGACTTACACAAGTGCGCTGAGGTGCTCGTCTCTTTGTGCGCGTGAAAATTAATTATTCCGCTTTGTTTCAAGTCGACTAAAAGAAGTTTAATTTCCATGAACTCAAAGGTTAATAACAAAAGATGAGGTTAAAAAAATGGTTTGATCAAAGACCATGCTTTGACTCTTAGAAGAAGCGCCCGTATGAATAAATCATCTGTTCAAATGAAGCACCTCTTTTGATTTTTATGTATGCAATCACTCATCCGCATCCGTACACTTAGAACACATAGATAGCTCTTAAAGCACTGGTAAACTTAATTTAACATCTTGTGTTCCTTTTACAGTAACATACTATGTTTTGATGATGAAATAAGCAGCTTTTGAATAAAAAAAATAGTCCTAATTATTAGTTATTATGCTTGTTTGTTTTCTTGCCTCTTGCTGGTGTAGTAGATGCTAATTGATACTACTAACAAGTGTGTTTTACCATTGGTGTGTCTGTTGGTCGGTCAGTTGGTTGATCCACCTTTTTGATCATGACTTGGTACCCAGAGGATGAATCCTAATGACTTCAGTGACTTCACCTCTAGTGCCAGTAGCAGGTGGAGATTTTTGGCTTTTTGGGAAACATTGTAACAATTATTGGATTGCGATTGAATTTTGTCCAGATATTCATATTCTGCTATAGGTATAACTTGTAATAACTTCGGCAATCCTCTGACTTTTCATCGAGTTTTCATCGAGTACCATTATGGGACAAAATTCTTTCTCCAGTCTTTGCATTCAGGACCAAATACCTGCATTCCTATCAGCTTCTGCTCTACATTTTGTTTAGTGCTAATGCTATCATGTCAACACGCTCAACAAAGATGATGAGCATGATAAAAGTTCCTGCTTAGCATCCGCATGTTAGTAACGTCATTGTGGGCATGTTAGTATGCTCTTATCTTAACAGGCCTGAGGATCACAGCACAGATTAGAGTATGATATAGTCTGGTGCCCTCAGGCGATGTTATGAGCAGGTAGTAGTTAGTTTCAGTGGAAGATGATGCAACCCTTACAACACATCACATTCACAGTAGTTAAGACATACAGTAAATCCCCCACCAGTTTGAAATAGCTGGATCCTACTTATCTGGGAAAGTACATGCAAATGGACATGACCCCGGTGCTCCTCATGTGAACAAGTCCAGGGAAGGAGGCTGCAGGTGTAAATCACAGTGTACATTTCAGCCTTCATGAACGTGTGCATGATTGAAATACAGGGGATACTGCATTGACGCACATCAGAGGGTGACTCATCAAATTGTAGGATCAGGACCATCTCTTGTCACACGCGCACACATCGCATTTGGCCTTGCACACGCAGACACAGGACAATGCACACACCCACTCACACTGACTTTCAAGCACACATAGAGCTCAGTATAATAGGCCTTTTCTCTTTAAGGTTAATGCTTTCTGCCTTCAGTGCTCAACACTGGCCGCATAATGTGTCTAAAGCAGCTTCTCTCATTCTTTGTGTCAGTGCTCACACGTCCTCAATAAGCTGTTAACAACCCCCGTCAACTTGAGACGTCACCATGACTGTGCAACCATAAGCTACAAAGGCTCAAAAGCCTTTTGTCGCCACATTTTATAGATCAAAAAGTTGATTATAGACAAATCAGAGGAGTCAATAATGAAAATATCCATTATTAATACCCCTATACTTGAGTGTTGTATTAAGACTTGACAGCATCTCATCATTTAGGCCATTCTTCAATGCAGCAGATTTAAAAAAAAATTTTAAACGCCTGTGTGGGAGTGAAATAGCGTGTCACCTTCCCTGATTAAGAAGTAATCTAAAGGGGCACTCCAGCAATTTAGCCTCGCCCTTTCATTAAGTCTGCGGACTCACAAGAGACAGATTAAAAAAGAGTGGTCAAAATCAAAGCAGAGGCAGAGATATGCTGACTTAAAGCCTGCCAGGTTTCCTTTTTTACATGTTTTTGATATTTCAGCAGCTATGTTCTATATTCTACAGTAGCTCAGACTTTTAAGCTTTATACTGCAGGACCCTTTTTATGACCTCCATGTTGGCCTATTGCTTTTTGTTCCACCTTTCCACCATCATTCATGAAAGCAACGCAGCTCAGTTACTGGCGCTCAAGTGTTTGGCATTTGATCAGCATAGAAATTAATCCATTTTATGAAAGACAACGTAAACCTATTTGATGCTAGTTTCACACAACAACTGCCAGTTAATATATGCCATAGTTGCAGGCAAAATTTTATTCCTGCCATTATGATGAAGGCTTTGAAACAAAATTTAGAAGTACTTTAAACTACACTTCTCATTGCCAAGTGAGGCTTTTAGGTTCACGTTAAGGTAAAATGATTTAGCCTGGAGTTCAGACACAAAGACCGTCTTGTCTTGTGTTACCTGGAGAAGGTTGTCTCCCACAGTGCAAATTTTCCCTTCCAGTGCAAAGCTCCTCCAACATGTAATTACAGGAAAGCTTTGTCTCACCCTCTATGAAATCTGTGTTAGTTTATATTCAGCTCTCTTTCCTTACGTTGCCTTTTGTGTCATCTCGCCCTTGTTGACATTTCATCTCCTGTCTGTTTTCCCAGGGGGCGAACGAGGAACTGAGCGAATGTTTGAGAGAGACCGAGGATAGAGAATTTAAAAAAAGGCTGGAGAGGAAAGCGAGAGATTGGGATGATTGTGTTAAAGTTTCAGTTCCTCACACAGTCACCCTGTTTTGCTCACTCGTGCTTTTTTCTCACCATTGTAACATGCTGTAATGTGTTTGATCTTCTCATTTTTAAAATGCAGACAGTATTTCTAGGCTACGTTGGTGTGACCTCATGTTTCCTTGCGTGCACACTAATAGTCTCAGCAGATTTGGATTGCCTGTTGAGAATATACCAGCATTTAGCCTTTAATTTTCTGTTTCAGATGATGGCTGTGGCATTTTTTTTGTTTTCTTTATATCCTGATTGGCTAAAAGGTTTTTTGATTTTATCTGTGGTCAGCTGCCACCGCTAAGTGGCCGAATGTTGCTGTAAAAGCTTTCTGTGAAAATGTGGCTAAATCAAATCTGTCAGTAACTGCAATTTGTCTGCACACTTCTATTTTCCTCCCAATTTTGTGACACCTTGAGACAACCTCATTCAATAGTTAAGAGTTCACCAAAGGCTGATGCAATGGAGCAAAGAGTCTCTAACGTAAAACCACAACCAGTGCACAAAAAAATGACAAGAGATCACTTGAGATGAAAGAAGGAATCTTGCTATTGAGATGCATAATTGACAAATTTTATATTTATATAGTTTTTCAATAATAGATACTCACATTCAGCGGAACCATGAGCAGCCTCGACCATTCAATTCAGGTTTATCCAAAACCCAGCATGAAAATAGCATCGATAATGTGTTGGAGGTTGATCAGTGGAGCCTGCCTGGTACCTTCACGTGGTTGCCTCTGCTTGTGCTGTCGGGCTGTAGACCAATTTTTATTGGAGAATAAGCAGCGCAAAGGATCCAGCAATCACTATTCACCAACACATAGAAGGTTTAGGAAATTTGTTGTAAAGGAGATAAGTATATGGATGGTCTTTTTTTTAGCGTTAGAATTAGAATGTTTTCACAGGTTGTTTCGACCAAACTAGAGTTGGTGATTGTCAGAACAGTGGAAAGACTGGGCGGGGAGGAACGGCTCTGTCCAAAGGAAGCTACTGCTACCTATCAAGAACTGGTCTGACACGACTTTAAAACTGCAGCCTGTCGTTTTTACACTTTTTGTACATTAAATAAACAAGATATAATGTATTAATTAATGAGCTTTATAGATGCTGTTAGAGGGACAGAGCCAGGCTCTTTTCCTCTGTTTCCAGTCTTTTATGCTAAGCTACCTAATAAGTTTAATATTTACCATACAGACATGAGAGTGGTCTCAATCTAAGCGAATAGGAGTATTTCGCAAAACATCAAACTATTCCTTTAAAGTAAATTAACCAAGGTCCCAGCAAAAACTGAATTACCTTTTTGTCTTTGTCTATGTAGATTTTAGAAACTGGCAGGAGGTGGATTACTGCTACCATCACATTACTGTAATCCATAATCCAAAGGCCCAACACATATAATTATTCATTTAGAAATGTACAAATCAGATTCCTTTCTCTGTGAATGCAGCTTTAGATGAGTGGAACCATTCTTGTAGAGAGTGCCAGACTGAAAGCCTAAACCAGCAAATGGAGTCTGAATGGATTCATGAAATGTGTGATCGTACAGTATAATGGCACATGGAATCACGTGGGTGGTGTTTGTCTCAGCAAAGCTGTGTATGTGTTGGAGTGAGAGCTAATGTATGGATGTCTATATGAAAGTGCACATGATGAAGTGCTTGCGTGTGTGCCCCACTAGGCTGGAATTTGCTGTATCAGCAGGGTCTCTGGGTGGTGTGGTGGTCGGAGAGCACTATCATGGAAAGTTCCATAGGACGCAGGTTTAGTCCAGGGCTGCGTGTGAGAGAGAGAGAATAACAAAGAGCATGGATATTGTGTGTGTCTGTGCATGTGAATGTGTGTGAGTGTGTGTGTGAGAGAGAGAGAAAGGGACAGGCAGAGTCAATGACATACTTATATAGGAAGAATTCAAAAGAAAACATTTATTTGCAGTTGTCAAAGCTCCAGATCTACACATCTGTCTACTCATCTTTACTTTTGATATAACGATTTCATCGAATGGTTTATTCTCTCTATTCTCTAAACATGTTGAGGCCCATAATTCCCTTTTCTCCTTGTTTAACTCACTCAGATAATAAACCTTTAATAAAAAGTCTAGGGTGACCAAGACTAAGCAATTTCATAAATCTCAGTGTGGATCTTTGGTGCCTTCTGGCAGATCTGCACAAAACATTATTAAGAATCCAGTCATAACAACTGCTGCCATTTCGTGAAGGAAGTCAACATTTCACCGTCTAATCAAATCTGTTCTGCCCTGAAAAGCTTTAAAAACACCTGACCATGTCATTTTAATGAGATTTCTCAAATTTCTGTAAACATGTATAAAGCACTACTGGATGGATTGCTGTGAAATTTGGGACATTGATGGTGGCCAGAGGATGAATCCAAATGGCTTTTCTGATCGTCCTTCTTCTGTCACCATGAGGTTTATATTTTCGCTCTGAGTGAAATAATCTTGATATTCGAGCTCCCTGGAGCATCAGTTCTAATGACCTCTGTGATTTGTATTTGAAGATTCCCATCAGCCTCAGCTGTACTTTGTGTTTAGTGCTAAGTGGCAAATGTCAGTAGTATTTAGCATTGTCTCTGTGAGCATGTTAGCATTTTGCTCAAAGCACCACTGCCATTAGAGTAGTACTCTGAGTCTTATACGTTTTGTGTAGCAGATTTTAGTGTCCTATCTATGTTTTGTATACAAAACATATGTGCCATACTAAAACATGCAGTAGTATATTTTAGATATTTAAATCCCTTGGCAATTTTGTAGATATTGCACTTTCAAAAGTGTCATAAACCTGTGAATTTAGATTTACTGTGACAGGAAGGCTTTCTGTGATAAGCTCCTGTGTAATTCAGGCAATTAGAAACAAAACTAATATTATGGGCGTACGTCCAATTTACCCCTGTTCAACCCAAAATTGTTATTATAATTTTCTTTAATTTGTATTTGACTGATTTTACTATATTAACAAACACAAAAATTGTCAAGTAAGGAAATAATAGAAAAACAGTATGCTGACAAAAAAGGAAAAGACATACCAACACAAGCATATGTATATGCATGAAAGTTGAACACTGTTGCTGGAAGACTAGTGGGGGACGACTGCGACGTTCTTTCCTATATGTTCCCCAAGAGAAAAATTAAATTGTCGCTCTTACGTCAACAGAGCAATTGTGGTTTGAAATCCCGCTCTGTGAGTTTCCTAAACAGATTAGCGCATCAGCAGGAATGACAAGTACTGAATATCTAGGTGGCCAAAACATGACAAACCATCGTTGTGGCCCTTTAAAGTGGCGTGTAGTAGAGAGTTAGAACTCACAGGCTAAATCTGTACCCACCTTATCATGTTTTCAGAGCCTCCCTCAGGCATTATCTCCAGCTTATCTGCCACTTTCCATTTCATCCTCCTCCTCCTGCTCCTTCTAAAGACCCTCTCTACTTCCCTGTTGTTGTTCTCAACCAGCTGTTTTCTCTCCACGCTTCTAATGATTTCTATTTCCTCTTCTTTTTTTTTTTATCTTGATCTTTTATCTGCGTGACAAAAAAACAACAATCTTGACTGTGTTTGAGTTGATTTGTCTCCTCATTATCTGGGAGATTCAGCATGTGAGTGTAAATAAATGATTGCTAAGTATATTTATATGCAGGTGTTGATCCATACAGAGAATGTGAGAATGTGTGTGGAGTGTTTGGATCGTCGGTTATAACCCTGCCTCCCTCCAGCAGGAAGCTTGCTGTCCAGAGAGGCTGTGATTGCATTAACCCCATGTCTATTGAGTTAAGATGGATCAGAGGCTCTGCTCACTTTGCTCTGTGCTTCAACTGTAAAATGTATTCAGGCTCGTTCTGCCAATGTGTGTAGCCGTGTGGATGTAATGCTGAGCAAACCTTCCACGTAACTCCCACCTTGAACTACCAGACGTAAGAGACCTGCTCAGGATTAGCACTGGTCACGGAGTCTGTTACCATCTGTCAGGACGGTGCGTGCTGCTGTTTTTGTCACCGTTCATCATCTGTCCTAGTGAAAGATATCAGTGCTTGTTTTCCTCCCTGCATCGCCATCATTCATCCTTGTCCGGTATACCAGATTCCACAGAGCGAGATAATCCATCACAACTGCCACAAAGCCTTGATCTGTCTTAGTTCCAATTTATCAGGCCTGAATTATTGTCTGTGCTGCTATCTGTTCAGTAATAGACATTCTTTATAAGAAAATGATTCCAGTAAAACATCTTTTACTAATAAACTTTATTGTTAATTCAGTGTAATTTCATAGGCAGACAATTTAATTTCAAGCTTCGTGCAAAAAACAAAACAAGGCAAAAGAAGCCAGTTGTGTACAGCTTGCATAGTGAAATCATTTAGAACAAGACTAAGAGTCAACAGACATGCTGGCAGTTCTGTGAGGCTTTACTTAGGCAAAGTGGTGCTTGAAGAAAATTGCTCATGTCTGTATGTTAACATGTCCAATGACAATGCTAGCATGGTACTGTTGAGCAGCTATGATATATATGTTTACCATCTTAGTTTATTAATTAGCACTAAACTTAAAGCACAGCTGAGGCAGGTGGGAATGACAATTTTGCAGATAGTTGCTCATAAACCCAAAGCACTTAAAGTAAAATTTTGTCGGTGGAGGTAGATGAAATGTTAAGGGATCCTCACAGTTATTTCATTTTATTCTGTGGGTACCATGACTGTACAAAAGGAACAGTGATCACCAGTGTCAGTGGGATTCATGTTCTGGGGGCCATGAATGTCTGTACTGAATTTCATGGCAGTTCATGCAATAGTTGTTCAGATATTTCTGAACTAAGCGCTCAAATTATCTTTGTTTCCAGCCTTTATTTTGCTAAAATTATGATTTCACTTTTCCTGGAGTTATTTTTCCTAAAGTTGCTAAAGTGGAAAAACCTAAGCCTAACCAATACATGGACATATTATCATTATGGTAAACATTTTATTTTCAGCAGACAATAACATTAACATTCAAGATAAAAATATTAATTGGAGCAGCTTTAAATGTCCATATTTTCCATATTTTAATGGGTCTTGAACTCACAGCCTGGTACCTGTATAATAGTCTAAAATCCTGTTTTTTGGAAACCTGGAAAATGGAAAATCTGCTTCTGCCCTCTTCTGTCAACAGCTATAGAAATACTGAGAAATACTGGTGCAAGTCCAGGAGCTCACTGACCTGCTCCTGCTGTCGTTGTTTCCTTGTATTATATTTTTCTAACAGCCCTCTCTCCTCCGTCTCATCCTTTTTCTCCATACCTTGAACAGTATACAAGTAATGGAAAGTTGAAATCAATGGAAGTTTTCTTTTCTGCATTTCCCTGATTGGTTGACCTAGCCTGTGATGTAATGACTGATGATGTAAGTCCCGGGCCGAGGTGAATGAGAGGACTGTTCTCCCTCTCTGTCTCTGTCAGATTGCAGCGGCGTCGGTCTGTCCTCAAATTGTTCTTGCCATGGTAACATTGGTTTTTAGAAAGCCACCAGCAGGTCATTGATTTAATGTCTTTTGAGGGCTGTTTTTGTGCATTGGAGGACATGTGCTTCAGGGATGAGGTACACATGATGCTCTTAAAGAGACTTTAAAAAACACGTTTTTAAAGCATCAAGTGTTACAGCTGCCACTAACAATTATTTCCTTTTTCGATTCATCTCCCAATTATTTTCAAGATTAATCATTTAGTCTGTAAAATATAAGAAAATTTTTAAAAATGCTCCTCACGATTTCCCAGAGCCGAAGTTGACATCTTCAAATTGCTTCTTTTATCCAACCTTCAGTTACTATCATAAGTGACAAACGCTGATGATAAATGACAAAAGCTGAAACCACCAAATGTTTGCTTGAAAATGAAACAATTAGTCAATTACCAAAAAAAGTTGGCAATTAATTTGCTTTTGATCAACTAATCAATTAATCAAATAATTCTTGCAGCTCTATTAAACAGGGAATGATGGCAAAAAGTTTGCGCTGCACTCAATATGATCAATTCAAAGACTCTAAATGTCTCCTCCTGTCCTCCTCTCTCCAGGTGTTTAACATCCTCTGCTGTGTTGAGTGACCCCCCCTCCTTCCTCCCCACCCTTTGACTCCACCTCTTCCATCATGTCCTCTCGGGCCACGCCCATCCAGGGGTCACGACCGGTGACCCCTCCGCTGGCCTCCACAGGATCCCCACGTCCTCCATTGTCACCAGGTAAAGACATATTTTTAAGTACTCTATTTAGAACATATACAGCACTGTATCACAACCTGTCTTAAAGGGGCCCTCCACTGATTTTCCACTGCATTTACTACTGAGCCGGTGAGAACTGTTGTACAATATCATCAGTGGATCTGGAGTCTGAAGTCTTAGAAACTAAGATTGAGCAAACAGAAGACCTGCTTTACAAATTGGAGCATGGTATTTTGTCAGGGAGGATCTAATGACAGATACTATTAAATTGCATCATGGGACATGTAAAATCCAGCACTTCTGGAGCTCATGATAGGGACTGAAAAACACAATATCCTGGTGTGGCTGCTATCAATGAGAACAGTAATGCTGGGTTACACACATGCATCATTTCCTGTCTATCCCTCATGTGTCATTTGCATCCAGCATGGGAATGGCAGACTCCGCCACTAACAATGAAAACTAATAAAGAGAGAAGTGATTCCACGCTATACATGCAATGAATGGATATTACTAAAAAATATTGCTGGCTATGAATATGATCAAAAACTGTGTTTGATTTCATGAAAATTGTAAGGACTACAAATTAAAGGGAAAATGAACCCAGATGGAAGTCACTTTATTATCTCAAGGGTCTTCACTTTAAGTCAGTTGATGTAAGCTGTCAGCTATGCATAAACCAAGGAGCAGCTTCTAGGAGTAATCCATTACATAACATTACATCCTGGTCTTTACACGATGTAAAAAATAATGAGAGTAGCGTAATTTATCAAAGCATCCATCCTCCTGCATCAACTGTAGAAGCAGCAATTAGCTAAGGCAAAACATATTGATACATCTCTGACATATAGATGTATTTGGTGTATTTGTCAGAGTTGAGATTATAGTAATGGGAAAAGTAATGACATTACACAAAGAAAAGGATATGCATGGATAAAGCGCATGGCCACCACTGCAGAGACCCTGATTGGATCTTGTCCATGGACCGATTTGTGTGTTTGAGTGGAAAACTGGTGAGGGATCATGTCCTTGTCACTGCACCTGAAACTATCCTTTGTTTGCAGTCTGTACCATCCCCAGAGTGACAGTAGGGAATATTAGCAACAAGAAGTAGAGCAAAGGAAAAGAGCAGGATATTATGTAATAATGTTTTATTTCATGTCGTATATTTTATAGCATCACATGCTTAGTCACTATACTGGTGGTTTTGTCTGACATTGATACCTGGAATTGTACAAGTATAGAACCAATACAGTGATGTGACGATGTTATTTGTCATGATGTAACACAGTTTTTTCTCCCTCCATCAGAGTCCCTGCAGCCTCCAGCCTGCAGACACAGAGACCGCTCACCTTCCCCCATGAGAGGCTACCTCATCCCCAGCCCTCTGCCCACACGCAGAAACAGGACCTGCTCAGCGTGAGGACACACACAAACACTCACTGTAGAATCACACGGGATGAAATGAGCCAATGAAGCGGGTGTAATATTAGCTGCTATGTTTCCCGTATAGTAAGTGAAGCTTGTCGAATTCGGTGGTTACTGGTAGAAGTTCTCATGCTAACTCTTGAATGTAGTTCAAGCTTGGCTACGATGAAGCTATTCGTTTAAGTTGCACTTGTCTGCAGTCCTCCTGACCTTCCAACCGGGGCAGGAAACATTGTTTGGGAGCAGTTTTGCTGCCTATAAGCAGAAATCCACATGCGCACACACAGGTACGAAGTAAAGGAGTAAGCAAAGTTCAGTCCCCACACACTCTTAAGTTGACTGTACACTCAGTCAAAACAAGGGTGAACAGTGTATCATCAGTCATGCTGAAAAAGCCAAGCTATACAGATTGGGTTTTTTTGTTTGTTTGCAAGGCTGTCGTTGTTATAACAGGATCGATAAAGTTTAAGTATTATTTATATTTTATTCCACTGAACCTTGTTGCAGGCTTTTCAGCACTTCCTTGAAGTACAAATATTCAGGTTATTTTTCAAGACTTTTTCTTGTTCTTAAGTTCAATTTTGTTTTGACAACTGGACACAGGTGAGCACAGTCGTTCAGTCACTACATTTTATTGGTTTGTGTCCCTGTATTTGTGCAAACTGCTGTTCTCTCTTAGTCTTACAAGTGCTGTCATGACAGGGCTAGCATGTTCATTAAATCAGCAATAGCCATTTAATATATTTGTATTCTATAATTGCCTCTCTATGTATTTAATTGTTACTGATGCAGTCCACCTTTCCCTCAAATGATTCAAATACATGTTTTAGATCTGATCAACATTTAAAAGTTGAATTCCAAACAAGTTATGTCTCATAATCTGTCAAATGACTGCAAGCATTTAACAGGATCATAATGTAACAGGAAAAAGACATTTCATCTGCTAGCCAATCAATCTATTGATACACTACATATTTGATGGTCTTCATCGCTCACTCAACTCACATCACTCTGCCACCCTCCTCTTCTTCCATCCTTCCATCTGTACCTCTCTCACTCTCTATGCAGGACGGCTCGTGCATCAGAGGGTCCGGTGTTTACTGGTGTGTGTAAATGTTTTTCCCGCTCCAAAGGCCATGGCTTCATCATGCCATCCGACGGGGGCCAAGACATCTTCGTCCACATCTCAGAGTAAGTGTGTGTTTGTGCTGTGTGTGTCAATGTGTTTGTGGATAGGTTGTTGCGTGTAAGTTTCCTGGGGAGTGTGTGTCCTGTCGGAGGCTTGGATGTATAGTGGTATGTTCTTGCGTTGCATTGCTGTTCTTATGAGTTCCAAAGGTCTTTCAAAATATGGAAAGAAGAGGACAGTATTCTGAAATGAAAGGCATCGCCAGTTGGTGTGTATGCGCACACACAGACAGTGGTTCAGTGAGACTGTTCTGTGGGTGAGACTTAAGGATGAGTGTGTATTTTTGCTCATTGTCTCTGATGAGATCAGTGAGAGGGCTGCTTTGGTTTTAATCACTGACATTGAAGTATGTCAGTGTTTGTGTAGGAGTATAGGGAAACACACACACACACATAAATGGGAGGATCTGCAGGTGTGTGTAGGAGGGCAGCAGAATATCTGATGACCTTCACCATGGTGCCTTTATCATCAGCCACGGGCTTAAAACGCATAGTCAGTGGTCTATACACGCATACATATCTCTCTGCTTGATTTGTGTGTGATTTGTGTGTGCATGAACCATAGTTACTAATTTTATCATTGGTTATGTTGGTGTACATTGATGCTCTTCCTGTATTTCATATTTTCATACAGTATAATATGTTAATATTTTGTGTGTGTTAGCAAAAGAGCAAGGACATTTCAATTCCAGTTACCTTGCTAGGAAATAAAGTCATAAAGAGTCTTTGAGAAGTCATTAAGTGTTGTTGAGTGTTGGTAAGTGTTTTTCAAAGATCACCAAGTATTTAATTTTAGGAAAATCTGATGCTTAGCTCTGTGACTCAAATTGGCAGATCGCCCACTTCACCATCAGTGCTGGAACTCTATGTGAAAATATTAGCAACTGAACCACAAAAAACATGTTTGACATACAGATTTTGCCTTGCAAAGCTCCGGTGCTTTTACTTGCATTGCTGCTATTGGCAGCAAAATAGAGCTGTTTCCTTTGTTTTTCCATCTGTGGTGACATTGCAGTAATTCACCCTGAAACTAAACGGTGTTGTTCAACACTTTGACTTGCTGTCTGCAGCGCATTTCAGCTGCAAATGTCTGCATGCAGAGGAAATCAGAATTCTACTGTTTTAACTTTTGGATCTGTGTCTCTCTCTGTCCTCCTCCTCCAGCGTTGAGGGCGAGTACGTGCCGGTGGAAGGTGACGAGGTGAGCTACAAAGTGTGCTCCATCCCTCCCAAACACGAGAAGGTTCAGGCTGTGGAGGTGACCATAACCCATCTGAACCCAGGAACCAAACACGAGACCTGGTCAGGACACGTCGTCAGCAGCTGAACCCCGACGCCAGCAGGGGGCAGGCCAAGGCGGGTGGGAAGGGAGATATAGATGAAATTGGGAGGGATGAAAGGGTTAAGAGAAAATATTGGATGATTGGATGAGGAGGATTTTAGATGAGGGTTGTTTCTGGCACAGTGGGCAAAGGGAAACCCAGGTAATGTTCTTAGATCTCCTTGTTTAACACTCCAAGACAGCTTGGATACGAAGGAGACGTGATGTCCTGAGGTGACTAATAAAGGTTTAAATCAGAGGGAAATCTCAATGATTGCATAGTTTACTTATGTTGATATTTGTGAGAGGCTTCCTCTGGCTTCTCTATTTTGGGAAAATATACAGTTGGTGTGAGTGTTAAATAATAGATTGATGATTACAGTGGAAGAGATGTTTATCACAGAAAGACTTATAACATTAGGTTTCTTGCTTAGACTTTTAGAGCCCCTGTGTTGAAATTTGATGGTGCATTGTTTAAAATTGTATTTCATTTGATTATTAAGGAAATTCATTGCAGCTGCAATTATTACTAATGCTGAGGGTGTTGAGGAACAGATGCAGGACGGCAGCGCTCTGCTGTCTGAGCACTTGATGTTACATTGTCCAGCAGCATGGGGTTATTTTCCAGGTGTACTTTGTGCCTACTTCTACCCAGAGAACTGACAGCTCTGTTTGTGCCTACTTATACCAATCTAGCATCTGTATTTCATGTGTTTTTGGCTATATGAGTGAATTAAAGCATTTTCAACTGGTTTATCTTATTGGATTCTTTTTTTAAATTTATTTTCATTTTTGGATAAACATCTTTGGCAAACTGCGATGTGAGTTCATCTGAAACAAAATATGCATCATGGTGAAAAACTACAGTGACGAACTGGGCTGGTATGTAGTAGCAATTAGACATTTTATAGGAGCTGTATAAGAAGTTCAAAGTAAATGTAAATGGGATTCTTCATTACCATCATGTCTACCCCTCCCTAAAGAGTTGAATCAGCTAATAGTGGGCCTCCAAAGGTTATGTGTCATATCAGTCATCATGTGCACCTTGTCATAATAATGTCTGCCCATCATTCATTAGGTCCAACATTATAGCTCATACAAGCTTCCTGCTTGCATAAAAGCTCCCTCTGGAGCCATAATTCAATTCAAAGAACGTTATTTATCCCAGAGCTGCAATTTAAGGAAGAGCAGTGGAGCCAAACAAAGCAACAAAAGCAAAAGCAAGACGATGGCAGCTTTAAAAAAGTGGCAGTGCAATGCAATAAATATTGTGACCAGTAAACAGATACTGAATATTATGGAGTAAGTGTGAGTGTGAATGTGAATGTGTGTGCATGTGTGTGTGTGTGTGTAAGTCGGTGGGCGTGAGTTAGGAGGTTTTATGCAATTATTTTCACAGATGTTGTCATACTTCCCAACACTTGTAAACAGACTTTGATGACCTCGCCTTTAAAAGGTTTACTGGCACGTTTCTATATTTAAAATAATTTTTGTCATTTCTGTTTTATTTCAGTGCTCAGCTGATATTATACATATTGCACGTTCTATAATTTATATAAACATGGTTAATGTGAACATGGGGAACAATCCTACACAAAGATGGGATCATTTGATTGTGTTCATGTTGAACCCATCATGTCATGAACTTTTTCATGTCATACAGGTAATATGGGTATTGGTACAGAACTTACCTTACATTTCTAACAGAACCTTTATGAATGGAAAAAGTGAGCCACAGGTGATATGAGCTCATGCATGACGCCTAGTTACAAAATCATGATCATGTTATGGGTTCTGCTTATCTGAAATTCACTGCTGTGTATTTGATGCAGTGGATTTGTCATTACCACCACAGATAAACTTCAACCTGCTGCCACCCTCTGTCCATATGTGTGTACTACAGCTTGACACACAGTTCAGAGGTCATACTGTGTCTTCTGCTCACACTCATCCATCATTCCCACTTGGGGAGATCATTTTACTCACAATTAAAAATAAAATGGAAACTTAGAAGATCAATAGAAAATGAATCACTGTTCTATTTCAACATTTAGCGATACTCTTACATCACTCTGATTGTTTTTTTTAGTCGTAGTAATATGTGACCTTAACATCTAACATTGTTTTACTCATTTAGCTATCAAGACTAGGTTAATAGTATGTTCATACAAAGGAAACAATAACATTACTTGTAATTGTGAACTTCTACTGGAAAATGTTTTCTTTGGCCACTTAAATTTTAATGTGAAACATACAAATTACTATTTTATTATAAATATCTTTCTTGCTTTTCAGAAAGAGTCTGAGTTATACATTAAAAAACTATTTCTTCAGCAAACAATAACAAAGCAATAAAAACCACGAACTTGTGCTCCAACTTTAAGGTCTTCATATGAATAATGGTTTTTATTTTTTCTATTATGATGTTCCCTCTTTTTTGTTTGTTTTTTTCTTTCTTTTATATATATTATTCATTTTTGTTTTATTTTCTCTCTTATTTTCCCACCGTTCTGAAGTTGTGTTCATGTCTTGTATAAATTGCGAATTTGAAATACAGTAAAAAAGAAAAATTGTAGGCCGCCGCCATCTTGGCAGTGGTGACGTCCCTAACTCCGGATAATCCAAATATGGACAAAGGTGGAGCTGAATGAAGCCTGTTTGACCTGTTACTGTACTTTACCATAGACTGTATAAGGTCAAAGCAGATATAATACTACAATTCGTGATACTACCTTTTCCGCTAAAATCGTTTCAAAATAAAACAGACAAAGCATCGTTTTATTTTCTCTGTTCAAAAACTTCCTGCATCTCTCGTAGTGCATTTCACTTAACAAAGTGTACCAGACAAACTTCAAGTCAAAATCAAAATATAAAGCACAATGACCAGGATTTTCAAAGGTTAACTAACATGGGTGGAAGAAGCATTAAGATCTTTCACTTAAGTAAAAATACAATTAAAACAATGTTAGAAGGGCTCCACTACAAGTAAAAATCCTGTATTCAAAATGCTACTTCAGTAGTGGTACAGAATCATTATCAGCTAAATGTACTTAGTGTCAAAAGTATGAGCACTCGTTCTGCAGAAAAATGCCCCCTGTGACTTATATATTGTTATATGTTTTATCATTACGTTGTTAATACTGATGCATCATTGTTTAAGCATCATTTTCCTGCTGTCACTGGTCAAAGTGAAGCTAGTTTTAACTACTTTATAGACACTATTAGGTCGTTTCGTCCAGTGGCTCCCAACCTGGGTGTTGGACTCTGACCTAAGGGCCTCAATATAAATCTGAGAGGTCTTGAGATAATTTAAGGATAAGGAAGAAGTTTGCAAAGTTTAGAGGGGAAATGTCTCTTCGGTGGATCTGCTATATCTTTAACAATGCATTGTATCTTATAAGCTTATACACTTAATCTGAAAAGTAACTAAAGTAGTAACTAAAGCTGAAAAATAAATGCAATTAAATAGAAAGCACAATATTTCCCTCTGAGATGTAATGGAGTAGCCACTGTAGTAACATACAAGTACCCCAAAATTGTACTTAAGTACACTACTTGAGTAAAGGTACTTACTGTACATACATTCCACCACTGGTAACTCAGTACATTTACTGTACATACTTGAGTGAATGTTTGCATTTAATACTACTTTATACAATTACTCCACTACATTTCAAAGGTAAATATTGAATTTTTTTACTCCACTACATTTATCTGACAGCTGTAGTTAGTCAGTGGTTTTGGCCCCTTGTCATGTTTCAGTCTGTGACTTGTTAGCAGTTGCACCAAAGGACATCTCCCCTCAGGCTTCTCAGATGGTTTCATTTCAATAACTGTTTGAGGCATCAAGTGGTCCAATATTACAAAGAAAATGAATCATCTCAGTGCCCCTCAGATTTACGTGGTGACCATTTGAATGAGGCCCAAGCCTGAGGTTGAGAATCACTACACTAAACTATCTGTATACAACTAACTAACTAACTAATAAACTAACTGTATATAAAGAAGTTAAAATTAGTACCACCTGGAACATCTACAACAGCAACTGTAGCTGCTTACACATTGATTACCAGTATTAATAATTAAATAATGTCATATATAATAATATATCAGTCACGGGACACTTTGCTGTAGAATGAGTGCTTTTATTGATTGAGCTTTGAATGAACTGAAATTTTGAATGTACTTGTTATATAGAGCTGTTTTCCATATTGTTGTATTGTCCCTTTTTTCAAACAAGTAAATGATAGGAGTACACAATGCTTGTCTGTACTAAAAATAAAGTACACTAACTCAACACTGATGTCAGATAAGTTTGAGTTACTTGATTCATCATTTTCTGCTTCTTTGTAATTCAACGTTATTACATTATTGGCTCTTTATCACTCCACCACACTGCTTGCTGTAGCAGTGGTGCAGTGGTGCATTTGGCCAGCAGAGGTCGCTGAATCTCCACGCTGTAAGTGAAACGCTCCTTTCACTGAGCTGCATGATGTGCCAAACAGCTTGTAAAAGTCAGCCAGCCACCAAAACAGGTAACCAGTCAGCTCAAACAGTGAGTCATAGGATGGTGGTTGCTATATGAGGCCAGCTGGCTGTGGCTTGCGGCTCAAACTCCTTAACAACAGTAAAGGAAATCCAATGCAGTCTGATGGTGAACAGACTAATTAATGAGGCAAAATGTTAAAAATGATCATGTGCATCTACCAACAACTTCTAATACACCTGCTGGGAAAGAGTGATGATGAGGAGGAGGAGGAGGAGAGGATGGAGAGATAGGAGGGAAAGGGGTATGATCAAAGAGGAAGAAAGGAGAGAAGAAGAGGAAATCAAGAGAGAGAAAGAGAGAAGGGAGGATGAGAGAAAGGACGCAGAGAGAGGGAGGGATGGAGGAGACTGATGGGAGGGGGGAGGAGGAGGAGGAGGAGGAGCAGAGGGGAGGCAGCCACTCAGTCTGTTTGCTCGCAGGAGGAATCAGCAGCAGCAGCAGCACCAGGACAATGGAGCGTCTCCAGTTCGGATCCTAACGCTGGAATCAAGGTGAGTTTGACGGACACGGAGGCTCAGCTGATCCCGGCGTTACCGCGGTTCAACCTGCCGTCTGTCCGCGGGAGAGTCTGCAGGAAGGAAGCGACGCAGCGCGGCAGACAGACAGACACCCAGCAGGGCCTGCAGTCCCCCGGCTGTCCCCCTCTGTCCCCCGGCTAACACACACACAGCTGTCCGCTGCTGGCGTCTGCAAGTGCTGGATCAATCAAGCTAGAAAAGACACATCCGGAACAACACAGCCGCGATCCACAAAGAACGTCACGCCGAACTCCTTTACAAATCTGTCCGTTTTTAACCCCCGTGCTCACATGCTTACACAAACACCTCCAAAGATATCTAACTAAGATTTATTTAATTCCGTGAAGTCTTATGGTGATTTCGGCGCATGAGTGATTCATTAAACCCCGTTAAATTCAAATTAAAACCCAATCCTAAAGTGCACGTCGCCTTCCGCTTAGCTGTATTTTGACTGAAGGGAAATAAGAGGAGAACGGGCGGATCTTAAATAATAGTTGACCTTTTCGGTGTATTAAAAGCTGCACATTGTTTTACACGCACGCCGAATGAACAAGTGGCTCGCAGTGATTCCCAGTAGCTGTTAGATCTGACTTGGGTAGGATTCGTTTTTGCTCTAAAAAGCAACGTCGCGATAAAGACTAAGTTTTCGGAAGGAAGTCCGGAGCTAGCAGCATATGCCAACAAAGCCTCTCTCTCGCCAGCAGCAACAGCAGGAGCAGCACGCAGTGTGTGTGTGTGTGTGTGTGTGTGTGTGTGTGTGTGTGTGTGTGTGTGTGTGTGTGTGTGTGTGTGTGTGTGTGTGTGTGTGTTCGTGCGTTCGCCAGATTGCACACTAGGCCAGGCCTGGAGTCTCCTTCTACAGATGCAGGGATTGTAGTGTGAATAGATGGAGTCATTGTATTTCCCATAATGTGTCTTCTGTGCCACACTGTGTGACGCACATAGACAGAGATACAGAGATGCTGTGCAAGCATGCAAGACTTAAAGACTTATTACTCATGTCTGAAGGGACAGCATATTAGCATCTGAGTGCAGGAGCATGTACAGCAGTGGCTGCAGTGTGTGTGTTGACCGTACTGAATATGCACACACACATACACACACACTGACAGATGTGAAACACAGAGCTCCAGTCCTCAGTGTTACAGTAAAGGATGAGACAAGGTCATTTTTTCTCATACTGACACTTCACACATGTCATTTAGAAAAACACCAGCTGTGCTGTTTGTGTGTTGCAGCCTGTGTTTAGTGAAGGGAGGGGCTGTTCAGGGACCTCCCATCAATAGGCTATAGATAGATAGATAGATAGATAGATTGATGCTCTGTTCCTCCCAGGGGAAAGTTCAAAAGTCAATAGTCATTTGCCTCCATATGCTGAGGATTATTGGTGCAGGCAGGCAGTAGTTGTGCCGTGATGTGTTTATTTTAGATTATATTGACCTGACTGAGGCAGCGTGAGTGTAACATTCGCGGGAGGAGGACGGCAGCTTTGGGTGAACACAATACATTGGAATCTTTTGCCAAGATAGATCAGTGATCAGTTCGTATGGACATTAGGCAGATCAGAGGCAAATCAATGACAGGGATGTTCACCAGTGGGAGAACAATATACTGTATTCTTTAATGAAATGCATGTCAGTTTTTGGACATGTTAATTAGATGTTTATGTACGAACCATGTTGTGATAAATTGGGATTAACCTTTAATTCTGCATTGGATCCTCTTTTAGTTTGGCCAGATGAGAGTGATGTCACTCACCAAATAATGGCACCAGGATGCTTGAAAATGTCCCCATCCTCAAACAGGACAACCAAAGCGCACTTAAGCGTGAGAGTCCAGACCGAATGACAGGAAGCAACCTCAAACCACAAAGGATTAGGGGTAGCAGGAGACAGATGTAGTTGTTGGAAAGATAGGGGAGTGTAAGCTGGTGCTTATACTTAACTGGAAGAAACACCGATGAAGAAGAGATGAATAGTCACGCTGAGATGGAGACATTGAATGTGGATTTTGTTCGTCTGCGTTGTGCATGTCAGGTTTGTGTATGTGAGGCGGGTGTTTATCAGTTAGACCAGGAGCCACCAGATTCATCTGAACAATAACAGGAAAAAGGCCAGGAGCAGTATTAACTGTGTGTGTGTGTGTGAGTGTGAGTGAGAGTGAGAGAGAGAGAGAGAGCGAGCATGTGTTTCTTTCTCAAGGCGGCTGTAAAGGTTATTTGCTTTACATTGGATTTGCACACTTAAGTTCACATGATCGGTGTGTAAGAATCTACTATTTTGCAAGACAGTGTCACAAGACATACTGCGGTTGCCGTGTGTGTGTGTGTGTTCTTATACAATTATCTTTGGAGAACCAATTTGAGTTTTAGACCTTGGGAATTTTTGGGAAGTGAGGACATTTCGGCCAGTCCTCACTTTAGGATAGACCTTCAAAGGGCTGTTTGAGAGTTCAGACTGGGTTTTAAGAGTTAGGTCAGAATTTGCTTTAGGTTTGGGTTGAGGTCAGACAATTACGTGTGATGGTTAAGGTTTGGGTAAGGGGCAGGGGAATGCATTATGTCAGTGGAGATGTCCTCACAAGTATAAAAGTACAAGTGTGTGTGTGTGTGTGTGTGTGTGTGTGTGTGTGTGTGTGTGTGTGTCCATCATGATGGTCAGCTGTGCCATCTGGAGTCAATGTGGGACGAGGCAGCAACATAAACGGTCTTTCCATACACTCCAGTCCCCCCCCAAAGAGTTTCATTCTGTAACAACACAACATCCAATCAGCATCCAGCTTGTTAGCGTTGCCATGGGAAAGGATGTAAACTACCACACAAACAGCAACATGATGCAACATGTTATCTCCTCCTTCAGTTCAGATGCACACAGCAGCATATTGTAGTAAAGTGTTTACACTAGTAGCTACTGTGATGAATGAATGGAGGTTTGTGTGTTTGTGTCCACACAAACCTTAGAATAGTTTTTAGGGATCATTGAAAGTGCGAGGAAAATTAAAGACCAACTATCTTGATTAATGATAAATTGTTTTTGTATTTGTCAAGCAAAATTGTCAAACATTTCCTAGTTTCAGCTTGTAAATTGTGAGGACTTGTGTGACAGGAATCTGCTGGTTGGACCTTTGGTCAGACAAAACAAGCAGTTTATGTGATCGCTTTGCTGATCCCTCACTTTTCTTGTTGCACCGTATATGACTTTGACATAAATGTCTCCAGTACTATTGCATGAATTGCCTTGAAATATGGTGCAGATATATTCATGTTCCCCTCAGGATGGACTGTAATGACTCAGGGGATGCCTTAACGTTTAGCATCATCAGGTCAAAATTTCAATTTCTCCAGATCTTTATGACCAAAAACCAGCAGAGGTCATGACATCCTGCTAACCTCAGTTGTACTACTTCATGTTTGGGTGCACATTAGCAGATGTTCATGCTAACACACTAAAGTAAGATGGTGATAAATATTCTACAGTAGCATCATTTTAACATTGTCATTGTGATTAGTGTTCATAGACAAAATGACTAATCCATTAATTTCTACTGTCAATGCCAGATTAATCAATAATGAAAATAATACTAAGCTTGAGTTTAAGTATGTTTAATGGTGCAAAATATGCTCCATGCTACATTGAAGGTTGTTTTGAACCTTTACGTCACTGCTGGATTTTTACCACAGATGTAGTAACTTTCCCCCTGACACAACCACAGATCTCAGAAGTCATTGGAAAATTTCTCCATTATGTGCCAGGTTGTTTAGGGCAAAACTCTTAGTGACTTGATGAGGATCAACTAAACACACCATCAATTACAGTTTCAGGGATCCTCATTTGGGTCTGTTTGATCTAAACCGCGGTGGAAAATTAAAGTTATGCATTTGGCATGTTGAAACTCAAAGAAGCGGATTACCAGGCAGGGCTGCGCACTGTCAGACTACCTCGCATCGTGTTTGTTTTCTGTTGAGGAGTGTTTGAATCAAAGGAATTACATGTTGAATCATTGTCACAATGTAAGTTAAACAGTCAGTATGAATCTTCACACCTCAGCTGTGGATTTTCACACAAATCCCACAGTCTGAGTCTGTTGGAGAGATGAGACGTGTCTCTGGCTCCGTCCGCATTTGATTAAGTAATCGTCTGAGTTGCAAAACCCATTTATTTTTTCTCTTAACCTTCAAAGTGGTAAACAGCCAGATCCTTGTTTTATTAATATGGTGCCGTGTTGTTGTGCTGCCACAGATCAGCTGTTGGATATTGGACTGTAGCGTCTCAATAAGTGAATTTCTTGATGATATTTTTGTTGGGGTGGTGCTCGGCTATCACTTATCATGCCTATCATCCAGTTCTTCTATGTATTTGCATCATTCACAATAACTTAAGTTACCATTGTTGAGTCAATACTATCATGTCAGCAGTGCTCCATTAGACAATACACATTTTGGGAAATACAGTTATTTGTTTCCTTTGTCATCTAACTTTTCTTCCCTAAATGTTGAACCACTGAAATCGTTGAACGCCAGGCAGCTCACAAAGAAAACAAAGTCGTTTGAGAATTTAAGAGAAGATTGATTCACTTAATCAGAGCACCAACATGCTGTGAAAGATGGAAACTGAAAGCGGCTGTAGTCGCTGCTATTTTTATTATAATCATTTAATTATCAAATTGTCGTGATGAAACGGTTTCCTCAGACCTTTAGATACCTGAGATTAGTTTTTACTCACAAACTTTGTCGTTAATGCAACATTTTCATCAACCTGCTGAAATTTGGTCTAAGTCAGTAAATGTCCTTTCTGTTTGTTCATATAATTTTTTTTTATGATCATCGATTTATTGTATTTAGGGAGCTGATTTGATTATTGTGTGTGTTTTCACAAGTTTGGTCTCATTGCTGTTGTTGTCATAAGATCTGACAGCTCAAACTGCAAACGCAATCAGCCAGTAAATGAGATTGTGATCATGAGCAAACAGTCTGATATCAAGGGACACTTGGACTGTTCTGTATTCATGCGCTGACTTTGTCACAAAGTAAGTTTGGCATTCAGAGCGGCAACGTAAAGACACCCATGACACGTGAGGTCACAGTGCGTCATCGTTTTAATTGGATTATTTTGACGGCTCCTGGAGCGCCATGTGGCTGTTATGAAATACACGGCGAAGCAGTTGTGCTATTTGATGTTATGTTTGGCAACAGGTTTGGTTGTTTTCTGCTAACACAGTATCAAAGTTTAAATCCTACAAGATTTCTCCCTGTTATGGTCATTATAGATTCATCTGACAGTTTTCTTGTTTCATTAATCAATATATAATGTCAGAAAATTTTCTAAAGCCCAACTTATCCTGTTGTAGCTGATTTTATCCAATCAACAGTACAAAACCCAAAGGTATGCAGCGTACAATCATAGAAGACCGTGAAAACCAGCAAATATTCATGTATGAAATGCTGAGGTTTGTGACTCTTTAGCCCTTTTAATGAAAAACTTAGTGAGAGGGTTCCTCTGGAAATTTGGTTTCAATGAAGACACTGGATCGTGAATTTCTTATAATGCAGCTCAGTATGGTCTTTTTTGGGGCTGTAATGCTGGATTTCTTTTGACAAAAAGTCTGAAATCCAAGATAACCCTGATGATATCATCCCTTGGTGGAGTGGCCTGTTTAGTGGGACAGCCTGCTGGCACGAGGAGCGAGGCAAAGACCATGAATCACAACTCTCTGCTGTCAACTTTCTAAATAGAATAAAGGCATAAATGGCCCCAAAATTACTTTTCTCTGAGCAAAATTGTCAGTCTTAAAAGTGGTAGTTCAAAAACAGCTCAGAGAATGACGGCGGCAGTCACTGCAGTCACATCGAAGTTGGTCTTTAATGCAGATTGTGTTAACTAAAGCTTAAACAATTAATCAATTAGTAGATTGATAGAAAATTAATCAGCAACAAATTTGAAAATTATTGTATTTTTACTGGTTCTTGCTGCTTTTCTCTTTCTATCATTTAAATCATTGTGTTTTTGGACTGTTGTTTGAGCAAAACAAAGACATTTGAAGACGTCACCTTGGCCTTTTTTTCTATTTTCGATTTCATAGACTAAATGATTCATCAGTTTCCTGCAAAAAAAAATAATCGACTGTGTGGTGAGTGGTGATAGGAATCGTTCACTGCGGGCCCTCTCTCCTGTTAACAGAACATATTTTGGATCGTGATCAGAAAAGCCTTACATGAGATAATTAGCTGCATGGTCAATGTCAGCCGCTGCAGCTCTTTATCAGAAGGAAGAGCAGGAGTTTCAGTCTGTGGAGAAAACGTCACTGGGCTGAACAAACCAAAATAATTAATGCAAGCTCTGACTTGTGTCGCTGTGACCTCTGGCCACAAACAGCTGACCTCTCTTCTCCTTTCGAGTCTTCTCTTCTCTAATCTTGTCTAGATTGATTTTTTAAAAACCAAATATAGCAGCAACTAACAATTACTAACAATTATTTTTATGATTGATTATTATGACCATTATATATATATGATTAATCAATTAGTTGTTTAATCAGAAAATAGTGAAAATGGCCATTACAAATTCCAAGTGCAGGTGATGTCTTCAGTGTGCTTGGTTTGTCCAACCAAACAGTCCTGAACCCACACTAAATAAAACAGAAAGCAGCAAACAAAAAAACATTGAGATGCTGAGTCTACGACTTCGTCAATTAATCAGTCGTCTAAATTGGCATATTTTGTTGATCAACTAATCAATTAATCAACTTTAGTCATTTCAGCATTAAAAGCAAGGGATTGTTTTGACATTTAGTTAACTGAAATCTTAAAAGTTTCAATCTTTCCAGTTTTACAAAAGCTAAAATGTACATGTTTATTTCAGTTCATTAAAAATACAATACTTTGGGTTTGCTGCATCAGACTAAGGAAAGTTTGAAGATTGTGCTTTGGGTTATGGTGACTCATCTTGGGTGTCTGTTATTGATGTTACAGAAAATGATTCATCACAAATACAAACGATCGATCTGTCTGTGTCTCCTCTCTGCGTGCGATTCAGGAGGTGAATGTCAAACAGCTCCAGGATGCTGCCGTCCTCATCCCTGCTGACCTGCTGTTCACCAGGGGGCATCTGATTTACCAAACATGATGAAGACTGAGCCCCCGTCGGCCACGGGGGGCAACGGGACCTCCGGTGGCAGCAGTGGGGGAAGCGGGAGCTCGAACCTGCGGAGTCCCTCGCCCCACCGCAACGCTTACCAGGCGGGGCTGGCGGCCCTCAAGAAGGCCACTGATCACCTCAACAACGCCGCCAACGGAGGCTCTGAGCCTGCCTCAAAGCCCGCTCCTCTGCCCCGCCCGAACGGGAGGGGCCGGAAATATGGATCAAATGTTCACCGCATCAAGAACATGTTCATGCAGATGCAGTCTCCTGGTGATGAGGAGGATGGGGCCAAAATGATTGGTAATACACCTCATGAGTTGAATTATTATAATTAATAATTAATTTTATTATGCTACCTACGTCTTGATTGATTGATTGATTCTTGATATTCAACTAAAACCTTGTTAGTCATTCCTCAGTCCAGGATTTTAAAGGCACTGCACACCCACACCGGTACTCGATTACTCTGGTTGATTGGACCTGTAGTCAGGTGTAAGTTGGGTGGAGCTACGCTTGCAACCGACTTTACACTAGACTCCTCATCCAAAAATGAGCAAATGTTCAATCCAGTCGTCCAAATAGCTGAGCAACCACAACAAGGCACGGCAGGGTCAAGTTTTGGATTGTTCACACGTTGAAGTGCTTCGTTTAGCAACAAGAGTTTGTTTTCTTTCTTTTTTTTTTAGCCTTTCTGAAACCAGAAACACAAGAGGAAAAGTGTGAGGAATGAACTTAACAGTGCTTAACCTCTGCTGTACAAGAACAATGCTGTTTCTTTATTTCCATGTGTTCTACATGGATGATCAACTGGTGCAGATGCTGCCTTTTTGCTTGGGACCTGTTTAGCCTCAGCACTATAACATGTATTACAGTTTTTCTCCATTGGTTTGGCTCATTTCTTGAAACAGAAATTACATTCTCAAAACTCTAAGATCATTTGGCAAAACAGTCTTACAGTTCGGCACAACACCATGGTTCACCTGCAAAAGCTCATATCTCTCCCAAAACTGTTCACTCATGCTTCAAAACTAAATTCCTTTCCCATATAAATAGTCAGTGCCCTCAAAATGCAAAGATCCTTCTCAATTGCTTTGGCTCATTTCTTGAAACAGACCGGACGTTCTCAACACTCTTGGTGCTCTTGCCAAAATAACCTGGATGGTTCAGCACAAGACCATGGTTCACCTGCAAAAGCTCATATCTCTCCCAAAACAGTTCACTCATGTGTCAAAACGAAATTCCTTTCCCATATAAATAGTCAGTGCCCCCAAAATGCATCGTCCCTTTGGCATTGTGTAGCACTGCAAGTCAAAATGTTTCGATGTTTTGTCACTGTGGCAGAGGACCATTGAAATATCCCTCATGTCCAGCTCTCAGTCTTAGCCCAGTCCTTCATTGACAATGGTTACTGTACTAGTTTTTTTTGTCTAGTTAACAGAATACAATTGTGTATAAAACTTAAAAAAAGAAGGATGTTACAGTCAGAGTAGCCTCCAAGGTTTGACATCACACACTGCAATCATACTGCCGAGGAAACTGTAACCATTATTATTCACACACATAAAGTAACTTCCACACATCAGAGTAAAAAGAAAGCGTATACAGCATAATATACTGTAATATAAACACAGAAACAAGGAAAATGATATGTAGCCGACAGCGCTGTGAATAAACTGTCTTCACCCTCCCTATTCATGGTATTATGTTCTTGACTAATTTTGACAATTGAACAGACTCTTGTGCCTGTGATGACTTATACAATGAAATGATGCTGACATGTTTTGGAGAGAACGACCATTAGACTGAGAATCAACAATCAGTTTAGATCAACAAGATCTATTGACTTGGAAACTGTGCTAACTGTAGGCTACCTGTACTTAATCATTTGCAAAGATTTACTGAGACATTGAGACATGTACTAAGACATTTGCAATTTGATGAAATGAATGAGAAATTCAATTGTGTGAACAATTGCCAAGTGGTTTGGAGGTTTGTCCATGTTATTTTGAGAATGTAATTTCTGTTTCAAGAAATGAGCCAAACCAACGGAGAAAAACTGTAAATGCATAAGTGAGACTCCTTTACAGCGTTCTCTTTTTGAAATTGGTCACATTAACAAGTCATCCATATAGTGTGTATAATCAGATAGCTGCATCTGATAAAATCTGCAGCTCTTTTCCTGCCAACGTTTGCAGACAGATATGAAAAAGTGTCATATCAGTACTTCTCACAGAATGACAGTGGCTGGAGGTATATTTGTCGACTGAAAATATTAGCCTCCGCTCTTTTCTAATCACACATAGAGCCGAGAACCTCATGAGTTATTATTTAACGTTTTTCATGTGTTCCTGGATTAGTGAGGCGTTTGCTTCTTCTGCAACAAAGTTAAAAGGACCCTCGCCTTGTGTGATGATCTGCAGGGAGGGTCTTCTCTCCTTCCTGTGTGTGTGTGTGTGTCTGCTTGTCTCTCTCCAATCTGTTAGACACAACTGAAAAATATGTGGAATGAGTTCATAACTGAAAAAAACGCAATCACAAACAGTGAATGTGTAACAGCGTCATGTCCCGTCCTGCCAGCTCACCCTCTTTACATAGATGTAGATTACTGCCTCGCTGCCGACCTAAAGGCGGAGCAACACTGGCCCCCCATTCCGGGTTCATACCCTTCATACAGACCAGCGAGGTGGAATAAAGATGCAAGATTCCCTTGAACAGTCTGTGTAAAACAGGCTAGAGAGAGCAAGAGAAATCAATGCACTGCTTCTCTACAAAGAAATACAATTTTATCCCTTTTAAAGAATAAAAAAATTGAAAATCAATACGTGGCAGTCAGTGTTGATGGGAAACACTGGTGTATGTCAAGTATGATGTTGTGCATTGAAAAGACAACAGATAACACTCTGAGGACCAATTTATTTTTGGAAATAATTAATTAACCACCGTGGTTTTCTCAGGTCAAGGTAAATAAAGCTCAAGAGTACTATATGTTTATTAATGTTCTTTAATTAAACCCTGTTAAAGCTGATTTTTAATTACTGTTTCAGCGGTTTCCATATTAGCATCAAGAGTCCTTCAGAAGAGACCCAAATTGTGAAACTAGAATTTTTTCTTTAACAAACCTCTCTCTTTACCTTTTTGCCCTTTCCAATGAACTTTCCTGTTGTTGGCAGGTAAAGAGCAGGCTGTGAAACTGTCCCTGCCGAGGGCGTCCAGCCTCAACGAGAACGTCGACCACAGCGCCCTGCTCAAACTTGGGGCCACGGTCTCAGAGAGGGTCAACCGTTTCGACTCTAAACCAGGCGGAGAGGGCGGGGGCTCCTCTATGGGCTTCTCCAAGCTCCAGGAGACCAGGAGAATCTTTGAACAGCGCACTCTACAGGTCAGAAGGCTCTTTGTTTTACTTACTTGTGTGCCTGATTCAGATTCATGACCATCTGACTGACTGACTGTTGTCTCCTCCAGGAGAAGCAAGCTGCCACCAATAGGATCTTGCTGAAGAAGGAGCGGGCGTCGGGCTTCCAGGACAGCCGTCTGGATGTCGTGGCTCGCTTTAACGGCTCCACTGAGGCTTTGGACCGGCTGGACGACCCTCCTCCTCCCGTTCCCGCTCCCACTGCTGTTCCCGTCGCAGCAGCTTCAGTCAGGCCCAGTGAAGCCGTCAGCCCCACGGTCAGCCAGCTGAGCGCCGCATTCGAGAAGGGTGATTTGCAAAACAATCTCTACCTCCCCCAACGTCGGTCAGGTCCTGCCCTAGCACCAAAGCCCAAACCTCCAGCCAGAGCGGAAACTGGCGGGAGAACGGTGAGAAGAATTTGTTTAACCTTATAAAAAACCTGCTGTAGAAGTAAAGGAAGCCGGTTGAAGGAAATTGCATGATTTGAAAATCTCTCCTCGTCTCCCTTTCTCAGGTGAAGGTGACGCCTCCAGGTAAGGAGGACCACGAGGAGGTGGCAGCAGGAAATGTGAGCACCCAGGCAGCAGAGCTACCAGAGGAGACAGGTTCTCTACAGAGGAGCATAGAAGGAGTGACGGCCAACGAGGACAAGGACGGGTTCGGACAGTCAGGAGACCAGCTCTCCAACTCCTCCTACTCCTCATCATCCTCAGTGGCTGTCACTTCCTCCTCTTCCTCTTCAGAGGTCAAACCGGAATCTTCAGTCCAGCCAACATCGACCGAAGCCAGGGGTTCGAGTACTGTGGCCCCAGATCGGGGACCACAAGCTGACGAGCAGGATGACTCCACAGGGTCCGAAGCTGGAGCCAGGCTGGTGCAGGCCGAGGTTCACGCCTCGCTGGAAAATGGAGAAAAAGAGCCTCCCGATTCCTCTCCCTCCTCAGAGGAGAAAGAAGCAGACTCTGAGAGGAGAGGCGAGGAAGACGAGGAGGAAGAGAATGATGAGGATGGCTCGAGGAAGGACGATTACTCGGAGGGGGATCTGGTAGATATCAGTGCATACAGCGGGCTTGGGGAGGAGGACTCTGGGGGCAGCCAGCTAGACGACGAGGAGGATGAGGAGGATGAGGAGGCATATCAGCCGGAGACCAGCTGCTCCGAGATCGCCGGCCTGCCTGAGGAAGAGGAGCCGGCGCCACCCAATAGAAAGATTCGTTTCAGCACTGGGCCAATCAAGGTGAGTGAGTTTTTATGATATGATATCAACCATAAGGCTCTAACCTGTTGTGGAAAAACTCTTGCAAGTGTAGGTTTGGAAGTTTCCCAGTTGATGTCAGTGCTGTCAGTTTTATTGGAGCCCATACTGAGCGCTCAGAAGAGGAGCCCCCTGAGGCACTTCCTCTTTGCCTTCAACTTTCAGCCGATTGAGTGCTACTTCATTTAAACTAGACCGAAGGTCCAGTAGCCTTTTTTCTAAACCTGTGATGAGCAATACAACAAAATAATTTTCTAAAATATTATTTTATTCAAATCATAAGAGTCAATATTTTTATATTGAAAATGAATTAAATAATGTGCAAAGGGAACAAACCCAGTGGAATGTTACCAACCCTGCAGTTTCCTTCAGGTCTTCAGAGCGTTTTAGCATCTTTCAGCTCATTGTTTTGGTTTTTCGTCCCCTTGGTTTTTTTTTTGTACAGTCTCACCACAGGCCGCTGTTTAAACTGTGCTGCCTGCAAAACACCAAAATAGCAGCCGGCTTGTTAGCATCGTGTTACTGCTAAAGAACTCAATATATTTCTCAGGAGTTGGCGGAGACCAAAACAGAGGAAAAGAAATGTAAATATTGGAATGCTGGCAGTGTAACTAGGTAACTTATAAGGTGATAGTGAAAGTAAAAGTACTCAGTATGGAGAATGGTCCATTTTAGAATCATACCTATTATATAATCTATTATAATTATTAATGCCTTGTGTTTGTCACTTTAATGTTGCAGCTGGTAAAGGTGGAGAACTGTAATGACTTTATTTGCTGTTGGGAAGTGGAAGGTAGCAGTAATTGTAGTAGTAGTAGTACTAGTAGTAAAATGAAAATACTCAAGTAAAGAACAAGTACTGTACCTCAAAATTGTACTTGAGTGAATGTACTTACTTTCCACCGCTGATAGTATTTCATGTTTACAGCCTGTTTCACTGCTGCAAAATCAGATCAATTAATGCAGGTTGAATGATGACTATGAAATACTCAACTCTAGTTGTTTTCATTAATAGTTTGAGTGCTGAATTGTTGGTATGTGGTAATTAAATAATAAAATGGGAGAAAGAAGAATGAATTCAGAGAAGGCCCTCGTAAAGATGTGCATGTGTGTGTCTACGGGACCTTGGAAACTAAAAGAGAAGAAATGAAGAGAGTAAGGAAACGATAGAAAAGACTGACTTCCTCCTTATTTAACATTACACACGGAGACTAACACACACACACACACACACACACACACGGGGGGGGGGATTTTCACTCTTTGATTTCGCCACAGGATTTCCTGCTGACTCTAGCTCAAACTGTGTGAGTGTGTGTGTGTGTCTTTGAACATAGATCTTGATTTAAAAGAAGCACTTTTCTATCCCACCCCCACCGCCACTGCGGCAGTCAGCTGGCTGCGCTCTGTGGATTGTGAAACATGTCACAACGTGCCGCCATGAAGCTGTCACATTAACGACGTACTTCCTCAGTGAGAGAGAAAAAAAATTGAATCACATACCGTAGAGTATAACATGATAATACACCATGTAATAGAAGAGAATAGAACTGGAAATAAGAGAGAACAGCCTTGGTATTGAAACACAGGATGCTTTGAATTTAATGCTGTTAGGCAGGACAAAGACTCCATAATGGACACGGACAGCGTTCACCGAGGATCAGTTTTCCTGCTCAGTCATGTCCACTTATGCTCGCGGTGGAAGATCATGAGGAGGAACGTGTTT
Source organism: Holacanthus passer (assembly GCA_025331565.1). Taxonomy (NCBI): domain Eukaryota; kingdom Metazoa; phylum Chordata; class Actinopteri; family Pomacanthidae; genus Holacanthus; species Holacanthus passer. The sequence goes on from JAFREQ010000109.1 coordinate 640,924, forward strand.
TATTTCAGCCTGGACGTCAGGTCAAAAAGGAATTCTTTACATTTTCTCGGACCTTCAGTCATTTAACCACTGACCTCTGGAACCACAGCGGAGCTAAAAGTAGGGAGTTGTGGCCTGAGGCATTGTTGTTTACTACCAAGGTAACTGCTCCAGTCAGCTGACGAGTGAATCACGTCAAAACCAGCGTCCGCCACTGATGTGCCAACACCTTTTGTCGGATTCAGAAAACCTTTTTGTTCACTGTCATAAAACAAACATCCGCTAACTATTGTACTAGTCTCATGTTTTCTAATCACAGTCCACATGCCATCTGATGTTGGCATAATACAGCACATGATATAATTCATATATCCTTCCACATAAATAGCCTGGCATACATATCTTATAAACAGCAAACAGCTACAAAAAGATTATTGCAGGCTATAGGAAACATCCTTAATTTCAAATTCTCCTTTATTGGTGTAGTAATTGGTTGCAAGACATTTGAGTCATGATTCAGCTGATTTCTGGCCACTGCTTATGAACTTCCTCCGCACAGGCACTTCCTCTGGCTGCCACCCTCAGCTATGAAGATATGAGATGCAGTTTTCATCATTTATGTGAGAAAATTCTAGACAAGTTTGTCTTTTGCAAGCAGTTGAGTATGCGTGTGCAGTATGAGGGTAGAAAACTGAGTGGCACAACAACAGGATAGCTTATTTATGGAAATTCATGATTTAGAAATAAAGCAACTCCTTCCAGTGAAATTCTTGGGAAAAAAAGAGGAACATTCATATGATGACACTCATCTTTGCATTTCCAACAGGATGCTATAATTTGCTAATTCTTGTTGACATAGAAAATGTCTATCTGTTGATTCTGAATTTGATGGCAGCAACACGTTTCAAACAAGTTGGGACAGGAGCAACAAACAAAAGACTGTGAAAGTTGTGGACTGATCCAAAAGCACCTGTTTGGATCATTCCACAGGTAAACAGGTTCATTGGTAACAGGTGATAGTATCATGATTGGGTATGAAAGGTTCATCCTGGAAAGACCTGGAAGGAGTGTGTGGATCTGATTTAAAAACAAAGCATTAAGTATAATGTATCAGTAAAAACATGCCAGCCAACCACATACAGTATATAGTAAGTAAATTATTTATGTAACAAGTGGTAGTATTTCAGAGGGACACTTCAGCCAAGGGGGGATAAGGGACAGCAGCTTAAACCACTACAGCCACTATACTCAGCACGTTCCTGAGAGTGTGGGCATCAGCATCCTGTCTGCTCACACACCACACACACGTCTTTCTACCTAACCTTGTCAGTACGGCAGAGACATGAAATGAACAGACCTGGATTTGAGTGGCAGTAAGTACTTACTCGACCTTACCACAAGTATAAGACTTCATATTTTAATAGAAGATGGGTTACGCATTAACTGCATCCAAAGAGCACTCAACATGACAGCATGTGGTGAATGAGCCCCACGAGAGAAAGTGACACTGTGGCTTTGTCGGGATTTGACGCAGTAACTTGTGCTATATGTTCAGCGCCCGCAGTGTTTCTGCTGCTGGGAATAAAGCCAGCCAGGAGACTCACTGCCCGGACACGCTGGGTGTTGTTATTCAATTTCCAAACTGGTTGGTAATGGTTGTTCTGACATCACGAGTTACTTCATCGAGCAGAAGTCAGCCAGGAGAGCAAGAGCAAAGTCTCCGAACTGCCTCCGCACCACGTCACTTTGTAAAATCTCCTCCACATTTGATCTTCCAGCAGAAATGCCATGTGATGACAACACTCTTTAGAAACTTTAACTCGGAGTTCTGGATGATGTGCTTTTGTGGTAGCACACGAACACAGCATAATGGTAAAGGGCACTAAATGATTAATCACAGGTTGTGGAAAAAGTAGGTTGTCCTCTCTTACTGACACATACAGGATTTGCCTATGCTCAGTTGTACACAAGGCTACCTCTGTAAGTCTGTAAAAAGCAGTTGGAATGTGGCAGGGTGTGTTTGTTTTCCTTGAAAATGCACACACACACACACACACACACACACACACACACACAGGTAGGAAAAGTCGATTGATAAGAATCACAGAGTGGAGCTTTGTTTAGAAGAAAAGCCTCCTGGTGTGTGTATTGATGTGAGATGAAAAGCAAAGTAAAAAGCAGAATTTAGGGATGCACCTGATCCTGACTGAAATCATTGACGCGATGGAGAGGAGAGACGGAGGAGTGTGGTTGTGGATGTGTTGTGGCAGAAAGGTTTGGAAGGGTTTCGGCCTCCTTCCATCTCCAGCAGGAGCAGCTCTAAAATGTTGGTGAAACATGATGATGATGTCTTCAAATAGCTTGTTTTGTCCAACCACAGGTCCTAAATCCAAAGTTGTTCAGTTTGTTGTCTCGCATAGTTTGAGCAATAGAACCAGCTGCTGGTAAAATGCTTTGAGATATTTTTGTGCTGTGTTTGCTGTTCCTGTTGTTCATGTCCAAATTATTGCTGCCCAGAGTTTAGTGTCTGTTGTGTTGGTTGTGCGCTGCACGTCATATTTTGTTGTTGTTGTTGTTCCACCTGTTGGCTGTCGTGTGTTGTTGCGTTGGTGTTTCTGTGGAGTACAGAGTAGAGATTGCGTGTTCATGACGGGTACAGGGAACGCTCTGAAGCTTCATGCACACACACAGCTTTAAAGTTACTCAACAGGAAGGAAATGTGACTACAGGAAGCAGTTTAACAATCACGCCCTCTGACCCTGTTTGTGTCACTGTGTGTGTGTGTGTGTGTGTGTGTGTGTGTGTGTGTGTGTGTGTGTGTGTGTGTCCTCAGGCTTCTACTTTGAGGGGAATGTAAATAATACTGTAACAAGCACCTCCCACACATGAAGCCTTTGGCTCTGCCTCCCTCTGTATGTTGTCTCTCACACACAAATTAGCATATGTACCAGACGGGCACAGAGAGAGAGAGAGCAGGTCGGTGTCGGTGCCAAAATCACGCTGGGCACAAGCCTGCGGTTGCCATGGAAACAAAGTCACGTGATCATGGAGGTGGTCACTGGGGAGGCAGATGCTGCTGACCTTTTAGAGAGGGGGGAGGGGCGTGATAGAGAGCGGAGGAGAGGATGGGAAAATATGGGGAGGGGGAAAGTGAGAGCGTACATTCACACATATGTCGTGATATTTTTTTTTTTTTTCCTGTGAAAGGAGGAGGAAAGTGTTGCAGATTTATATAAAACGATATCTGCGTGTGCTTCCTGTATTCGCCTACATTAGCTTTAAAGGTAGTGGGATAGAAGTCAGCACTGGTGCAGACTGGCTGGTGGAAGTCCAGTTCCACTCTCTAATTTGCAGTGGCTAGAAACAGATGGAGTTCCAGACTTTGAGCCTCTGAATGCTCCTGTGGTCCAATCAAGATGTGTTGCTGGCACAGAGCTGCTTAATTCCAGGTCACTCTTTGGCTTACAAGGGCATGTATGCTCTTGATAGATAGTGGAGAACCACATCAGTGTGAGAAGTATATCAAAGAAAGGAGATTTGAAAGCGTACATGATGAGAATGAACCCCGTGTGAGTTGAAAAGTTGAAAAAACGTGATTTCAACAAGACCTGATATCAGCACCCATGTACCTCATATATCCTTATACCTGTCACCCTGTAGCTGCAGAACAGAAAGAAGTTCAAACTTAAAGCCGCACTAATCAATATTCTTATATTAACAATAGATCGAATGATTGTGTCTAATGTGAAAGGACTCGCTGGTGATTACAGACCCACGCAGAATCATCACATGACTCTGCATTTCCCCTCAGCTCTATACAGTTCACTATCAGGATCTTAAATTCAAAGGTTATAGAGTAACAAGAGTTACGGAGTTAGATGTTTTGAGATGGAAGTGATTTTTATAACAGTAAATCAAGTGCTCCATCATATACATCCAGAGAAGGAGGCTCTTTTTGACCTTTGACCTGTGTGCAGGTCTTCACCACCTACTCTAACGAAGACTACGATCGCCGCAACGATGACGTCGACCCCATGGCGGCCTCAGCCGAGTACGAGCTGGAGAAAAGAGTCGAGAAGCTGGACCTATTCCCTGTGGAGCTGGAGAAAGGTACACACACACACAGACACACACACACCTTTACAATCATTGAGTTACTCAGTCAAGCTTCTTATGTAACTACACACACACGCTCACACACGTGCACACGATAACTGGCAGGGTGCTGTAAGTGGAAATACACTGTCTGCTAGCATCTCCATTATCCCCTTATGGGATTAAACTTAGCGTGGATTAGCCTAATTAGCAGCTAGTAATTCTGGAGGTAATAGATTGGAACCAGCAACCATCCGTGACAGCTGCTCTCAGCACAGCGTAGTAGCCATTACTGACATCGTGAATAAGGATAAATATATTTTATTGCTTTGATTGTCACCTCATGCTTCAGATTGGTTGATGTGACTTAATGGCTGTATCAAAAATGACATACCTGATGATGATGATAAAAAAGAACATGGACATGTGTATAATTAATGCCATCATATCTATAAAGATATCACTCATGTCAGTACTTTGATAATATTTACATTGTGTGTGTGTGTGTGTGTGTGTGTCTCTCAGACAGCGATGGTCTGGGTATCAGTATTATCGGGATGGGTGCAGGAGCTGATATGGGTCTGGAGAAACTGGGCATCTTTGTTAAGACGGTCACTGAGGGCGGAGCTGCGCAGAGAGACGGCAGGTACCCTGTCCACATAATGCATCTGTCTTTATATGTTTGTCTCACTTATTCCTAACAGAGGTGTCCACGCTCTGTTACCTGTTTCCTGTCAACAGACTGTGAACACATCTCGTGAAAAGGCCAAAACCAAGGTGTCAGTCAGACTCTCAGTACTTCCCTGTGTCAATGACTCTCAAATTTGTTCCTCCACAAATGTATATTTCTATTTTTAACAATGTAATTTCCTGAAACAGATGGGCACCGTTTTTTTTTTTTTTACCAAGTGTTACTCAAACAGGAGTTTGCATTTGTTAGGGACTATTTTCAGATGTGGATTAATACACGTCCCCACATTCAAGGTATTTTTTATATAGATAGACAGGTTTGCACATTGAAATGCAGTTGTAGCCCCTGAACAGTTGAATCCGGTTGCAGGCAGAAGTAGACAAGCCACCATAACTGTGGTGGTGTCTCACTTGTAAACCCAAGTATAGCAGTTAATGTATGTAAAAGCTTTCACTGTTTAAACGCTTCTCACAAGAAAACTCTCCAGCAAATCCTGTGCAGGCAGTTACGTTAAAAACACAGTCATTGAATCCCATTAAAGTAACAAAACTTCAAATTTTCAACATTTATTCCAGTTTTAACCGACAAATCTTCTATTCTGTGACCTGTGTCTGTCACCAGCTGCTCCAACAAACAAACTGAGGCTTTAACAGAAAATAAAAACCACAAGCCTCTGCTCAATGACATCAGTTTTATTTTCCTAAATCCCCATTATTATTAAATCCTCACATTTTGTTTGCATTCTTGCAGACAAAGGACTGACGAAAGCAAGGAATCGTGGAGCTTGATGAGTTCACTCATAAGCTAGCAAGTAATTCCTCCTCGGTCTAATTAGTTAACTGACAGAAAAAGTATGTTATTGTTATTTTTGCTAAAGCCTGTGTCATAGCCAATTTCAGATTCATGTTTGGAGATTGAAAAGCTTCCACATTCACACAGACTACTTTCATTTGTCGGAGGGGGTGAACGACCCAGACATCTGCTTTCGCTGTCATTGTAATGTGTGTGTTTAGTTCCTGTTTGGGGATGGGTTTGGTCCTTTGTCTCTGTCCATTTTCACACATGTATGTTATGTTTGTGTGTGTGTGTGTGCAGGATCCAGGTAAATGATCTGATAGTGGAGGTTGATGGAACCAGCCTGGTCGGTGTCACTCAGAGCCTTGCTGCATCTGTCCTGCGCAACACCACTGGCACCGTCAGGTCAGACACACACACACACACACACACACACACACACACACACACACACAATTCGAACATATCAGATTTTTGTTTTGCTCAGTTCTGTGTATTACTGTGTAACTGTGTATTTTTTTGCAGACTTGTGATATATATTACATATTTTTCAGGTTTTTGGTTGGTATGATCTAAAAATCTCAGGTTTGTGATGTGTGTGGCATGTGGTGCATTTTACAGTACATTTTCAGGTTTGCTCTTGGTGTGTGTTTGAATTCTTCAGATTTGAGATGGTGTGTTTTTGAGCTCATTAGCTTGACTGATGGATTTTGAATGTGTTCCAGGTTTGTGATTGGCCGGGAGAAGCCGGGGGAGCAGAGTGAAGTGGCTCAGCTGATCCAGCAGACTCTGGAACAGGAGAGATGGCAGAGAGAGATGATGGAGCAGAGATACAAACAGTACATGGACGATGATGAAGAGGTACATGCAAACCCATGCAGAATGCCGTGCAGCAGCTTTGCCTTTGTCTCAATATATAAACATTTTGTATCTAATAAACACAGACTCCGAAAAACATTCCCATTGTCAAAATTGTTAGAATACAACAAGACCAAAATGAAAGAAGTACAGGGATGTGATCATTCAGACTGCCTCCCCAGATGTTCCAATGTGCACTTCTAAAGCTGTTTTTCTGCAGCCACATTTATTAACTCAGTATGTCTTCATGTAATGTTGCTTCGTCAGCTTATGAGCCTTCGTTAGCGGCAGGAAATCAAAAGAGGGAGAGAGACAACAAGAGCGAGATAAGGAGAGGAGTGTTACATTGTGGTCTGTGGATGTGTGTTGCTCATGTTGTGGGGACATAAATCTGTTAAGATGGTCACATTGCAGGGACTCGCCTGCCTTATGGAGACAACACACACAAAACACAAAGTTCCCATAATGTAAATTGTTCAATTTTAGATATTTGTGTTATTAGTGTGTGTGTGTGTGTGTGTGTGTTATAAAATGTCGGTCTGTGTGCCACCCAGCGGCCTGGAGTTTCAAACTCAGTGCAGCTTCTCCACCTTGTGGTCAGGGAGGGTAACAGACAATTATCATTTAAATTGCTAGTGTTTCAAATCCCTCTGTCACTTAAAGTAAATTACAGCTAACTATTGAAAATGTGTTGAATTATTTCTCTCCATAACAGTGTGTTTGAAATTACACAAAGAGCTGTTTTTATTCTATGATTACACACATATTATACATGTTGGGCAGATCCAGATATCTTCTAGACAAAATGTGACCTTTTTAAGGCAAAAAACTATATATATTCAATTACAATTACAGTAATTTTTGATAGTAATTATAATTTAATACTTAAGTACAGCAAAGTACAATTGAATAGTTAAATAGATGCAGTCAGAGAGCTGTCTTTGTGTCAGAGTAGAAAAGTGTCGCCAAAGCTAAAGATACAGTGTGGTCATTACATTGAAGTTCAGCATTTTAGTTAATGCATTTTCGTCAGCAATACTCTCAACCTGGAAATACAAGGTGGTCACGAGTTAAAGTGAAGCTAACTTACTTTGTAAAGTGGAAGAGGAGAAGAATGCAGAAGATTAGGTGGTTATCGATTGTGTGTGAATCCTTTTAGTGGAAGACAGTTACAGGCAGTGCCTGCATTCAATTTCAGACGGTTGAGTCTGAACTGTGAGACCGCCAGCAAGAGCTCATCGCTTCTTTCACTTAATTTGTAATTTCATACTTAAGTGGTCGGCTCCAGGCCAGTCGCCATTTATACCATTTTGTGTGACACATACTGCTCCAGATTAAATTATACGATTTATGAAGAGAGAAAGAAGTGGATCTCTGCATCATTGCGATCTGCAAGTAACGCTTTCTTTGCTTTCTTGACACCATCTGTAAATATGAAGCCAGCACTAGCGGCTGAACAGCTTAGTTCAAAGACAGGGAGCAGGGTTAAACAGCTGGTGTAGCTCTGTCCGAAGGTAACATAATCCACCTACCAGCACCTCAAAGGCTCTCTAAGTGGCCTTGTTCCCCATGTCTTTCTGTTTACTTGCAGACAGGTGAATATGCAACAGACGAGGAGGAGGAGATGAGTCCTGTGTTTCCAAACTCCATCGAGGTTTTTGACCTGGCCGAGAACCAGGACATGTTGTCTCCTGTGGAGCTGGACCCTGAGAAGCTGGCCCACAAGTTCAAGGAGGTATATGTGACTTTGATCATTTGGATTGTACTTTTTTTTGTTGTGGTTGTTTTTTTTTTTTAGGAGGGTGGGAGTTTCAACTTTCTTTTTAAACTCATGTCAATCTGTCTTTGTCTGTAGCTCCAGATCAAACATGCGGTAACCCAGGCGGAGATCCAGCTGCTGAAGAGGAAGGTGAGAGTCTCTTTTTAACACACATAAATGGAATACACTGCCGTACCCAAGTTATACTGCAGTGGAGAATGTACATAACATCAGTTCCTTTGCTGGCTGAACGATGACTTAACGCTGGCTCTACCTCCCACATACCACCTCCTTCCTCCTTACCTCCAGCTGGCTCATGCGGAGCAGGATAAGTTGCGTTGGCGGATGGAGCGTGCTCAGTTGGAGCAAAACATCCGGGACAGTAAAGAGAGGATGGAGAAACTGGAGGGCTATTGGATGGAGGCACAGTCCCTATGTAAGGTAATTTATTAGAGAATACACATTAAACACAAGGAGGCAACTTTCAGTCATGAATGGTTTAAGTATTTGTTCTTCTCGTTGACTAATGGGTTTATGAGCTTCCAAAAAGTAGTTGTTTACATTTATTGATGATGTGTATATGTGTGTGTGTGTGTGTGTTTTCAGGCAGTGGATGAACACCTGAAGGAAACCCAGGCTCAGTACCAAACCCTCGAGAGGAAATACAGCAAAGCCAAGAGACTGATTAAAGAGTACCAGCAGAAGTAAGGAAGGAGGGACACGTTAAAGGTTTGACAGAAGCGGTAAAAGAAACACAAGCTTTAATCTGTGTGTGTTTCCGTGTGTGCTTCGTAGGGAGATCGAGTACCTGAAGAAGGAGACGGCTCAGCGTCGAGCACAGGAAGAGAGCGAGGCAACACACAAAGAGGAGGCGGACAACCTGCAGGAAAAGGTTAGCGTGAAAAAAAAAATTCTCACTGTAACCACACTGGTTTCAAGTGACGAGTTCTGTGTCAGTGTGTCAGCTCTTCCCCCAGAAAACATTACTTCAGCCTTGTTTTAACATTTTAATCTGCTAATATCAAGTAAAAAGCCTCAGTTCACTCGTTTTCATCAATTCTGTTCAGGTTTTTGTTTTTTAGATTCAGTTTATTAGAAGACTGTGGCATTTGGTTCACAACACATTTCTCCTAACTTTTCTTCGTTTTTAAGGGTCACTCGGTCAATATTTTATCTTACCCGTGTTTAATCAACCAGTGAGCCTTTACTAACAGCTGATTCTTTTGATTTTTCAGTGTTAATTCTACTTGACCTTAGTATAGCATTTGATACTGGACCGTGTTGAAAACATTGATTGGCATCAGGGATACTGCATTAGACTGGTTTAAATCCTACTTATTAAGAGACCTTTTTTATAATCACTGGTGATGCTTCCTCTTCAGCGGCCCCGCTGACCTGCGGTGTTCTCCAAGGCTCCATCCTTGGCCCCCTAATGATCCCTTTTATTTTTATACTTTGCAAATGTTTTTACACGTTGCAAATCGTCCATATAAATGTTGGAGACATGAGAACAGTTCATACAGTCCCATGAAAAATTGTAGGTCAAATAGAACTCCTCTCTCTGTTAATAGCACCATGAGGACCGTGTGTTCCTGCCAGTCCTCCCCCGGTGTCTACATCCCAAACACTGTAACTGGGGCAATGACAGCGTGCGTCATCTTATTTTTAACGAGTCTGACCAAAATGTAGCCTGAAGCTCTGCATTTTTAATTACAGTGCAGGTGGAAGTGTGGTAGTGATGAGCAACATAATGTTATAGAGATTGTTCGGGTTACATTTCTAGTGATGTTCCCAGAAACAAGTGACTGTTATTTTAAAGGAAGCTTTCAGAAAAAAAGAGTCACAGTATGTTGTTATTTAACTGTAGATGGTTATTGTCTGGATCATTGCGACAACCAAATAATAGTGCACTGTTATGCACTGAAAACACTGGGATTGCCACATCGTCAACATTTCCACAAACCTGTTAAGTTTCACTTTAAAAGGCACATAACCCTCTCTTGGCAGTGTATTTGAGCTGCTGTATATTCACACAATATATATAACTGCTCTAAGATGAGAGTAATGAATGTGATTGGCCATGATTGTCACAGCCTCTAACACACCTGTAATGTATGGCAATGTATTCTCTCTGATCCCACCCTGGATCCCAGTGCACCCAGGGTGGGATCAATTGTGCAACAAGTGCCTTTCTTTTGAAAAATTTGGTAAAGTTTAAATGTATATAGCTATATTCCGCTATGTTGTGGTGTCCACAGATTACAGACCTGGAGACCAAAGTGGACGCCCTGAAGACCCCCAAACCCTCCTAGACTGCTGCTACTTCCTACCTCCTGTCTGTGACTGGAAGAGGAGGAGCTCTGCCTTCATTCTGACCTGGGCTGTATTTTATTCCAATCAACCATTTACTGCACGGACAGGTAGTAAAAAAAAATAAAATAACGGATGACAATTAAAAGAGAGGACGAGGAGGGTGACATACAAAGAGGAAAGAAGCAACTTCTCATCTGACATCTGTCAACGGCTTAGAGCTCTGTCAGTCAATAACCAATCCCAGAATGCACTTTCTGTAATACCCAGAATCCTCCTTGTGTGTCTTCCTGGCAACCAGCTTGGCAATCAACACAGAAACCACCTTCAACAACATGTACTCTTTGTGGATGATCTGTTTTGGCTTCTCCTCTCTTCAACAACAGTATCTTACCAGGATTCGATTATTGATTCAAAATTATTTTAAAAAAAGCGCTTTTATTAAACAGGCTCGTCACAAAGTGCTTTATAGAGTGACAGAGGGTATAAATGCAGAATAAAAACAGAGCAAATGAGCAAGGACGAAGGGCATTCGGTTGTCATTGTACTACCTTTGAACTAGGTGGTTGCTGAACCATTCCTTTTTTTATTTGGGACTGGACTGGATTAGTTTGAGGACTAACGTGTTTTCTGTCGCGTGGCATCGATCGTTCCAATCAAAAACTTCAAGGAGAAATGGCCACCTCATTTTTCACCTCAAGACTCAACACAAAGTGGAACTTGTGAAGTGGTAGTAACACGCAACAACAAAAAATAACTTTGAAAAGGAAATAGCCACCACCTGCTGATAGTTAAGTAATAAAACTACAAAACAAGATGCCGACCAATTTCTGATCAGTTACAAAAACTGTGAAACAAAACAGAACGCCCATCCCAGCCTTTGGTTTCTCTTTTCCAGCCTAACTCTCTGCAAGTGATGGAAGGAATAAGGCAGAAGTGTGGTCTGAACTGTTTGTATATATTCTATACATGTATTTAAAAGTGTTGAAATGGCTTAAGAAAGAAAGTGGCTCTGATATCCGAGAGAAAGGCAGCGCAGCGAGCGAATGGCGACGTCTTGCTGTGGAGGGTGAAATAGTTCAGTAGTCCGCATTCAGTCTGTTTCATCTCTTTTCTATCAACATCAATGGCAAACAGGGTGTGAATAGTCTAGTATGTGCTTATAGAGCTTCTAATGATGTTTTATTTTGTTGGTGTTTACTACAGTATCTGTGGGTTTACATGCACACCAACTATCCTGTTGTTCAGGACAGTCGTGCTATCTTCTTGAGCTGGTGCAGGGTTTTCAGAAATCTCCTCTTATCCAGGGTCACAAAAAATGGAATATGCTGGTTTGAATACATGCATTACTGAACCTCTTTGACCGATACTACCAGTGACTACAGAAGCAAATAAAGGCTATAGTAATTACGTTTTTCTTTTAGAAGCAGCTGTTTACCTGGTTGTAAAATTTAAATACCACTGAATACTTACTGTTCAAATTTAAATACTTTTACTTTGAAATCTGTCTGTCTGACTTTATGTGGTTTGAACTCATCTTTCTTTTTTTGAAAAAATATTCCAGTGTCTGAAGTTTCCAGTCACTTACCTGAACTTTTCTGTCTTGAATCATGTGACTGACGGGACGCGACCTGATAGGCCTCACCAGCCTTGATGTTGTAATCTAATTTGAAACACCCTGATTTTTTTTTACCTGACCTGACCTTGAGTTTTGTGAACACTGGACTTCCAAATTTTGGAATTTGTGAACCTTAAAAGAAACATTAAAAAGTTTTTGAAATTGTCCAACTTTAAAGTAATTTCTGGAATTTTCCAAAATGGGAATTCAAACCATAGACAGAATTGAGTGAAATATTTCAGTACAATAAATTCAGTGGTATTTAAATTTCGACATTAAGTTTTCAGTAGTGGTTCAATTTAAAATGAGCTACTCAGGTGCTTATAGAATTCAAATTATTATGGCCTTCCTTTGCTTTCATATCAGCCTGCTAGTATGTCAGTCAGGCTCTTATAACTTGCATGAATGAAAGGAAAAGTGATGTGTTTTTATTGATATTTTGATCAGTATTTGTCTTTTCTAATCAGTAAATGAAGCCTTGCTAACGTAGCAGGATAGTTTTGCCCCTGAGAAATGTTTGTGAAACTAGACCTTCACATGGATGTGAGCAACAGAAAACTGTGTGCATGTAAACACACTCCACATGTCATGCATTAGGGGAAGAGTAGAAGGTCCCAGTGCCAGTATTATGAGTTTAGAAAATGAACTTAAGTTAGTGATACATGCCTGACATAGACCAAACGTGGGTTGAATACAAAAGTGTTGCTGTGGTCATTAAAAGGTCAGATCATTTTCAGGAACCACTGGAGGTGCATCAGGTTCATCTTTTTTTCCAAACAAAGCTGCTTCTTTGGTCAGAGAAATCGGATGAGTTGCAAGTGTTTTAAACACTCAGCAGAAAGAAAGTTGTGATTGAAAGTCCTTGCACTTGAAACACTTGAAGCAACCAAAGAAATGGTATTGCTTGTCAAATAATATGTCCTCTTTGGGTCAGGCCCAGAAAATACGTTCTGCTCCAGATGGGAATTTGCGTCAGTCACTGTTGACTGTCCCTGAAGAGTTTTCAAATTGGCTTAATTTGTCCGTAGAAATAACAAATGAAGACAACTGTCCATTCCCTTTGAGGTGAAGGGACAAATTGTCTGCTATTGAACTTGAACCTGTGACACTGTGGTTAAAGTACAGTCTCTGTTTATACAATATGATTGTATATTTAACTATTCTGATTTGACCATAATCCAGTGGTTGATGATGAGTGTTTGATGTTACAAATACGAGGTTCATATTTGCATGTGGATGAAACGGTGCTCAGTAGGACAGTGTTCACACACAAGTTACTTATACAAAGTCTTCAACGGGCTATTTGTGTATTTTGCTGCTCTAATGTTGTCATTCACCATGGTGGTTATTATGAGTTCATGTGCGTGTTAATCAAGATCATACAGCTTGCTGGCAAGCTCTGAAGAGGTTGTGTTAATTGAAAATACTGAATCAGAGAACAATTCGATCAGGCAATCATTTTTGACTTTTTACCCCTGTTGTGAGACTGTGAGTTGTGAAGAACGGCCCAAATCGCTCTGTGCTCCATGGCCATGTATGGAGCGCAGGTTGGAGAAAATTTCAGAAAAACAAAAGTATGACTCAAATTTGCAACGTCTCCAGTGAAATGTCGCAACAATTATTGGATATATTGGCTCAGTTTTTTTTTTTGTTTGTTTTTTTCAAAATTCATGGTTCCTTGAGGATGAATCCTAATGACCTTGACTGACTTTTCTTCTAGCGCCACCATGAGGTTGACACGCTTTTAGTGAAATGTTCCAACAGCTATTAGATGGATTGCTATGAAATTTGGTACAGTCATTCACGTTCCCCTCAGGAGAACTCTAGCACCACGTTACGGTCAAATCTTTGATTCGTCAAACACTTTGGTTTTACAAGAAAACTAAAACTAATCACAACAACTCTAATCATCCCGATAATTAGCAAATGTTAGCATACTAACAAGCTAAACTTAAATGGTGGTCGTGGTAAAGATTATCCCTGCTAACAATCAGCATGTTAACATTGTCATTGTGAGCATGTTGGCATGTTAACATTAGGATTTAACTCAGAGAGCCGTCTGAGTGCAGCCTTAATAGAGCCACTGCTGTGGCTGTAGATGCTTAGTCCTCTTAATATTATGATATATTTAAAATGTTTTTTGTCATCTTTCAAACAGAGTAACACTCACAAATCACAAAACCGTGGATAGTCATGACAATTGAAATCTAATGTAGCACAAATGGTTGTTCAGTGTCACGGTGACCCCCAGTGTGACAGAGCCGCTCCAAAAAGTACAGAGGACACCACCTTCTTCTGCTTCAGTGTTTTGCAGACATGCCTTTAAAATAAGGCATCAGCTCTCAACTTGTTTTGCACTCACCGGTCTGCCCCTGTATCCTCCACACCCGCTCAAAAGCCCCCTGGTTAATGTGTGTGTTTTAACTGAAGCATCTGAATCCATACCAGCTCCTGACCTTGACCTCTGACCTACAGGAAATCATTTTTATTAGATTCTCACTGACTCATGGGAGTTTGTGCACTGCTCAACTCAAGAACTGCTGGGAAATTACAACATGTGGTCATAAACAGGAATATGAGAAATTTTAACCAACTGACAAAGGTCATTTTTCTGTTCCCTGCTCTGTCTCTCTCTCTCTCTCTCTCTCTCTGCCCTGGATATATGGCGAAATCTATCATGTTATACGAGCAACTGAACACCTACAACAACTGCTTGAATGATGGATTGATTTAGACATCACGATCTAAGTATGTTTGAATTGGACAATTTGAACTCCCAGTGTGATTTAAGTGGTTGATGTAAGATCGTCATCAGAACTCGCAGTATATCGACATTGTAGTCCTATTGGACAGGAACTTCAAGATCTTCAAGATTTTTAAAGGAATGAAAATCAGCCATAAGCAACTCACTTGAGTATTTTTATTTCTTAAGTATTTTTTATTACAGTTTCATCTCTATGTCAAAACAATGTGAGCTGTACAAATGCTGTGTTATCACCAAATCAAGTCCTGGTCACTTTGCGTTTTAAATCTGAACACACTAAGTGATCACTTTGCCTTGTTATGACTTGTTCTTATTAGTTAACATGCTGCTTTTGCCTTTACAGAGCCTTCAGATGTGTGCTAGCTGTAGCTGACTATCACAGTTGTTACCCCTCATGTCTGACCATCACGTTAAAAAAAATCCAAAATGAGTGTGTTACCAGTGTTTAAAGAGTGTTTGCCAATGAGTACAGGACAGACAAGCTGCCATGTTGGAAGACTGACAGATTGTAGCACCACAGCATTTAACTATTGTTGCAGATTGTAGACAGATCGATGCCTTTCTCCATGACCCGGTTATCAAAGTCAGCTCTTCCCCCCCCCGCTTCACATTCTGGGAGCTGACCTTCAAAACCATTTTCCCCACTGGTGGCCTCTGAGCAGCTCTACTGGAGCAGGCGAGAGGGTTTAGTGCCTTGCTTAAGGGTTAGAAATGGTAGTTGAGAGGAGTTTAAAAAAACGTTGCAGTCGAAAAGCTCAATGCATTCAATGTGTTTGTCAGACCTCAAGGGCGCACACAGTTTGTTTCTGAGTACCATCAAGAAACTCCACAGGCCACCTAGGCCCAAGTGTACAAACTCATGTTGAACTGCACTGAGGTGTTGGGAGCCCATCGTACTTGCTTGCAAGTCTAGTTTGACCTTTTGGCCTTGTTGATGCGATAGCCATTTTTGATGCTCAGGGTGGAAAACTAACCGGACAACTGGCACATTCTGTCCTGTAACCACTGGCACCCAAACAGATAGAAGTAGTAGGCCAGATACCTGTTGTGTACATGAAGTCTGAGGTTGTGTTTACTTTGTGTAACTTTTCAAAAACTGGAAAAAAAAAATAAAACTGGGAAAAGGTTTAAAATTACAAACAGAAGCGTTCAAGAAAGTTTTTAAATTGTTTTTTGTTGGAATTTTCCATCTGCTTTGTTCTATTATACTTCAATACCCAAATTTCATGGCATTTTGGAGCAATCTCAGTCCTTTTTTTTTTTTTATAATATTAACCTTTGGCTTGACTTCTTCAACCACATTGATGAATTTGGAGAGAGGCGTCATGTGCCATGGACGGAGCGGTGCCAAACAGCGTGAGCAGGACAATCTGACAGTGTATAAGCTGACCTCTGAGGGTGCCTCGGGTCTGAAACAGATTTCCTTCTCTGTCTGGTTCTGTTCTTTAGTTGATGCCACCATGTTTGTCTGAACCGATACCTGTCTGTCAGCATTAATAAATAAACGTAAAATATGTTGAACAAGAAACACAAGGGGACCATGATTTAATTCTGCAGTTTCTTCTCCTTTGGATGTGTGTGTGTGTGTGTGTGTGTGTGTACCCTAGCTAACTGTCCCTATATTTAGAGTACTGGAGGAGGAAGAGGTGCAATACAGTGATCTCAACCTGCTGTCTTCAAGCAAGATGTCTGTATCCAGGACCCACTCTCTGTTTAATGACAGCTACACGGAGCAGTGGAAAAATCTTCTGCTTTATAAAATACATAGTGCTCACATTAATGTAGAAATACTCCATTACAAAATGTCCTGCATTCCAAGTCCTACTTATTTGTAAAAGTGCTCATTCTGCCATAAAGTCTTCAGTGACTGATTTTATTCTGATTGATTTGATTTCAATTGATTTGATTGATTTATTTCTGATATTATTATGTATGACATTATTAGATTGTTAATATTGATAAGAGATAAGATATTCCTTTGTTAGTCCCACAGCGGGGAAATTTACATCAACATGTAAGCAGCATTTTAACATTTACTTCCATTCGAGGTGGAGCTATTTTCAACTGCGTCGACTAATTAACCCCAACCTAGGGCTCAGGCCCCCTCCAATGGTCACAAAGTAAATCTGAGGAGTTGAGAGATAAAGTCCTGTAGGGTAAAAAGTCTTGATTGAACTGTAATCATTTTGGTCAGACCTTTCCAGTCTTTGTTTTTTCCCAACATACTGGACAATTTCACCTCAAATGGTTATTTAAATGAAACCATCTGAGAGGTTTAGAAGGGAAATGTCTCTTTGGCGTAACTGCTAACAACTAATGGACACCTGAAATGTTTAATTAAAATTATTTCCATACTATGTTCTTTATTTCTTTTTTTTTTTTTTTTTTTTTTTTGATTAATAATTTGTAAAGGGCCATTAGCCAAAATGGTTGGGAATCATTGGTTTAGTCTTCAACAATGTGTTATATTTTATACATGCATTTTAATGTGAAATCTAAATATCAAAAGTCACCTGTAACTCTAGCTGTCAGATAAATGTAGTAGAGTAAAATTTTTTAGTATATTTAAGTACAAAATGCAGGACAAAGCTTTCTTTCATCCAGTCAAATGTCTTTGCAAACTCTGGATGGACTGTGACAAAATTTTGCACTCATGATGCCCTGAGGGTGGATCTTAATGATGTTGATGATCCCGTCATTTTTCATCACCAGCCAAGAGGTCAACATTTTCGGTTTTCCCTAAAAACACCTCATTTATTGAAGAATGATGATGTTCCCCTCAGGACAAATTGTTATTAACTTTGGCAATCCCAACTTTTTTATGAGGTCCAATACTTTGGCTTAAGACCAAATACCTGCAAATCTAATAACATTCCCATCAGCCTCAGCTCTACTTTGGGTTTTATGTTAATGGGAAGTCCAAGCATGCTAACGTGCTAAATTAAGATGGTGATCATAGTAACATTTTACCAGCTAAAACATCAGCATGTTAGCAATGTTATTGTAAGTATTAGCACGCTCGCAAGAAATACAAATTATGAGGCTCCAAAACACCACAAAAAAACAAGGTATTCTTTACTTTCTTTATTCATATTAAGTGCTGAAAATAAATACAAAACATTTTTGGAACACATCTGGTAAAGTGACAAAGACCTGCTTCAGTCAAGTTCTGCTCATCAGAAAAAGTTTCAATTTACTTTCCCAGCTTTAGCTGCAGATTGGAACTTGGTTTTTTTGTTTGTTTTTTTAAACTCAGGTAGAATGTGTAACTTCATCAGACTCTTTCATAAAGATCAAGGATCTCCGTTTTTAAATGATAAAGAACAACCTTCCACTTCTGACTGCAGTGGCTTCAAATGTGGAACTGGTATCTTAAGAGAACGGTGTATTTGTGAGTTGCTTTCGATCCGTAGCCCTCCATCTGGAAGAGAACTGCTCATTTTGTGGCATGAACAAAAATAAAATATGAGCAGGCGTTGAAATGATGGCACACAATGTTATATGGATGACTCATGAAGACATATTTCACAAGTGCGCTGCCGTTAAATGTATCTAACATCCAAATAACCAGACTGAGAAAATATTTCCTGCATTAATTCCAGTTCAGTTTAGCAATTAGTAGATTTGACACCAGATTAGCATCTAAGTGCTATGGCAACCACACAGACATATGGCTAGCTTGTAGGAGTCTAAACTAACTATATTAGTAGCACATTCACACACTACATAAACAAAAATCTGACCAAGGGTTAAACATGCACTCTGAGACTCTGCACATGTTAATTAGCTGGGAAACTGCATATTCCTGGATTAATTACAAGAGTCCTAATGAATTAGCTCTGTTAGCTGAGACACAGCTGTGGACCGGAGGAGTGAAGGCCTGTGTGTTGCATGTCCTGTACAAGGCACTGACTCTCTTTCTGGTACTATTAGAAAAGGAGATTGTACTGCAAGAGACATTCAATGCTAATAACGTTGTAACACTAAGACTTGATATCAACATTCATTTCCATGGAAACACATGTGGAGGGAAATGTAGACAGGATGGAGAGGTGACAGGAAGGGACTCGGAAAGAGACAAGAGTAAATAAAAAACTGAGCTGTGTACTGTTTGACAAGAGGGCAGCTGTTGGAGAGATGCAGTGGTCCATTAACGTCCACTAAAGACATGGATAAGCGTGTGTGTTCAGTCCCAGCTACGGAACAAGACGCGTTCGTGGAAGCGCATGTTCAGTCATTGTTTACCTGTACAGTCATCGTTTGCGCGTGTTCAGTCATTGTTTACCTGTACAGTCATCGTTTGCGCGTGTTCAGTTATTATTTGCACGTGGTCAGTCATCGATAATATGTTCAGTCATCATTTATGTATTCAGTTATTTGCATGTGGTCAGTCATCATTTTACATGTTCAGTCATTGTTTACGTATTCAGTGGTCACTCATCGTTTGCGCGTGGTCAGTCATCATTTGCGTGTTCAATCATTGTTTGCCTGTATTCAGTCATCGTCTGTGTTAAGCTGCACTCAAAGAAAAGGGTTAGCATTTATATTTTTAAGTTATGCTACAACTATGAAAAGGATATTTTTTATGTCTGTAGCAATTTCAGTGTTTGACATTTACCCCCATGTTTCCGAAGAGATCTGAAAAGGCAAATGGTATGTGTGTTCCTGTGTGTGTGTGTGTGTGTGTGTGTGTGTGTGTGTGTGACAGGTTGTTCAGTCATCCACTCCTATGTTGCGAAACAGGTAGGACATGGACTCTCCGTTGTGGATGCGGCGGATGGCCTCAGACAGGATCATGCTGATGTCGACTGTTTTGATCTTTGGACACTGGAGCTTCTGGAGCTCGTGGGGAATGGTATTGGTCACTACCACCTGGGGGAGAAAAATGGGGATAGATGGGGTGTGAGAAGAAAGAAATATGAGATGAGAGAGATGTGAGTCAAGTATGACACCAGGAGAAAACATTTCAAAGTACACACTCACCTCATCAATGGCCGACTCCTCTATGAACCTGGGGGCATCACAGGAGAGGATGCCGTGTGTGGCCATGACAAAGATCTTGTAGGCCCCTCTTTCCTTCAGCGTCTCTGCTGCTGCCACAAAACTGTCGACATCATCGATGATGTCATCCTATGGGGAAAAAAACCGACTTAATCAGCTCTCAGCATTCAGCCTGTTGAAGTAGTATGGCACCCTCTAGTGAGAACAAGCCATCACAAACATTTTGTCTGTTGTTCCTAACTTATTATGTTTAGCACTGTTCACTCAGACTTAAGCTTTCTATTAGATTCTTATAATATGCATGATGAATGTTCTATGCATTTCCACCAGGGATTAAAAAGAGTACTATGAAATTTAACTCAAGTAAAGTTGTTTATAGCGCATACACAGTATGATAGTGCATGTACAAGAGAAAAGTGACTGATGACTTGCGGTCCCTCAAATGTACTCAAGACTTTTCTTTTTTTTTCTAAAGAATCTGGTTTCGGCTCTTATAAATAGGTATTTACAATGACAAAGTTATGTTCTCTAATTTGAATTTAGGCAAAATACTGAATGGAGCATGGATCAGACTGATCTAATTAAAGCCACAGCCCATATTGTACAGGAGTAAGATATTCTCCTTTTCAGTGGAAAACCAGTCTGATTTTCATCCAGCTTTTACAGACTCTCAGCTGAGTGTCACCACTCTGCCCTCCTGCAGCTGCAGACACACCAGCAATGTGTTCTCTGCTGATTTGGCTTCTTGATTTTGTTCTCAGTTTATTGTGACTTTCTCATGTGACTCTTGCTCTTACTCTGTAACTGATGCAACTTAAAATGTAGAGAAGTACATGTAGTGAAGAAATGAAAAATAATTAAAGAAAAAAACTAAAACAACTTTGTATAATAACAAGAGTAAACTTAATTTGCCACAATAACATGTTCACACTGTACCACTATGATGGCGATGCGTCCTCCTACATCTCCGACCACAGTAATGGGAGGCTTCTCTTTAGGAATCAACACTGCAAACAGAAATAAAAGGAAAAAGGACACAGAAATAGTGAGAATTGCTGTATTTAAGCTCATATTATTAAGAGTCATCACTTCTCTATGGTCATGTGTGATCATTTACAATGGTGGCATAAAAATGAGCATGTGAGCATCTGTATATCTTCCGGTGCACAGTATAGTCTGTTACAAGATGTATTGTGTGTGCTTGCATTACATGGTATCTCCATGCTGGGGTGGATGGCTCCGGTGGTCTTGACGGTGGGCGGAGAGTGTCGCCCGTCTACCTGGTCTGACTCTGCATCCTGAGCTTCACCGTGGATCACAGCTATTCCCAGACGCAGCCTCTCAGCAAATGACTGAGCCCTGCACACCCAGGCAAAGAGGAAGATTGAGATATAGCTGTTCATAACAACGTACTGTGCCTCTTCCTCTGAAGCCTTAAGGGTTAAGAGGAACTGGTACACAAACAAGAAATAGAGAAATATGGAACATAACTTTTATTTACATAAAACAATCACTATATAAAAGCTGAAATATTCTGACATTGGCTTCCCCCTGTGGTAGTATCACACTGTGGCAGACAGCAATGCACACTGCTACATAAGTGCAATTGTGGACCTCAACCTCCTCAAGGAAGGAAAGAGTGGTTGGAGGGAGAACAACATAGGTTCATGATTAACATGTGAGTTAACTTAGAATATAATGAGTTACAGCTCTGCAGTCCAGCACATTTGAAGGTGATTTCATAAATACAGCGAGTGAACAGTGACTACCTTTTGGCCGAGGCTGGGGATTTGGCCACAATCACAGCATTTCTGTAGTCAGGGATCTGAAGGTTCATGGAAAATAAAGATAGAAATTATTTGTGAGATTTGCATGCAACTGACCCTCCCCCGCACAGTGATTGTCTAAATATAACTTAGCAACTGTAACTGGGCATGACAGGCCTTGTCAAGCCTTGGATTTCTCCACATCGAGTTAGGTTTAGATTAAAGGTAATAAGCATTAATAAGCATGAATAAAAAAGCCACATTGTCGACTAACACATCCAGTGTGTAGGATTTACCTACTATATGGAAGCCTGGATGCAGTCAGAGTTCAGGCCAATGTCAGCAGTTCTGTCCTGCTCTTTAATAGACTTTGACAAAGCAAACTTGTGACCTGTATTAGTTTTATGTTTAACTACCACACTGGTTAGTGCTAATCCTGAAAGTCTTTTAACTTGTAACAGTAAAAATGAAAAACCACCTGGAAAATAAAATAAATAAATCTAACCTGTGTCTTGTAGTTTCTGTGGCCCAAACAGTATTATGTTAGAACTAAATATGTTAGAACTAAATAACAGCCTGATCTTTTGTATGTACTGTCATGTCTTTTACATGGATTATCAACTGGTGAGGATGCTGACTTGTTGCCTGGGCCTCTGAGTGATACGGGGTTAAAGGTATGAAAACAAGCATCCTTTAACCGGCAAATCATGCTTTGCATGTGTGTGTGTGTGTGTGTGTATGCATGTTTTTTTTTTTACCTCTTCCTGTATGTACTGCAGCAGGAAGGGGGAGGCTCTCAGATTGTCCACTGGGATGTTGAAGAAACCTTGAATCTCTTTCTGATGGAGGTCCATGGTGATCAGGTGGGTGAGACCTGCACAAACATTAACATTAATGTTATTATAGTTAGTAGTAGTAGTAAAATCTGTGCTATGATGGACACACACACTTGAAACACCATGTTCTATATTGCAGATACACTTTGCATGTATGTCTCATGTTTGGTCAATAAAGTGTTCCTGTTCTGTGATGTTGCTAATAGAAACATACTAGAAATGACCACTGGTTTCTGACTCTTCCCACTATCCCTCCCACTGCTTTATGCTGTTTCGTACTTACCAGCTTTACACATCATAGAGGCGATAAGCTTGGAGACGATGGAGCCCCTCTTCCTCATCTTACACTGCTTGCTGTAAGGGAAGTAGGGGAGGACGCCCGTGATGCTTCTGGCACAGGATGTCCTGCACGCGTACACCATGATCAGCATCTCCATTATGGTGGTGTTCACATCTCTGACAGGGCCAAGGTGTGGAGAGAAAAGACAGAGAGGCGGAAGAGATGTGAACATGTGATGTGAGGGAGATGTGTCGGGGGGGAAAACGGTGTTGAAATTTTCATTAATGCGTGTGATCTTTCTTACTTGGACACTGTCTGGATCACAAAGACATCTTTGCCTCGCACCGACTCTTGGATCTGAACCCGCGTTTCTATGGAAACAAACAGAACGTGAGAATGAGAGGAGTGGCAAGAAAGCGTGCACACATAAACACACATTCGTGCACACACGCCTACCTCATAACAAAGCCTGCAAGGCCTGTCAGCTTCATTAGAGGGCTATCTGAGCCCTTTGTGCCTCTGACACCCCCCCACTGTGTGAAATTGTAGATACTAGCATTCCAAAAATGTGCCTCCCACAGTAGAGATCAGAAACCAAAATGCTTGATGGGCAGAGCCAAATGTCCAGCACAAACACAGAGGAAACAGAACTGCCATCAACCCAAAGGTGTTTTGTGAGGGTTTGAGTTTGATAGTTAACAATCAGTAAATTGGGAGCCAAGAAACTTCGACAAACTTGGAATAATCACAGTGTTGACAAGCTCTAATCTAATACTGACTGTAGCACAGGCTAAATAATGGGCCACAGTAGTTTTGCATGATATTGCCCATCAACTACAAAACCTGTACATTCTGCTGAACATTTTTTTTCTAAAGCATACTAGAAGCTTTTAGACTCATTTCTACCTTTCAGACAGCTTTTATTTCTCCATGGAAATCTTGCCTGTACTGAAAACTGCTTGAGATATGCAATCTCCCAGACTGAATATTTGCTCTTTGTTTTGTCTAACTTGCATTGTGTGATAGAGCAGGTGAGCAGTGAGTTGCACTTCCTGAGAATCAGCAATGCCCACCTAACATAAACGTACATGGACACTGTGGAAAAGATAAGGTCCAGTTTTTTGGATATGTAGTAGAGTAGTTTGTGGCATGCACACTTCGTAGCTTCAACCAGACACTCAAATAAAATCTCACACAAAAAAAGGGTTTTCTTCCTAAAACACACTTTTTTGTATAATAATCCAACCAGAAAAAGTCACCAGGGTTCAAAGACATTTTACTATTAACCACATATTAACCCTAACCCATTTTTGATTTTGGGTCTGTGGCGATGTGTGCCCTTTATGAGACCATGAGCTTCCTAACCTCTGTAGCTAGAAGTAGTTACAATATTTGCATTAGGTCTGGTGGTGCTGAATGAGATATTAGCCTTGTTTCCACTGCAGGAACTTTCCACAGGGATTAGGAACCTTTGGAGGAACACAGTGTGTTTCCATGGCAGGGACCAGGGTAGTACATCAACGTTGTGGGTGGGGCTTACGGTGCTGAACATTTCTGAATGGGCAAATACTTGCACCATTTTTAAAAACTGCAGCAGCAAACAGTTTATTTTTTGTTAATTCTGTTTCGAGACATCAACATGGAGTTACAAAAAAAGCATATGATAGATGGACTGATGATTAACGTTATGGTATTATTATATACAAATGACATGTACAAACTGTTGCCTGTTCTTCTCAGGGGAATAATTTGCCTAAACTTTGCAGATCTTTAGATAGTGGTGGATATACAGACAACAACAGGCTGAAGGAACATTGGGTCGAAAGGCGGCTATTGACCTAAATGGAAATATGCGACTAAGTAAAGGTTACAACAAGAAGTAAATAAGTACACATGCAGGAGACAGAAGCCATTTCCTGTCAGACATCATCTTACCTCTGTTAGCTTCCTGGTACACCTGCACTTTGCCAAGCTCCACCCCTAACCGCCTGAAACAGAGAGAGAGTGCTTCAGCTTAGGTTTTCAAAGTCAGAAGACATTTATTGACATGACTGGAGAGTTCAAGTATGTTTACATTCATACAGAGAGAACAAATGCTAAAAAAAAACAACAACAACATTTTAGTTTTTTTCACATTTAAAAAGGAAAAATAGACATGATAATACACTATGAGTAGAGATGCTTATTTGCTGATGCACGGCTTCTCTTGAGACAACTTGACCTGCTCACTCCGCAGTCTGCACAATGTCTCCTTGTAAACTGTTAACATGCTGTGTTTTACTCGCTCTCTCACACACAGAGCACGGAATGTAGTGTCTGATAAGCCACATACTCTATTTGTTTTACAAACAAGCACAGACTCCAGTGTCCTTGTGGAGTCCAGGATTGAATCATGTGCACTTCAAGTCCATTCTCCAGTTTATAAATGCTAGGTTTACACACAGCACCATGAAATATGGACAATGTTGCATCTCATCATGCATCTAGAATTGTTATTTAGGGAGGCTACGGGCGCTAAGTTCAGTCATGAATTTTCATTAAATTTATATTGTTTTGGCTGCAGGCACAATAATTTACATGCAAAGGCAGTTGCCATGACAGGACTGTTTAACTCAATATTTCACTGCTCTAGGGTGAAGACATTATTTCACCTCAGTGTCAAACTGTCAGAAGCTTGGCTTTTGGGTCACTTATTGCTCAAAGGTACATTCTTCTCCATTTGGAGAGTCCAAATTCATCCTCTGCTTCATCTTGTATTAAGAATTTGATTTGACTTATTTTACATTTAGGAAATATTAAAAACAACTTAAAGACAGAAAACTCCACAGAAAAAAACACACCACAGAAGTCGCTCACGTCTTCCCCAGACCTCTTGAGTAAGTGGGTGAAATAAAGAAAAACATGAAGGAAAACATATCTGTACTACATATATTGTTGATGTATGATGTGAACATATATTTACAATGAAAACTCTTTTCAGAAGCACAGAAAGTGTGTATTTTGCTTGCTCACTGTGCTTTTCTCGTTCTCGGAGAACAAAATTCAAAGTAACCTTTAAAAATGAAAAGACCATCTCCACCTCCAAAACTTGACTTTCCAATCTCAGAACCCATTGCAGTGTTTCCCATACATTAATTTATTTGTGGCAATGGGTAAAATCTCATAGAATTGTAGATCTGCACGCAGTGTATTGATTTGCTCAGCCCCTCCTTGCCTTGCTCTCGTCGTCTCTCTCAAAAACACATTGACAACAGGCCCTGTCCGTAAACAGCCCCTCCCTCTCAGAGCACACTCTGAATCAAAACATAATCATGCGCGAGAAGAAGCATTGTTGTTGGCTTTTCCCCACACAGAATGCAGCTGGTCGAATTCCTGAACAGAATCAATCCAGAGTTCACAAACAGTAACATGAACACCTCTGCACAAATTTGTCTAAAACTGTGTTTATGTTAACTCTGATAAGTTAGTCTATCTCATCTCTATCTATAGGTTATCTATGTTCTTAACACAACACTGCCAATCGTGGAGACCCATTTCTTCAAGTTATTAAAAAGCATTAACCGTAGTCAAGTGAGCAGTCATTTGCTAAAACCCAGTCAAGCCAGCTGCCACTTGGATTTTGATGTGCATCTATTCACGCTGCTACCAGTGCTTGGAGCAGCCAAAAATGACGAAAGACTTGCAGTTATTTAACAAAAAGTGAAGTGAACAACAATGGAGTTGTATATACTTTATATACAGTATTGTTTCATAATTTATTTAAGGAAGCATGGGTGTGCCTCCTTCCATGTGGGACAACACTTTTCCTTCCGTGTGCTGTCGTTGTTTACAGTCCAATGAGCAACTTGACTTTTAAACTTAACTCGATTTTTTTGGCGAATCTCTATAAACAGATACCTGTATATGAATGCAGATATGTTTTCTAAAAATCTAAAGATGATCGTTAGATGATAGCCAGTGGGTTCCAAGATTGCATTTCGGCCAGTATGTTCCGTCTCTGTTCCTCTCCGCACAGACTGTTTATCTGCATGTTACCAAAGACCACTCAAACATCATTGGTCAAAACTACTTGGACTACAAACAGAGGGCAACACCAGTCAACATTATAACTTATTACACTCTGTCACTGATTCTTGGCAAATTATTTGTTTTTATATATATGTGTGTGTGTGTGTGTTGAAAATGAACCAATTGCACATTCAGGCTGCCATAGTCTGTAGTCATATAGAACACAGAGAACAAAGTTTGTGTTCTCTATATTATATAATATAATACATATATATATGTAAAACATTATTTAAAAAAATAGAAATATCCTTTATTAGCACACACTGAATGTTCATTTTTTACACTTGCTTTACTAAAGTTGAATACACTGGCATTACATAATTCTGAAGTATTTTAACTTTGATGGGAGGGACATTCTGCATTACCAAGATATGATACCAAGCTGCAGGATATACAGTATGTGAATGAGATAAGAAATTATTTCTGCAGAGTAACTATTTTTAGCTTTGTCATCACTGCCTCTTGTGAAGCTTAGCCACACTTTCTAGTGCTAGCTCTGGTTGGCCATACTGTCAAAGTGATACATGTGTTGATGCATGCATAACCAGTGATTCAGATGGACGTAGCTCACATCCAAAGTTTTCATGAAGCATAAGTAAAAAGGATATTTCTTAACAAATCCCTGGTACTGTCCATAGTTGCAAAAACTGATCCTTTTCATCTGAGACAAAGAAGACAGTGGCAGACCTGTTCCTGAAGGACTCATAAGGGTTGTTTATAGTAAAATAACCAGTTTTACCTGCATAGCTGTGCTTCATTACATCTGTGTGTGTGTGTTGTAATATGTAATCCATGCCTCCTGTACTCACTCTGCAATCCTCTTGCCCAGCTCACGGCTGGAGGGGTGTGAGTTGGCGGTGAAGATGACCAGGCCGCCCTTCGTGTGGTTCATGTCTCTGGGGTCTCGGGCGCTGCTCTCCCCACACTCAGGCAGTGGATCCCTGGGCACCCACGCTGCGCTGAGCCCTTCCTGCAGTGAAGAGGGAGGAATTATTACTTCCTTTAAACTCAACATGCCAACTGTCGTAACTCAAGTAGAGGAAAAAGAGTCTTCAGGGTTTGTGGAGGCGGGGGCAAGTCAAATTGAAGGACTGTCATGTCAATTTTCAAACATTTTTCTATTTTTTCTATTTCAAGGATGAAATATCGCAAGAGAATTGGGCAAATTCATAACCGGATGGATCCAAGGTCCTGATCAGTCTCACTGGCAACAACAAAAACAATGGGTGGAAAAAAAAACTGTATTATGGGTTAGAGACCGAAATGTTTTAAACAGATTTAACCATTTTCAAGAGTCCATCTCATTAGAGCTCATTGCTAAAAGCTGGCTGGAGATTCAAAAGTGTGTCTAATCTTATGTGTTACAAATAAATCATATATTCAACACACATTTTTTTTAAATCAACAACAATAGCAGAGACTTAAAATGTGTTGTCAACAATAACAAAAGAAATATAATTAGAATTAAGTTTTTGCACTCTACACAAACTTGAAAAAGTCCTGATTGGCTACTGATTCCTACGACTTTGGCATGCTGGGCACATTTCAACAACAAGAAAATAAATTAAAATAAACAATATCAAAGTTTAAGCCATGACTGGTTGAAAAGCTCTGAGACACCTCCTCCATGAAATAAACTGCAGCTCATTCGTGTTACCACAATCAGCAAAATATATCAGGAAATCCTCTTTGCTCAAAGGACTGCATGATTTATCTTCTCAGAAAATGCAGCTCATAATATATGTGTACATTCAGAGTTTAAAGTGCTCATCAAGTTCAGCATAACTCTGTCTGCCCTGACAGCAGCCACACCGCCACTCGCCCACTCACCCACTGGTAGCTTACTGTTAGCGGTTAGCCTTCACACTGCAGATAAAACATGAGGGGTGACTCAAACTGTCATTACTGTTCTCAGCACAACTGCTTACAACTGTTCCTGTCCCTAACTTGAAAGATACAGTAAGTATAATGTATAATTCTAGTCTCCTCTCAATTTTATTGATATACTTTTTTCAAAGACCAAGTTAAAAAAGGTCAAAAGGTTTTTAAAAAAATGATTTTTAAGAGGTATTCTGAGTGCCAAATTCAAGAACCTCTAGCACGGTGTCGCACAAACCCTGAGTCTACATTTGTCTATCTAATCTAAATTAAACTGTTGAAGTTACAAACAAGCACCAACTGCGACACAACGTTCTTTAAAACAACCTCCATCTGAAAGCTCGATCTTGAGAAAAGATCCTTGTACCTCCTCATATGTTGGAGATGAGTTATTTGTGAACTTCCTGCAAACGTCAAAAAGAAGTTCTCCTTTCAGACAGGATAACAGCATTGTCTCATGACACACACATGTCCTCGTCTTAATGAGGCGTAAATCCTGAAACACCTCCCGGTCATTGATGAAGCTTAGCTTTACTTTAAATTGATTGAAAACATGACATTTCCATACCAAATATATTGTGTGCCTCTCTTAGAGGAGAAAGCTCATAGAATGCTTTAACAGCTGAGCCTAAAAGTAGGATCAAATGTGCAGGATTTGCAGTAGTTAAGATCAGTTTCCTATGAAAAGATAAATGACAAATACTGTGTATGCCCACTCAAAGCAATCATATGATAGTTAATGAGTTTTAACTGTGAAGGGCCATCAGTGAGGGCAGCATCCTTTTACCTCCAACAAAACCATCCAAACTTAATTTTTTAACATTTACAAACTTTCTTTTAGACTTGTTTATTCTCTTTGTAGTGCTTTACAAATTCGTGGATGTATTTATAATTTAATCACAAAGTGTTGACCATCTTCTTTAATTCTCCATTACTTCATATCTTATTGCCCAGCCTGTTATACTCCATGAGGCTGCATGTTGGTAGCACATGTAGTCTACAGTAAAACTCTGTCCACTGTTGGACTGTTGATTACGTGTGCTACCAACAGGAGGAAAAGGTTTTAGGAAGTCTACTTGCACACACACTTGAGGAGGTTTGTGGAACAACAACACAGACACAAACACAAAGGCTGGACTGCAACCAGATGCCAGAATGCAACCATGTGCAACCAGAATATGTGTCACTTACAATAACAAGATAACTATTATATTAAATATGTATCTTATCATTGTGGATTTAAGTTGAATGGGTCGATTGCGTTTAATTGGCTTATTTGAACATTTAATAGGAGAACGTTAATGTCGTTCATCCCAACTATCAACAGTCACGACATTAGCTTCCTCATGTTGCTAAGCTAGCAAGACAACACAGGATTTTGCCGTTTACGATGCTTTGTGTTATTCGCGGATGAGCGTGTTAGCAAGCTAAGCTGTGAGCTGAAATTGTGGTTGTAGCGGCTATTGAATTAGACAAATAAAGTCAAATTAACGTCAGCTAATATTGATCATTTAGCTATAACATAATGAGACAACGTTAGCTAACGTTAACGCACAAGTCACTGTACTAACGCGATAGCTCGGCTGAAATAATCTTGCCTGACATAACGTTAGCTCCTGAATGCGAGAATTGATTTATCATGCATCGGGAAGCTAAGTCTTTCTACACAGCAAGCACAAAATAGGATACCGACTATCACATTAAACAAAGCACAATAGTAGTCCTCACCAGCTTGTGTGTTAGGTCCGGTTACAACCTGCAACCAACAGTATTTGAATAAAGAAGCCTCTAGCTCTTTTCAACCTGTTCGCCTCACTCCGACTGCTGGAGAGGTTCAGTTCTGATAGACGGACAAGCTCGACCAATCACAGGCCACGAAATGGAAAAGGGGCGCTGTCAAGATGCATTCAAGTACTCTTCGTAAAACCAGGTATTATTATGTTTTGCAGAGAGAAGTCATTTATTATCGTCACTATTGATTTCAGTGAGGTCGACACTTAAGTATAAAATGCAAATGTTGTTTTAATTTTGTGTGTGCGTAGTTTGACAGAATTCTTTCTCTAAATCTAATTTCAGATAAACAACAAAATCCACTGTTACATGGAGGTTTGCTAGATTCCTCAATTTCCGAAGAGTTGAACTCAACCTTCACTCAAAGTGAAAAGACACCAAAATATTAGAAATTAGTGCTGCAATAAATTGTTTTGATTATTGTTCTTCATAATGTCTTTTTTCTTTTTCTTGTTTTTTCTTGTATTATAATGCTGATATCCTGACTGTGATAATCTCCTCACCTATATCTTGGTATAGCTATGTGCAGTTGTAGATGGATATTTCTGCCACTCGTTTATATTAAAAGGGGAAGAAAAATACAAATGTTTTAATCATAAACGCAAATTTCGCCTAACTCAAATGTTAACAACAAAACTAACTGATGAAAGCTCTCCTGGGAGGTGTATGCTTCATGACAAGCCACTTGAGGGCAGTGTGTTTTTCTGGATGCTGCACACAACATCCCTACTTCTGTTCTTGTTAGATGAAGTGACTTTCAAGTTTCAAATAAACATGGTTTCATATGAAAAACAATTATTTCCCTTTCACGGCGCACTAAACAAGAACTGCTATTCTAGTCCCTTGTCAATTAGATACAAACATACAGTCAGGATGAGTCACTGCAGAAAGAGATGCTTTTGGCTAAAACAAAGGGATGAGATGGCATTAGATAAATCCAATTTAGTGATGAGAATATTACATTCAGTGGTCAAAATA
Organism: Holacanthus passer; assembly: GCA_025331565.1. Lineage (NCBI taxonomy): Eukaryota > Metazoa > Chordata > Actinopteri > Pomacanthidae > Holacanthus > Holacanthus passer. The sequence goes on from JAFREQ010000109.1 coordinate 672,391, forward strand.
TTTGCTGAAATGCCATGAAATTATTATATCAGTACTACTATCATCCATTGAATATGCATCTGAGCAGTTCTTCTCTCTCACACACACACACACAGATAGAAAGAGAATGTGAATGATAGAAAGAGAAAGTAAGCAAGACTCTCTTTGAGTTTAACAGATACAGCTAAGTGGCTCATAAATCTACAGTTTCCTCCCTTAGACATGTATTGAATCCTGTCTAAGAGCAACTGTTCCTTTCTAACAATGCCAGAAGAAAGACACACAGAAAGATGGAGCAGGGGTGGGGTGATGCAGGTAAACTCTCTAAAATCAACCATTTATGTATCAAGTGTTAGTGTCACAGCTCCGGGGTAGCGAGATGCTTTTGCATTAACAGAGACAGATTTATAAATACTCTCTCACTACCATATGGGCTACTCTTCAGTGTTCTTACATAACTCGCTGGATATGTGGAGGAGGCAGAGAGCAGCATCCAAGCACTGCACACTGCCCACACACACACACACACACACACACACACACTCACACTCACAATGGAGAGGAGAGTGGAGTTAAAAATCTGGAGGAGTTTGGACAGAGACAAGTTAGATGTTGCAGTTAGAAGTGGGGGTCAAATTCACTGATATGTGCTGTTTTCTCTCTAATTGTCTGTATAAATACAGCATGTGCACTGTAGATTGTATTTGTAGCGTACATGCAGGCAATACAGGTTTGTGAATAGACAGGATTATTGAAAAGGCATAAAACATTCTATATATAAAAACTTGGTGTACTTTGATGTGTTACATGGGAATAGGAAATACACTCAATTGCTTTCTCGCTGAGAGCTAGATGAGAAGATTAATACCACTCTCATTTCTGTACAATAAATACTAATCTTAACTTAGCAAACAAAAATGAAATGAATAAGAAAGAGACTACCACAAGGTTTTTAACAACAAGCCATTTAGCATCAGCATCAGGTGCAGGAACATTTCAAAGCAATGTGATATATTGTGCAGGATGACACAAGTTTAGGTCCTCTTAGGTCATAGCATTGGCCAGATTACAATTTTGAACTGATGATGGCGCTAGACAAAAAGCAAAGGGATCACCGAAATAAGTTAAAGCAATTGTAAATAAACAGTGTGGGCTATGGCTAGGCTTCTTTTTAATTAGCAGAGTGTATTTGTATTAAAACCACATATGATGGGCTACAATGACCTGCTGACTATGTTGGCACTATTGTGAGATATCAACCATGAGAAATGACCAATATTGCTGATGATTACAAGAGCTAATATGGATGCTTTTAGTCATGGTAATGGCATGGATGGAGGGAGGGCAATGCTGACTTCTTCGTTCGCCACTTTGGTCCAGAATGAAATATCTGAACGACTATTGGATTGTCATGAAATTTTGTACAGATAACCATGGTTGCATCCCAATGACTCTGGTGGTCCTCTCACTTGTCTGTTTGTGAAGTCTGGAGTTTTGAGTAAAACAAATATTGCCATGAAATTTCGTACACACATTTATGTGACCCTTGGAAGAAATCTATACATGTATTTTAATCTAGCACCATTTTCAGGTCACAGTTTCACTAACAACATTCCCATCGGCCTAACCTGTTCAGTGCGAATTAGCAAACTTAGATGATGAAAATGGTAAACATTATATTATGCTGCAAACTCTTATTCTTCTTTCCCCCTTAGTTGCTCATATTTAGGGATTATCTAATATGATGTAGTATTGCTACAGTTGCCCTTTGCTTCCATTGACAGTGACATAAAAAAGGGAGTGGGGGGTCCATTCTTCCAGGGAACTAGAAAATCCAGTTACACCCCTGCTCAGGATGCCTTTTACACAGAGACAGGTGTATCTTTATAAAGTAACGTGCACTAACTGTAATGGATTACATCACTTGGGGATACATATATGATGCTAATAGAACTACATGGAAGAAGAAGAAGAAGAAGAGAGATGAACACATTGTTTGTTCACTTTGTCTAAGCCTTGTTCGGCAGCTGAATAAATCTCTGCAGCTGAGAGAGAGAGAGAGAGAGAAAGAGAGAGAGAGAGATGAGAGGGGAGGCGGGAGGAGAGCACCACAGCTCCTGGTCCGCCCCCAAGTTGCAGCACGAACCATTTAGCGGTACGATCCGAGCTGCCCCCCCCCCCTCCCTCTCCCCGCCCCCCCGTGGAGAAAACCATTACCAAACACAGATCCACACGGAGCGATGGCTGCACCATCAGCAGCCCTGGATCGTGTTTACGACGCAGATCACGAGAGGCGCGCAGCACCGGGAGAGACGGCCGCGGCGCGGTGTCAGTGAGGCTGAGGATCGGCGCTGTTGTGGAGCGCAGCTGCGAGAGAGACCCATCAGCCTCCAGCCGGATCACAGATGAGGAGTGGGAGCAGACCCCGGAGCCCAGATCGTTCATCCCCAGCGTCAAAACATCACGCACCCGACGCCAGCGCGCTGCTCCTGGGATCCACACCGGCCCAGTAGCCCCCTCCCCCCCCCACCCTCCTCCGGTCCCGTCTCCATCCAGCTGCACCTAACGTGGGGGGGAGGGAACCCGAGAGCATCCCTCCATCCCACCCAGGCTATCCCTCCCTCCCTCCCTCTCTCACATATGCCAGAGCTCTAGGAGTGGAGGGGGGTCTCATCTTGCCAGGGACCAGTGGGGGGGAGGAGGGAGGCTGCTCGCGGCCGCGGTAGACGCACCCTCCGCCGGGTGAGGCTGGGCTGAAGCGCCGCTGTGTCTGTCGGAGGATGCTGCGGGAGTAGAGCGGCTCAGAGCGGAAGATGGGGAAGGACCAGGAACTGCTGCAGGCGGTGAAGACCGAGGACCTGCTCACCGTGCAGAAGCTGCTGCAAAGGCCCCGGCCAGGGAAAGCAAGTAAGACAGTCTATCCTAGTCTGCTGCGAATGGATAACAGCACACCAGCTATGTGTGTGATTGAAAACACAACCCATGATGGTTTTATGAGACAAGACTGTTTCTCACATGCACACACTGCTGCTGGTTGTTTGCTACTATTAGGCCTAACTGATGATGATGATGATGCTGTGTATGTGTGTGCATGCCTATGTGTGTGTGTGTGTGTGTGTGTGAGAGAGAGAGAGAGAGAGAGAGGAGGGGTTGCATGCATCAGGGTGTATCAGAGAAGATTAGTGGTGTGATTGGAGACTGACAGCCCATCTTGAGACCCCTGCCTGAGTGCACTGCAGCAGAGAGAGAGAGAGAGAGAGAGAGGGTGGGAGAGCCCTGTTTTTGGATGAGGGATCTGTGTGACCCTGCCTCACCAGTGAGAGATGATGCCACTGGCCTTGTTCAGGTTCAACATCACCTTCAATGACAAAAACAACACACAGACATACAGGGATTCAGATGTGTTGTGTGTGTGTGTGTGTGTGTGTGTGTGTGTGTGAAGCAAGGAGTAAAAGCTCATTTCTATTCTCTTCTATTCTGTGTGACTGCTCTTCTAATTGTTTGTTTTCTGCAGGCGATGTAGCTCTACAACATCCAACAGTGTTTCGCTTCCACAGCCCACTCTAATGTGTGGGCAATACACAGTGAAGCCAGAGAGAGAGCTGCAGATAGATCTCTCTGTAGAGGCTGCTAACTGCCATACAGATACTTCCACTGATAAAGAACTGGCTGATAGAGTCATCAGCAGACAGGGATGCTATAGGGGCCCCATCTGCGTGAAGTACAATTTCTGCAGATATGATTTCAAATATTTGAGCTCAGACACAGTGAGTAATTCAGTTAAAAACACATTTTTCTCTAAGATCTAGATGAGCTCCAGTTTTGCATCATGTGATTGCATCTTGATTGGATCTCCTCACATCCCACTTAAAGCCCTGAAACTGTTCCAGTCAGGCAGGTTTGCAGCATCTGACCTGGTGCTCACACTGGAAGGGCTCCAAGCAGCAGGTGGGCCTCATTTGAATAAAGGGAGCCGGTGTTGATGACAAATAATGGTCCAAAGTCACGGCTTTCTTGTGTGTGATGACTCCACAATTTCAGTTTTAATCATGGAGCGATGTCAGAGCATCACTCTTGTTTCAAACGTTTATTTGAAAAAAATTGTTGCTCATTTTAATGACCCTGCACACACACACACACACACAAACACAGGTGTTTTCAATTATTCTGGCTAATTAGACCTCTGTGACACCTGTTATGGGCCTTTAATTGAATCTTTCATGTACCCATAAAACACTGAATTCACCTTCAGTACTGGCGGCCTGGTCCAGCCAAAATACTTGATTCTTCTCCTGTGATTTTGTTTTTACAGAATAGGATGAAGAGTGGAAACATAACTTAGAGGAAACACAGGGAAAATGAATAAATCATTTCAGATGTGTAGGAGAAAATGGATTTATGACTAAGCTATTGATCTTTCTTGTTTGCTTTAATACATTTATGGATTAAATTGGCTCTCAAATCTGACATCTGGTGGAGAAAAAATCCAAGCGTATAGAAAACATCACTTTGGACTTGTGTGTTGTAATAAGCTGCTATGCCACAGATGGCAAAGCTCACTCTGCACGTCTCAGTGAAGTACAACACATGGCCTCAGAACAGTTTGTAGGACCCGGCGGGGTGCAGGCTACAGAGGAGCAGAGCACATACAGGAAACCCCTTGGATTAAAGGTAGTCTGCAGACTGTCTAGTGCAAAATACAGACATCCCTTGACTAAAAAAACAGTTGGTAGGGTCCGGCATTTTCAGGTAGTGCCCAAAATAGTGTCTGTTGAACTCAGTGGAGGACGTTATGTACAAAGGCGCATCATAAAATAACCTTTAGGCTACAGTGAATCGCACTTCAGCTGGAAGCCCCCCCCCAGACAACTGTTCAGTACATCAGGTACAGAGGACAGGTAAACCCTCAAACTAGTTTTTTTAGGCAACAGCCAGTGACTTGCAGCACGCACAGTTGAATTAGAGCCAGTCCTCAGTGGATTGCAGTGCATGCACATGGAAACTAAAGCAAAAGGTTCTGCAGGCGAAAGAGGCAACAGCCTGACAATACACGCTGCTTGTTAGCACAAGGAAGGTGCCCTCTGTTTACTGTAATCTGTACGTTGTAATTGTTGCATACAGTATTTGCTGCTGCAATAAACTAATCCCTAAAGGAATCATTAATGTGTCTAATTAGAAACAGTCTAGTCGAAACAAAACATGTGCGCTGTTGTCATCTTTCTTCATGAAATGAAGCCATGTGTCAGACCCTTTCTTCCTCTCCACCAGGACTTCTTGTTGCAAGTTTCCAGCAGCTTAGACACTGAGTTTGATGTCATTGTTTTGTAATTTGCAGCTGTCAGAAAAACATGCCGGCATTGATAAAAGGAACTGATAAGATGATCGATCAGACAATTTGGATCTGGTTCTCAACTGGAACCGGCTCTTAATTCCCATCTCTGTCTGTCACAGGGGCCATTCTTCTGTAGAGAAAACTTACTTTTGATGACTGACTTTAATTAAGTGGAATTATAAATATAGGACTGTAACTTGAAATGGATCTTATCGTATATTCATTTGATGCAACAACTGCAACCTTCAAAAGTGCAGTACAGGTGTCTCAATACGATTCTGACACAAGCTTAAGAAAAATATTTAATTTTACATATAGGATGATTTATGCATATTTAGCTTGATTCCAGGATTTGTATGAATAAAGGATTCAAAATGTGTCCAACAGAACTGTTTTCATTTTCACAAATAATGAGGCTTTATAATACACCAATGCATTTAGAATTATTATCTTATTTCTTATGTGTAATCTGGTCCTAATTATTGCTGAAAGGGAGACAAATTTCTGAGAGTTTAATGTCAGAGAAAATATCCTTAAATACAACTTGCAGAAAATACAATTATACTGCTAAATTAATAAATACAATGTCAAAAATATACTATAATTAAATCTGCCACCTTTGCAACATGTGAAAAGTTATGATTTCATCTTTAACACTTGAAGGCTGACAAAAATAGCATTAATCACAGGGTGACTGTGTTCCACTCTCAGGTATTCCTGTTGTTTCGTCCTCTCCCCGTGTACTCATCATAGTTAACGGAGCAGCATGCAGGCAGACATGTTGGACGATCAATCGTTCATCCGGCGTCTAATGACACTCACTCCTCCATAAACACTTCATCACTTGTCATCATCGTCACATCATCGGCTGACTACAACATTTTATGGTTCCATCTTGAGGTTTGCCCTTCTATAACTTAAGTGCCATCTTGCCTAACAGAGGGTGTGTAAACACAGCTTCAAGGTCTGTCCCTGCTCCGATCTGTTGTTTCTCTCTTTCAGATCCTGTCAGTCTGCTGCAGAGTCCTGCCTTTTCAGCATCACAATGAATCGTTTAATTGACAGCTAACTCTGCCACAGAAACCGCGCCATGCTAGACAAACTGTTTAATATTCTTTGTGAAATTTCATGTGTGAACGTGAAACGCAAAATAAAGCCAGTTTCTCTCAGTTCCTAAAAAGCTAAGAGGGTTTTTTTGAGGGGGGCGATTGCCTGCAAAGTGTCTGCAGGACACTGATATCAGCTGCATGAGGCGGACTGAGGGCTGTTCTTTCGGCACAAAAAAACAAACAGGCCAGATAGAAGCAGCCAGGCAATAATGACAGAGTGGAGCTGAGAGTCCCAGACAAACAGCAGGGAAGTGTAACGCTAGGCTGATGTTAACACAGACCTGTTTGTCATCTAGCATTAAACACATAGCTCACAGGACAGCTGTGTGTGTGTGTGTGTGTATGTGTGCGAGCAGTTAGGAGAGAAATGTGTGTGTGGTTTGTGGTGGTAATGAGTGGATGTGCGGTTGAATTGTGTGTGCACAGAGGTGTATATGCACGTGAAGGAGAAGGTAAGATGTGGTTTGGTGTGTGTCTGTATGTGTGTGTATGTAACGGGTCTGGCAAAGTCTCTGCCCTGCTGCAACTCATTTACTCCTACTCAGGCCAGACATACAGTCTGCACGTATTCACCTGCATCACAGACACACATGCTAACACACACACACAGAAGTCCATGCAGACACATCTGGCACCATCTGGAGAGTCATCGTCAGTTTGCTGTCAACGTCCCTTCTGCACATGGCACTAGACGAGGTCATGACTGTGTGTGTGTGTGTGTGTGTGTGTGTGTGTGTGTGTGTGTGTACATGGAGCAGACCTTGAGTGTGACCTGAGGTCTGTGTTTGCTAATGGGCTGTTTCAGTGTTTGTGTGTCAAGGCGGGTGGTGTAATCTGTATTGATGGTTGTTTATTTTGCGTTATTAAAGTGTGTGTGTGTGTGTGTGTGTGTGTGTGTGTGTGTGTGTGTGCTGAGGGAAGAAATTTGTCTGTGAGTCTGTTGTAAAATGATTAGGATTTAACCTCTGGCACAGTACCCGCCCCCCTCTCTCCTTCTCTGTTTACTGCCACGAGAGACTGACACATGCTTCCATCGCTTCACAACACTATCTGCCTCCCTTCTTTTCTTCCTTTGAAGCCGGAGAGATGCTAATGCTCACAGACCATTGGAGATACCAACCCCCTGTCTCTCTCTCTCCCCCAATCTTTCTCTGTTGATGTGCAAAGCTGGCAGAGGAGTAGAGCAGATGATTGCATCCACACCAGTGCACATTCACAAAGGAGCATGCAGGCAGGCAGAGAGGAAGCTTCACATACTGTCAGCCACAGTCTTCATATTGGATAACTGTGCTCTGTCTGCAACTATATGCTCCGCTGAGAGACACATATGGTGTGAAGAAGCTTGTTTCTTGCATTTTTTTTTAAGCTGGGGTTCTTATATAGTGCACTCTATTGGATAATGTGCCAAGGATGCTAGCTTTTTGTGCTGCACTACTGTTAGAAATCTCGGGCATGTAACAAGAAATCATATCATATTCCTCCAGATTTCTCATATTTTGACTTCAATAGAAGGATTGCATCTTTATCTGTACAGTCACAAACCAAATCAATAGAGACACTCAAAATGGTGGTTCAACAAGCTTGTTTTATATACTGATCCAGAATCTTTTTTATGGCACATCCATAAAGTATAGGGACTTTACAAGATAGAAAAAAAAACCCCAAATGGTCAGAATCGAAGCATCAAGATATCTTGACCTCTTGTCCCTAGTGTGAGTCAAGCTTCAAAAATATTAGACCCTGCATACCCCACATTGCAACTCTCACTGAACCTTCCATCATCTTTCGAACTCCACGCCCCCCGTTTTTAATGCAGGTTTCCTGTCAAGTATTTGAAGTCTCAAACCCAACTTAAGATAATCTGATGACATCTTCAGGGTTATTTTCTCACACTTTAGTAAGCTCCCTGGAGCCATGGAAGACTTTGAAGAATGATCAGATGATAATTCTGTTTTCACAGGCTGAATAGTTTTCTGAACTTAACTGAACCATGTGTAAAATCAACTTGCATTTTTAAACCTGCAATGTGAACATTTTGTCACCTTTTATGATATATGACTTGATATAAGCAAACACTTGCCTATTTGTATATTCAGCAGCAGCATTAACATTTATTTTGAGCCATGTTTCTGTCCAAGTGATGAATGCACTATAATGTAATATTCACTCTGTTTTCACTCTGTTTTGATGTCCATCAGGTCTGGGGGGAAACATCTGGCTCTCTAGCTACTGAATGCTCCACATGTTTACCAGCCAGTAGTAAACTTTGTTGCTCTGTGAGAGCCTCAGAAATCTGAAACAGTGAGCTGAAAGACAGTAAAATGCTCCACATAGCTGAATGTGTGAAAACAGTACATTACAATAAAAGTTCTGCATTCAAACTGTTACTCAATATAGTCAGTTGAAGTATTATCAGCAAAATTTACTATGCATCAAAAGTAAAAGAACTCAGTAGCTATGCTGGCAGAATGTCTCCTGTCAGTGTTAGGGTTAGGTCAGTATTGGATTGATGCATAAGCACTAGTGCTGTCAAATTTTAATATAATAGCCAATTTGCGTAAAGCTAATTTTATCCACTTTGTATACTGTTGATTTAATCTATGGCAACGTGTCATATTTTCTCAGCTAATGTTTATTTTAAATGTTGTATTTGAGATATTATTCTGTAAAGTATGTAGTAACAAAGCTGTGAGCAAAAGTATAATGTATCATCAAATGGAAATACTAAAGTATTCGTCCTTAAATACGGTGCATGAGTAAATGTGCAGACAGAATTTAGAATAAGCTGCGGCTCCTGCTTCTTTTTTATTGGGAATAACAAATAAATGACCATGTATTTACCTAGAAACAAGGTCAGTAATCCAGTATAAACCATAATAGAGTGATTACAATTATACAATTAGTGATTAAATTTCAATATTGCTGTAATTTGATACAAGTACTATTGTGCCATTCATTTTCATTGAATTAAGAGCTACCTTAGCATAGAGACTAGTAACCTCAACTTTCTCCCAAATTATCCATTTCTAACTGGATTTATTTAGACTTTCTGCGCTGATTTCCAGCATCATTACATTAGTAGACTGTGGGTTCTTTAAATGAGACGAGGTGTAAATGACATGATGACACTTTCATCATGTCGTGTGTTGGGGGTGTTGCTGTCGTATCATCTCAGAGGGCCTCGAAGATATCACGCAGCATGTGGGGGTTTATTCCAGCATGCCACATTTTCTCTGTTAAGCATGATGACAGCGGCACAGCTACTTGTCTTTGCAGAGAAATTGGTTCTAGTCCAAAATAATTCTGCTTCTAAATTGCAGATAACTGGTGTAACACATTGCCCAACACATTGTTTTACATTAGACAAAGTTGATGAAATGCTCCATTTATAAACTGATTTATAAAAAGACAAAGTCTTTGTCTTGGGGCAAGTAGAATATGCAAACACAGTTTTATTGATTGCTGAAGAACAGAATTAGAAATAATAATATTGAGAGAGTGCAGGATTGGCTGGCTGAGTTCACCACTTTTTCCTCCAAAACATCATCACTCACCTCTCTGCTGACTGCCTCCATGATTGAATTACAGAACAGATGGGAGGAGAGAGAGAGGGAAAGAGAGAGAGAGGTGGATGGATATTTTTGCTTTGAGCCAAAGGGAATGGTGTTCCCAAAGAGAGAGAGTATAAAAAAGAATAGGGAGAGGGAGAGATATTTCATAGTCAGAGGAGGAGGAGGAGATGTTTTTTGATGAGCGGGTGGGACAGGTGGGGGAGGGGCTGAAAATGATGAAATAACGAGGGGACAAGGTGATGAAACAGAGCTGATTTCCGCCTCACTTTTATTGCCCACTGCAACGTACACATCAAACCTCTCTGTCTCTTTCTCTCTCACACACACACAACTGCACAATGCACTGCACCAAAAATAACATCCACATAGTTTAATGGGTCAGTGGCAAGTTCAGGGAGAATGAGAGAGTACAGGAGAGGTGAGGAGATGGGAGGAAGGGAAAGGAAATGAAATGACAGGGAAGTAAAGGAAGTGGAGAGGATGAACGGAAAGGAAATAAAGCAAAGGAAGTAAAGTTAAAGAAGGAAAGAGAAAAGGAATGCAAAGGAGAGGAAATTACTGCAAAGAAATTAAAACAGAGGAAAGGACAAGACAGGGAAGGAAAGAAGAGGAAAAGACAGAAAACAAAGGAAAAACCTGGACAGGAAAGAAAGGAAAGGGAAAAGACAGGAAAGAATAAATAAATGGACAGGTGGAAAGAAAGGGACAGGACAGAACAGGAGAGGGAGGAAAGGAAAAGGGGAAAAGGTAGGACAGCACATGAAAGGAAATGACAGGGAAAGAAAGGACATGATAGGAAAGGAAGGCGGTCAGAGGAAGAAGTGGGATGTGGAGGGGAAGTGGTGATCTAAAGAGAGAGAAAAGAAGGAAAGAAAATGCAGATAAGGGAGGTGGAGGTGATAATGAGGAGAGAGGAGCAGCACAAAGGTGGGACAGATATAAAAAAGGTGCCATATGAAGTCATATGAAGTGTGATATGACAGTTAATGATGAATACCAGGTAATCTCTTCTTTTCTGTTGCTACAGTGCAGATTAACAGGATGAGAGGGGAGGGGGAGTAAGTGGTTTAGTCTGGATAGAAAGACCACCCACAAAATGAGGGGCAGCAGAGGTGGGACCTCCCGTGCTCAATCAGCACCGATTATAGAGGTGGCATTAACCACCTACTGTACTGACCTGCGTGCACACACACACACACACACACACACACACACACACACACACACACACAAACACTGAAACACAGTGGTCCCCTACCATCATAGGACTGGCACAGAGAGGTACAGACTCTGTTGGAATTTAAATTATCAGTGTGTGTGTGTTGTAATTGTTAAGGTGGAAGTCAAGCATTGTAGACAAGGGACAAAAGTTTCCACACACACACACACACACACACACACACACACAGAGCTTAATACGCTTGCAAAATCCTCTGCAGACATGAGACTTGAATCTCAAAGATATGGCAGAGACAGCTGAGCCATGTCATTTGAGAATTGTTACGTAACTAATACAGTAGCTGTATGCATGTGTAGGTGTGTGTTAGCTTGCAAAGGTGTGTGTGTGTGTGTGTGTGTGTGTGTCTCCTAAAGAGCTGCTGCAGAGTGCGCCTGTGCTTCTACAGCGCCTTGCAGGATTTTTCCACTCACGCCCTGAATTCCTAACATTGAGTGTATTCTCACTGCTTCAAATTAATGTTTGTACTGCTAATAACGACGGGATATTATGCATTTTTTCTGACTCAAACTTAAACTAACATGGTCCGGACAGGGGTTTTACTGTACTCTGCATGAGAACCTTTTAGAAATGTTCCGCCCCACACCCACAGTGAATACGTTTAGCATCGCCTTGGGACTTTCTGAATGAATGCTGGTGCTCTTGCTGTGCTAGAAACAGGGCTGTGACACAGATCGGGTGCAGGTTCACGGCTTGGGAAAATGTGTCGCGCACTGACACACCCTTAGGTCTTTGATACGTGTGTGAGTATTTGGGAGGTTAAAGCTGGTAGGGAGTATACTTTAGAGCTTGATTTATGAAAAAGAAAGTGAAACAGGTTTTCTATCTAAACACCAGTGATTTTCAGCAAGTGAATGTTCGTCCCCTTAGTTAATGTTGCTACATCCTCTTACTTCTTGCTGATGATTTTGCTGGCTGAAATTAGGTGTAGGTAGCTAATTAAGCCAATGTTAGGTCCTTAAATTGAATATCTTGCCTTCACCTGACGTTTTAATGTTTCCTGCTGTCTGGTTTTAAAAGAGAATCCAGTCTGTGAGTCTTAAATGTGCACTTGACGGTGACATACATGTCATTGTGATTAAAGCCTGAGGCTAAAGCTGCATGTCTCTGTCAAAAAGTCAGAATCCTCACCAGCTGAGGCAGCTGAGCCAGAAGAAAATACATTTAAGAAACAGCATTGCTCTCGGATTGCTGTGATAATTAGTTACTATACTATTTCATAATTAATTACTTTTTAAGTTCTCCTGATAGTTACTTGATTTTGTGAGGTCACAACCAGTCTGGAAGCCAATCGTGGTCCAGTATGCACCTTAGATGTAAGTGTGATGTGAAAACTCACTCAATACACTGAGAAATGACTTCGGTCATTCTTGTCCATCTTGTGTCCAGTGGTTAAACTTTTTTTTATGGAAACCATATCAGACACAAATGAAAAGCAGAGCATTTATATATATCTTTAAACACGTCTGTAGGAGATCTTTAATATTACCAGAGAAAAGACTTCCAGGATGAGGACTAACTGATGCAAAAGTAGTTGACGCTGTCTTGAGTAGTGTTTCTGATGTTGCTGGAGAGTAAAGTTCCCCCGACGGAGCTGATGATGTTACTCTGATAATCTTCAGGACTGATTTACTACACAGACTAATGTACTGTAGGTTGTAAATGTTGTGATTCTTAGTGTCAGACATGCTAACAATTGCATAAAACAAACCGTTCAATCCATTCCTTATACTTTTGCTTTTGTGTTTTTTTGGAAAGAAAAAAATAAAATGTCCTCTAAACAGTCCTTCAGACTGTGTCCCCATAAGTGCTGTTTGTGAAAAGAAAACTGTGTAGAAGGGCCTCTGTGGCTCGACCTCTATGAAAAGGTAGCTGTCCATTAACGCTACTGTATGCAGTAACATCACCATCTGGTGTAACGAAATATCTGCTTCTTTCATAGCATCTGTGTGTATACGTGTGTGTATGTGTGTGTGTGTGTGCATCCTCATACAGGAGGCAGTGACCAGAGTCCAGAAGGGACTGGCCAGTAGGACAGATGTTAAGTCTGGCCTACCTTGTGTGTGTGTATGTGTGCGTGTCCCCATACATAGCCGTACATGTGTGATCCAGTGGTTGAACAGATGTTGGGTGTTGGATCGCTGCCAACACAGCTGGAGATTTGGAAAAGATTCCATATAATGTACCTGACCTCTGATACATGCACTTACAGTTTGTGCTGTGTTTGTATATGTGATTGTGTGTGTGCAAATTCATTCAAATCCAGCTTTTACAATACTTACTTGTTAAAGGCCATTAAACACCATTTTGACCCAGACATAATTTTTTCCGCTGCTTTGTCATTTTCTGTAACTCATTGTCTCTCTGCCTGCTTTGCTCGGATGCTTTCCGTCTCATAAAAATCAGCACTGTGAAATCACTCTCTCCCATATTAACCTCCCTCAGTCCCTTTTAAAAGAGGAAACTGAGCACCTGCGTCCTCACGCTCTGACAGTTATTGTAGAACTCCTTCACCCTGCATTAGCACTGCAGGATCTTACTAACAAAGCCTCTTTGGATGGAGCATCATTGCAGCTGGTCTCCGCTAAATTACCTAAAATATTTCTAAGCTCTCACTGCAGCTTAATTATTCCCAGTAGACATATATCTCTTGCTGTCTACTTTTTATGAAGTATTCCCTTTAAAAAGAATGTTTAAGTGGAAACCTGCTGAAAAACACTTTTTGAGTCAGACCCACAGCTTTTTCACTGCTTTGCCGTTTTTCCTGTTAAAAAATGAAAATAAATGAAAAATGAAATGGCACAGAGGGAAAAGCACTTGTCCAGCACTACCAATTTCTTGGACAGGTGGCCCATTAGACTCTGTTGGCAGTGTTTTCGGGTGGGAAGCCAGTGTGGGATCACATCCATGTTGCTGAAGTGCTGACTGCAAATGAGGATGGGGACTCCATGTGTACAGCAGGAGAGTAGAGCTGAAATGATGAGTCACTTAATCGATTAGTGGATGCAGAGACAGAAAAGTAATCGAGCCAACTATTTTGATGATCAGCTAATCGTTAAAGTCATTTTGAAAGCAAAAAATATGAAAACGTCACCGTTCCAGCTTCTAAAATGTGAGAGGCTTTTCATCATCACATGTGATAATAAACTGAATATCTTTGGGGTTTGGACTGCTGGTTGGACAAAACAAGTGATGGAGACGTAACGGGAAATTATGATTCTAAGAAATTGTAATTTTTTATTATTTTCTGACGTTTTATGGTTTCCATCCGTGCAGCACAAATTTGGACAGCATTTACAGGAAATATAACAGTAAATTGGGATCACAGTGACACTTTGGATACATCTCAGGAAAAAGGTATTTGTCCTGCTGCTTTTGAAATATTGATTTTTGCACCTGTTACTGAATGTTTTATATTTTTTAACACTTTTCTTTTCATGTTCTTCTTTTGTAAAATTTGAATGCGTTACTTAGTCAAATGTGCTCTATTGAAGAAGAGAAATGTTTCTGCCTCCTTTTGTCACTTTTCATATTTTCTGAAAAGCATTAAATGGTGCAAAGGCGACTTTATTTCTGTGACTCACAATACATTGTGAATGATTGGAACTGGAGGATCAGACTGTTCACAACAACACTTGTTAGCTCAAGATTACATCTGTATACCGGTTCAGGTCGTGTTATCAGATCTTAGAAGGTGAGCATCTGCTGGTCATATAGAGGCGATGTTTAAAGCAGGATATGAAGCTGGCGATGAAGGCCTCCCCTTCAACTCAGTCGTAAATATTTCAGCCGTTCACTCTGTGTAGTCTCTTTGACTGTAACGCTCTCCTGCTGATTTGGAGGAAGATATCTGGGTCAGATTTATTTTCCAGGAAGCTTGAACCCTTCTGAAATATGCGTATAGACTGATGGTTAGAGATGATCAGTGAACTTGTGACTGGAAGACTTTCTGACCATCTGAACCCAATCCTCAGAGCAGCTGGGAAAACTTGAGCATATTGAGTGAGTGTCAAGCCTCTATCCTCCCTCATGACAAAGGAGAGGCAGGAAGAGAGAGAGAAAGGGGAAGAAGAAAGGGAACAAATCAAGTGGAAGGAAGATAAAATGATGGAGACAGAATGGAAAGTCGGCTTCGGAGAGAATCTTGCCCTTGGTGTTTTTAGTGTGTCACATTTTTGTCTCTTTAAACTGAAACATCTCTGTTTGTCTGCTAAGTCACCATGTTAAGACATGTGATCCATCATCACACACACGCACACTCACACACACATGCACACGCACACATACACATTACACATTATTCTAACGTCATCGACTTGACTGATCAAGATCTATCTATCTATCTATCTATCTATCTATGACATTTACATCAGCCTCAGCTGTACGTTGTGTTAATGCTAATTAGCAAATGTTAGCATGCTAAACATTAAACCTGCTGGATGTCAACATGTTGGTGCTGTCATGCTTCATTCCTCTTAACATTCATGTCCTCCTAAGAATTTTTTTTTCATAACCTTGAATTTTCATCTAGCGTCTTTAAAAGGTCACGATCCAAATTTTAATATGTCCCATACTTTAATTTTTCTTTTTACTAAATACTTTTTGCTGATAGCACTCAGCTGTACTGTGTTTATTGTTATCTAGATAAATAGCAAAAAATAGCATGCTAACCAAGCTAAGATGGTGAACATGGTAAACATTATGCCTGCTAAACATCAGCATGTTAGCATTGTTATTTGGCCAAATGCTAACAACAGTCTCACACAGCTGCTTGCATGGCTAGTTTGGTGTGTTGTTATGGTAACATTTGCTAATTAGCACCAGAGTTTGATAAAAGAAAATCTCCAAAGCGTTCCAGAAATTAGATTATTTGAGCTGCTGGTGGCTGATTTCCAAAGTTATTACAGCTGATCCTTAATGTGTGAATAATGAAACTACATCCCCATTAGTTAGACTGCGAGAAGACCAAGGCAGGTTAGATAATGTTCCCTGTGCTGAATGAGCTTTATGCAAAAAAAAGACAAATGCGTGTGTTGTCACATATGTTGCAGGGCCTGCTTACATTTGCATTTGATAGTGTGGTGGCACAGATAATAAATTCCTGGAGATTCCTGTCTACTGCCTACCTCCATCTTTTTTCTCTTTACATCTCTGTCTCCTTCCCTCTGCCCCCACCACCCCACCCCCGCCCCCGTTCGTCGCTGCTCGCCCAATGAATCAGTCTGGCTGGCAGTGTGCTGCTGTCAGGGAGCCGGTGAGGGCGATTACTCATGTCGAACCGGGCCAGGATCTGGACGGCCCGAGCTGACAACAGGAAAGAAGGGATTCTGGAAGATTCCACCAAAGCAACAGCTGCCCCTGCTCTTTTCTTACTTTTTCTTTGGTTAACGTTTTCGGTGGAAAGACAGGATGGGATAGAGAGGGGAAGGTGGGATGAAAAAGGTCACAGACCAGTTACTATAATGCTACACCTTTAATCCAGATGAGCCCCTATGATGGTCCAACATCTGTCCTATATTTTTGTCCCAGAAAAGAGCACGTGTTTATAGGTTATGAGTGTGTGTTAGTGTGTGTATCTCATGATTGCTTCTTATGCTGCTAATATCTCCGTATACAGTATGTGTGCACGTGTTTTTAAATGCACTGGTCTTTTTTAACTCTCTCTAAATGCATATTTGAACATCTACTCCATTTATGAGTATGTTTTTAGCTATGCTTTGACCATATGCTCCAGAAGGCATGTGACTGTCAGTCCACTTACTTGATCCAGACTAAAATAGCTCAACAACTATTGGCTGGATTGCCACAAAGTTGCAGTCATTCATGGCACCTAGAGGTCCTCCAACTCTGGTGATGCCTTGACTTCACCTCTAGTGCCAGCATGAGTTTTATATGAGTGAAATATCTTAAGAGCTTTTAGATGGATTGTTGTAAAATTTGCTACAGATGTAATGGCCCCGCTGAGGATAATTCCTAATCACTTTGGCGATCCTCTGACCTTCATCTAGCACCATCATCAGGTCTTTAATTTGTGCAATACTTTGGTTTATGACTGAATACCTGCTAAACTAATGACATTCCCATCATCCTCAGCAGTACTTTGATGTTAGTACTTAGCAAATATTTGCATGCTAATGTATTTATTTCTAATGTCTAAAAAAGTGATACTTTTGGTATATATCAACATTTTTAATATAACACTATACGAAAAAATATAGAGAACAAATGAGACAGGAAACATTCAAACTTTGCGGTTTGTGATTGCTCTGGACAACATCCACAGTCGACATTTGGCATGAATGTAAAAGCATGAGTTTCAGAAACGTGAGCAGGCTTGAGCTCCTCTGTGAAGCATGTGTGTGTTCATACAGTATCGCACCAGCATCCATGTTCACTTAACTCACCTCTTTTGATCCTTTCGCTGCAGTAGGTGTGTGTTACTTTGGGCCAATCACACGGTTGTTTTGCAGCGCGTTAGCCAATGAAGGAGAAGTAGTGGCGTCCCTGAGCCAATGAGCGCTGTTGTTTGTATGTCCTGGCTAAGGGGCTGGTTGTATGCAGCTGTTCAACACATGCAGAACATGTGGCTTTGGCTCTGCGTGCTTGTGTGTATGTGTGTGTGTGTGTGTGGGTGTGGGTGTATGACTGGTGCCAAACCTGCTGTGGCCCCGCCTGGTTCTGGTCTTTGCTTTCTTTCACTTTTTTTTCCATCCCTCCCCCTCTCGTTCCTATCTTATCTTTCCTCACTTTCCTGTCTCTCACTCTTTCTCGCTCTCTCTCTCTTCCTGGAGCCATCGTCATGGCAACAAGTACGCAGCACCGGGCCAGGAAATTTCTGGATCACTGACGGTTATTCCAATTCAGCACCGCAGGGTCCAGTCACACACTTTAGTCTTGTGCTGTGTGTGTGTTTTATTTGTGTGTGTGTTGTAGCGTGGGATTACACTATAATCTGACAATACGGATTAGCACAGCAGACCTGCTGGCCCACTGGCTATTATACATCCAGCACCTTTCTTTCTTTTTCTCCTTGCATCTCTGTTTTCTCTCTTTCTTCTCATTCCCTTCATGATTTTATTACCAGCATCTCTCTCTCTTTTTGTCTCTTTCCTCCTCTCTCATTCCACCGTCCCCTCTCATGCCTTCTCACCTTTCCTCTCATTCCTTTCTTTGATTCACGCCCCCCCATACATCCCTCCCTCCCTCCAGTCCATCCTTTTCATCTCTGCATCCATCATCCATCCCTTTTATCCCCCTCTCTCTCTTCCCTCCTGATCTCTCTGTAGGCCTCGCTCATTCTGCCCTCCTCCCCTCTGCTTGCCTCATTTGCCTTTTCCAGTTTGACTCTCATCCTGCTGTTCCTCCTGCCTTCTTTCCTTCCCTCCTTCCTCCTCACCTAACTCCCCTCCTCTCATCTCTCATCCCAAAATCTCTTGCTTAACTCTCATGAGATCGGAGAAGATAAACTCCCTTTCACACGCTTTTATTCTAATCACTGATCTCGAGACTTTTATCTTTGTCTGCATCATCTTTTTTCCAGCTCTTTATTCTCTCCACCCCCACCCCTGCCACCCTAGTGGGGAAACCCTGGGCCCCCTCTGCGTGCTATTATGGTTGCAGGGCCATGTGCCAACGTAGGGACAGTGCTGGGTGGGTAGCGAACGGGAAGCTGGTTTGAGTTCAAGTTCCTTTAGCTGAGTTTGCTTGCACAAAATTCAACAAAGCAGCATTGCTGGAAGATGAGATAACCCTGATGGCACCATCAGGGTTATCTCAGGTGAGGCTTGAGACTTAGCCTTTTAATAATGTTATGTTTTCTCTTCTCTAAATGTGCAGTGTATTACAGTAACGTGTATTCAGATATGTTTTCTGAAGCATTATAAATCTATTTTAATGCAAGATGTGAACACACACACAGAGCATTGTGATCAGAATGCTACCAGATCAGTCAGACTACATCTGGAGGTGGTCTGGCTTGCATTGTGATGCAAGTTAAAAGGTCTCCTACCTCTTCCCTAATTTGCAATTTAGATCCTGATGTGGGCAGAATCGAGATAAAGAACTCACTAACAGCAGCAGGTATGAATATAAGGCCCATGGATCAGATGCCATCATCCAGATCTGGGGTTGTCAAACTATGAGACTGTGGTCCTCCTCTCAGAAAAAGCTTTGAGAAGGAAAAATTCCCCTAAGTTACTTGAATTATGAATCTATTTAACTTAGGCTATTCTATGTGATCTCCTTTTGATAACTAATGTAATATTTTTTCACTTCCATTCACTGAGCCTCCCCTGAAACTGCTTGGAGCCCCCCTGGGGAGGCCACTTTGAAAACCTCTGATTCCAGATAATATATCATGTGTTAAACCCAGGTGTGAATGGGACCTATAGGTTGACAGAACAGGAAAAACTCTGTGCCATGCATGCTGTGCTACGTTAACATACAAAGTGTGTGACATACCCTAGTGTCTTGCGAGTGTTTGGCAGTAAATCGTCTCATTGAATATACCTAGATTTAATACACGGGTGGAAACCTGCAATGCTTCAAAAGTCATCATAGAGCTCACATTTGCACAGCATACGTCAAAAATGTTGGACTTAAGTTTTATTGAAGAAAATGTCTTTTCACAAAAGTATCTGTTCCACAGAGATTCAGGCAAACAGGCTCGGAGGAGAGCTGGACTATCAACACAAGACAGACAGTAGCTGCAGACACAGGTACAATAAGACTATTGTTCTCTATGTAACTCTACCACATACACCACTCTCCTCTCACAGTCTCTCTCTCTCTCTCTCCAAGTCACAGTCACACACTAACACACACACATGCAGTGCATCTAGTTAAATAACACTGATGCACTCACTGCACAAAAAAAACTGGGACAACTCTGTTATGACAACCACACATACACACTCTCTCTGTCAGTGAAAGGGTCCAAAGCTTTCCATTGGCTAGTGTGCGTGAATAGGCGAGATACAAAGAGACATTTAATAGGTTGACAATTCAGAGAGAGGGAGAATGAAAAAAAGAGAGCAGTGCCTGGTTTCAAAGATCTCAGTGTGCTCTTTAAACTCAGGATATATCGGTTTAAAAGCCTGCTTTCTTAACTTTCACCGCTCCAAAATTTAAATGAGAAAGCCGCTCTCTGATCTTTGCATCCCAGGCTCTTTAGAGTTTGTCTCAGCTCGTGATGAGGCCCAGAGAGGCCCTTAAAGCAGTTCAGAATACACATCAAAAAATAATGCATCAAGTATAAAAAAATATTCCTAAAATTGCATTTAGGCATCAGAATCTATTATTAAAAGTTTTAGAATTTATAAAATAAGAGAATCCTTTAGTAATCCCACAGAGGGGAATTTTGCAGTGTATACCAGACTCTTTTAGACTTTTAGAAGTCACATATTCAATGACGTTAAATCAACTCACTTTATTTCATTAAATGAGTGTAATTGGATGACGTGAAGACAGTTAAAGAATGGAGGCTTTATATATGTCTTTGTATACATGTCTCAAAGCCTGGTTAATATAATAGTCAGCAGTGATCCTGGTCTGAAAGTGGCTACCAGCAATCCACCTAAAGCTGTGACAGTGAAATGGTGTTAGCCAAATGAAAAATAGTTAAAAATCAAACCTAATCAGAAATTGAAAATTCCAAGTGGGTATCTACTACTACAGATTATTGTTACTCTAATTTTGAGTAAATTGACAGAATAGAAAATTCAAAGTTGCGACAATGTAAACTATACAGTACTGCTACTTTGAGTGGGTTAACAAAGTGAAAATTCAAAATTGGACTAACTAAAAGGCAAAACTCAATTATAATAACTTTGACGATCTCTAAACAGTTTCATTTTAATTTGTCCTGTGTTTTTGGTTTTATAAACAAATACCTGCAAAACTAATGGCTTTCCCATCAACCTCAGCTGTACTTTGTGTTTAGTGCTAACAAGCAAATATTAGATGGTGATCACAGTGAACATTATACATGCATAATCATCAGCATGCTACAGTATCGTTGTCATTTGCGTGCATGCAGACATCAGCATTTAGTTCAAAGCAATGTTGTACTGGTTGTGCAGACTCCCTCCTTGTGATATGTTCTGCTACAACATGTGTTTCATCAAGTACTGTGCATCGAAACTAAGGTAGCACAGTGGTCTGAAAATGCTGCATCTCTGTGAGTTCAATCAGCCACATTAATA
Source organism: Holacanthus passer (assembly GCA_025331565.1). NCBI lineage: Eukaryota > Metazoa > Chordata > Actinopteri > Pomacanthidae > Holacanthus > Holacanthus passer. The sequence goes on from JAFREQ010000109.1 coordinate 693,822, forward strand.
GTTTTACTTTAGACAGAGGAGGTGAGCAGTACATTATAGGCCCGAGTTGTGTGCTAATTGAAGGGGAACTAAAGGTACTGTAGCTGGAGTACTTCAACAGTTCTCTCCTTTATCACTTTGAAGGAGAAACACAACCTCTGCCTGTTCTTGTTTTTTCCCCTTTAACCGACTCACTCAACGTGTAACTCTCTCTGAGGGTTAATCTATAGTAGTAAATTAGGGGGCTGCTGCTGACACTGCATGATATCAGTTCATTACATGCCCCAGTGGACTCCACATACTGTATTCTCTCAGCCTCCTCGTCCGCGTCCTCCTCTCGTCTCCTCTCCTCCTTTTAGATTTCATAATATTGGTGATTCCAAATTTGTCTCTCATTTACAAGCATTATCATATAACTCAATCCTACACACAAGGGTTCAAGGGACAACATCCAAAACAAGATTTTCTTTACCTATTTATTTCTTTCATTCCAAATGAGAAAACTGTAGGTATTGCCATTTCTTTTTTTTTTTGTCCTCACGAGCACATATTTTTGGTGAGAATTTTTCAAGTGCAGCTGTAAAAATTACAAAGGCTTTCTTCATCTTTTGCTCAGACAAAGAGAACAAAAACTGTACTGTGATTGTTTTGGCAGAATCCTGTAGCAGGTATCAACTCAGAATCGCAAAAATAACAGCGCTGTAATGTTCATCCACATTTTTCTTTTGGTCATAATCACTTTTTTTCATATCAGCAGAAACCTAATATTTAGAGTCATGGGATTACAATAATGAAGTTGCTGGTATGGTTAAAATGGATGTGGGAAATGATCTACATCGACTGCTGAACAAGACATTAATACGACCTGTATGTGTGTAATCAGCATGTTTTACAGATATCTAGAAGCATTTTTTGAAATGACTGTGTACTGTATGTGAGAGCTAAACAGATAATGGAGGTGAAGAGAGAGAGAGAGAGAGAGCAGTGTTATGTAGGACTAGACTCCTGTCTGTTGGATCAGGTTCAGACCAGGGAGGGTCGGTGGATCTGTGTCTGTGGGATTGGCTTCCTGTGATTGTAAATCTATCCTCTTGCTCTGTAATGGATGCGTACAGTGTGTGTGTGTGTGTGTGTGTGTGAGGAAGTCAGGGATGCAGAGATCAGGGTGTGTCGTCAAAATTTCAGAGGAGCAGATCAAACCCTTGACCTGTTTGTTTTCTCTCTTGTGTCTTATATTAGAAACAGGTCTTCATTCCCAATTTCCCCTGTTTTCATCTGATTTTTTTGTTCTTCTGTTTCCATTTTAATTTGCTGCTGATGCAGTTTGCTGTTCATGCAAACTCAACATTTTGTATATGTTTACCTCTTGTCTTGATAGATTTGGTATAAGGTCAGTTCTTATTTAGCATTTCTGTTTTATTTGGTAGAGATGGTAGAGGGGTTGACAAGTAGCCCAGGTTGGATTCCAACCCAGGCCTCTGCAGGACTCAGCCTTGATACGTATGTACTCTCCCGAGTGAGCTACCAGTTCCTTGAACAGAAATACTGTTTTCATTCACTAATTATTCCAATCACCTTTGCCAGTTTTTTTTTCATGGCTGTAAAGCTACTGTCAATAAAATGCAACACTTCCTGCAGCTGTTTGACATTAAAAGCCTTCTATTGGCCAGAGGACATAATTCCATCCTTTCTTTGCAGGCTTTTAGCGTGATGAAAAGAGTGACGCCTGCACACTGGCTCCAAACCGCAAAATTTATGTAGAGAATGTTGTAATCCCAGTTTGAGAATTAACGGTATGTATTTTTGGTGCCTGTGATTTTTCCTCAGCTAACAGAAATGGCCCTGTAGAGATTCCAGTGTTGGTGGGACCACTTTGGTCTAGACCAAAACATCTTGACAACAATTGGATTTGCAGTTGAATTTTGTACATTCATGGTGCCCAAAAGATGGATCCCAGCTGTTCCTCTTGGTCATGAGATTGACATTTGTGGTTTTGAGTAAAATGTCTCAACAACAATTGAATCTATTGTGATGAAAACTCTCACTTTTCATCTAGCATCATTTCAGAACATCAGCTTGTCTCTCTAAATACCCTTTCCTTAATGTTTGTCTATATAACTCTCTCCTGCTTTCTCTTTCTCATCAGCCTCTCTGCATGTCCACTCCTTAAATGTCTCTGTCCCTCCCTTCTAACCTCATTTTTACTGTGTCATATTTGGGGTTTTTTAGGGCTGCTTCTGATATTTTTAGGTTGAAACGTCATATCAGAGGGTCTAAATTCTGTATGTAGAGCTTTTTTAAACATCAGTGTCAGTCAGAATGTCAGCCCTGTCCGTGTTCGTCATGTTAGTTTACTTTAACTAAAATAAGTCTCAGAACACTTATGGTAATGATTTATTGACGTTTAAATGCAGCACATAGCAGCTTCAATAAGGCATCAATGCTGAGTTGATTTATCAGTGAACGCTTTAATTTGTGCTTTAATTCAGGGCTTCTCTTCTCATCTGTCGCCGTCATTCTCTCCTTCCTCCTTTCATTCATGCATGTCTTCATCCTTCCCTTCTTCTTTCCCTCCCTCGGTCTTCATTTATCAATTTGTGTGTGTGTTTCCCAGCAGTCAGACAGAAATAGCCCTATGTGTACCAGTAGTCAACTGGAAAAGATCCATACCAGGACCTCACTGTGTGTGTGTGTGTTACAGTACTACACACACACAGGGTTAGGTTTTCTCCATGGGCGTTCTCTGTTAGAAACCTGACATTTACTCTCTGAGAAGGATGCACCATCTTGCACATCAAAGCCTTCCTAACCTTGTCCTTTCTCTTGCTCTCTCTTTCTCTCTCTCTCTCTCTTTCACTCACTCTCCCATATTTCCTCTTCATCTGAACACCAGACGTTTGGTATTTTTAGATGCATTTTTCCAAAACCTAGGTGGTTATTTTTGTATTAAAATATTCAGGTCAATTATTGTTACCTCGATGCCTTGATACGTCTGCACTCTTATTTTGCTGTTACATAATCTATCACCTCTCTTATATAATCTATCTCCTCAAAGTAGCTTTGGAGAAAGGAAAACAGGACAATAGTTCTTTGTCTTTGTATTTTGCTGTGTCTCCTAATCTGTATTCCAATACTTTATGTCCCTGTATCATTTTATACCAGTTCATACTTGTACTTGCAAAGACTGGATTACCAACTGGACATATTGCCCCCAGAACCTGAGGGGTCCTTAAGGTTGATACATTCACTGTCTAGTAATTACTTTGTAGAAATAAGTGGTCATTTGAGGATATTGCTATAATATTTAATTGTTTGTTGCCACTAAATGATAAGGGCCTTAAGGCAGCTCTCGCACTATAATAAATGAAATAAATGACTTCATATTAACTAGAGTGGACACAAACCGACTATGTATGGGTTGGTATCTTGAATTTGCTCAAAATATAATGAAGCTACTCTGTTTAACTGTGCTATATGCTCTGAACATGAGGGACATTCAAACTCAACATGACAGTAGAAGGGACAGGCGGTGAGTGAATAAGGGCCCATTTCATACTGTATCATTACGTTTTTGCTTCTCTCTGCATATAGTCAATAGTGCCACAGTTCATTTGGGCATTTAAAATTAGACAATATAACCTTTGAAAGAGGAAAACATAATGTTTTCAAATAAAAATTCATTTAATTCAACTTAATTCAATAAACTTAGGGATTTTGCTGCTACAACTTTACTTGGTCTGGTGTGACCAGTAGCTCAAGGTGGCTAAAGTTAACTAATTGTAGCAAACTTTAGATAAATATTGTTGTGTAACTGCCATCAGTCAGTTGAGTCAGTTGCTTGTGTTGTGCTACAATTTAGCATTTACAATTCAATACAATATTCTATATACAGTATATTCATCATTCAACATATATTTACATTTTTTTCTTCTTTTTGTTCTATCTTAGGTAAAAGTGTCATGCTTGAACAACAAAAGACCTCTGTTACCAAACTCAAGAATAAAGAAAAACTATCATTTTTGTTGTTGTTATCAAATGTTAAAAGATTTCAAAATGTAGGTCGTGCAAGGTAATGGTGTATGAATTATAGATACACACCTTCATCAGACTTAATAGCTCACTTTGGAAACCATCAAATTTTCCGGTTACACGCTGTTGACTTGATTAAACTTTAACTACCTGCTCGACAACTACCAAGGTGTAATGATATTTGATTAAATTGATGCTTCAAGAGTCAATATGTGAAGACATTCCCCTGCACACACACGGCACAAGCTCAGCTGCCGTTTGTGTCTTTGATAATTATGTGAGTATAGCGGCAGGGTAATTTACTGCTGGGTAATTGATCTGCACAATAATCAGAGATACACGGCGGCTAGCAGACTCATTTTTACAACCACACACACACACACAGGCTCAGTGATCCAGCGTTGAATGAGTGCAGCCAGCCTGGTTTATGAGCTATATTAGGAGTCAGATTTGAGAGTCCCTCTCTGCTGAATTCGATGCTCTGATAGTTCAGGGACCGCTGATGTCAGTGTCACGTGTAAAGGAATGTGCATGTATGTGTGTGTGTGTGTGTTCTATGTGTGTGTGAGTGATTACGTTTCCCTAACTGACCATTAACACCTGCCCTGAACAGTGATTGCCCAGTCATAGCTTAGCAGGCTGCACTTTGGATTTTTCAACCAGCACAAACAGTGTGCATGGTGCTCTAATAAGAGATATATATGCGCCTGTGTTTACCAACAGTGGTAAACTACCATTACTTCCAAGACCAAGGAGCACATCCTAACTAACTATTAGTTTGTGTGGTTAAAGGAGCCCTGTTCTTGACTAGCACACACCAGATGTCCTGGATTGTAAGTTTCAAGCTGGTTGTCCCGAGTCCCAACAAATATCTGTAAAACACTAAAATGTCCCTTTCAACACAATTAAAATAATAATTATTTTAATATACTTGTTTCCAGTGCTTACATTTGTCATGTTCAGTCCCGGTCATTATCACCTAGCCAATAAAGAAACATAAACAATGCACCTGTCTGAATTGAGCCCTGATTTGTCTGTATGAGTGTCAATCAATCAATGTGTCATGGCTGTTGCTACCCTATGACTTTCTGGCAGAACCTGTCGGTATGCTAGCGGTTAGCTGTCATACCGCAGTGGAAGTCGGCTATTTGTACAGAGCTCCAGGAGGCTTACTCCTTCCTTCATAAAATACCCGGCAATGAACATGGCGCATTCGTGGTGTTGAAAGGTGCTTTCGGTAGGTGTGCTAAATTAAGCGTTGAAATACTCGTCCATGCACGCATAAGTGCATACATGTGCATGAACCTGTGATACACTTAAGGGTCCCAGTTCGGAGGTTTGAATATAGTTAGCCTACTAGCGCTACTGCGTAGTATGTCCCCACAATGTGGAAGCCGGCCCTGAATGCTACTGTATTAGCGTTTAAGCTAACATTAGCTGGTCTGTGCTGCTCTGTTAAATTTGGGGAGGCTAGCAACACCAGCAGCATTACCCGGCTTAGCATTACGTTTGCCAGACACATCAGTTAGTCCTCATCCTGAAAGCATTGTCTCTAGTAAAGAGAAAATACGAACAAGCATTTTTCCTTAATGCACTTATAAGATTAGAACTAACGAAATCTACAGTGAAATACAAAAAAGGTATGTTTCCATGTCTTCTACATGGATTGTCAAGTGTGAGGATGCTTACCTTTTGCCAAGGACATGTAGCTTTAGACAATAACAACAATTTGTAGCCATTAAGTGTATATTTTATGGCCTTTTACAGGATTTAAGTTTAAAATGAATCAACTGTGAACCTTGAAATCAACTGGAGACAGTGAAGAGTTGCCCATGTGTTTGCATTTTTGTGAACATGCACCAGTGCCAGATCATGTTTGCATTATTGGTTTATTGTGTTTGATTTGTTGTGTGTGTGTGTGTGGAGGGGGGGCTAACCCAGAGCTGGCTGTTTTCCAGAGCCAATTTTTCAGCCTGAAAGCAGGAGATAACACAGCCCTGCTCGGAAAGGGAGTAAGAGGATGACGGAGGGGGGAGCCGAAAAAGCAGCTGAGAGAGAAAAGGAAACGGGAGTTTACAGGCCAGCCGGGATGGAGTAAGAGGATGATGGAGAGTTGCAGCGAGACGAGAGTAAGAGGGAGGAAAAGAAGGAAAAGAAAAGGGGAGGAGAGAGATAGCACGGCAGGACCGGAAGAAAGGAGTGATGATTAGAAAGAGGAGAAGAGGGTGTGATGAGAGCAGCAGAGGATGGGAGGAGGCTGGAGAGCGGCGGGTGAGTGGAGGACCCTTGGTAGAAGAGGGAGGAGGAGGAGTGCTGGTGTGTGTGGGGGGGTGTTCATTATGAGTCATGCCCAGGGAGGTTGTGTGCCGCTGGGGAAACAGCTCACTGACAGTCCCAGGCATCAAAAGGCCTTGTGGAGCTTCACATAATGTGTGTGGTGTCATCAGGGAGAGGAGGGACAGACAGACAGATAGAGGTCAAAGTAAAACTGGGACACCAAAGTTCTCCTCTTCCTTTTCCTCTTTTCCTCTCTCCTCAGAGCTGTTGCCCTTTTATTGTACAGACGTAGATTAACTGCAGCATTGCAAGGCCAGACAGATCACTGCACACACACACACACACACACATGCACACACACGCTCACACACGCTCACCTTGTTCCGCTTAATTAACGCCTCAAGGCTAACTAGCTTTACGTGAAAGGTCGTTTTTTTTTTGTTTTTTTTAATCTCACTTCATCTCTATCTTTGTCTCTCCATCTCTCCGTATCTCTCCATTTCACCTCCCCCTCTCCTCCTCTCACAGTCTAAATGTAGCGAGCAATCACAATATTCCATAATAGCGCGAGCCCACGCCGTTGGGTTATAATAGAGGGACGGAGAGCAATCGAGAGAAAGAGGGAGGGGGAGTCGGATAGAAGGGATATTGATAGGCAATGAATAACAGGAGCGGAGAGAAATGGAGAATGTAAAATTGAGAGGGTGAAGGTGGGGGTGAGGAAGAGGGAGTGTAAACCAGCAGGATGAGATGGTGCTGTTTGTTGTTGTTGTTGTGTTAAAGCCTGCAGCTCTGAGTCTGTTTCCTAATCCAGTGCTGGCTTATTCCTGGCCATGATCACTGCCACACTTGTGATGAATTTGTCACCTCTATCTCTCTTCCCCCCTTCTCATTTTCACTCCACTCAACACAGCCTTCAGCGTAGTTCTTCCTCCTCCCCCTCCTCCTTCACTCTCTCCTTGTTCTTCCAATTTAGTTTCTGTGTTGTTGTTGACATTTGTTTTTTAAAATTTTGTTTCCTTCCTGTTTTTTTTTTCATATCCTCTACCAGACAATGGCCTTTTGTGGCATTTTCCTGCTAATCCAAGGGGGGGTTTAAATAGTTGATCTAACTTGAGAAGTAGGACTTGACTCATAAAGGAACACTTAATCCTTTGGTTTGTCAGAAAAACTCAAAATCACCAAATTTGGAGAGACATGGTTTTCAGGGGCAGGAAGAATATGAAAGATTGTGATCTGAAAAGCAACCATAGCTGTCAGATAAATGTAGTGGAGTAGAAATGTAAAGTTGCATAAAACCCAAAATATTAAAGTCCAAGAACCTTTGTACTCTATTACAGTACTTGAGTAAATGTACTTAGTGACATTCCAATGCTGGAAAAAAGCTCATATGGGTCATTTTTTAAAACGATGACACACGACCTAGTTTGTTGTTTAGTTTGTAGGTCTTGTTTTCCTCCGCCTTGCATCGGCTCTTTCCTCCTGCAGCGTATACTTTTACCACTCTGTTGATCCCCTCTTCTTCCTGCTCTTCTCCCACCTCCCTCCCTTCTTGCTCAATGACAAACATGTGGCTCCTGTGATGAAAGAAGCCAGAGAGGAGAACGCGTAATGATGCCCTGTGACTTAAATGTCCTCCAGGTGTCGACTGTGGAGTATTTCCATCTCTCTCTCTCTCTCTCTCTGTGTGTGTGTGTGTGTGTGTGTGTGTAGTTGCATCTTTTGTTGGCCTGACTGTGTTTTTAAATGCAACACATTACTAGGCAACCTCATGTGTGCATGTCTGAGAAAACACATACTATAGTGTCCATTCAGTGTTTGTGTGTGTGTGTGTGTGTGTGTGTCTGTGTGTTATCAGAGTGTAAATTTACCTATAAATAACAGTTATTTGGTGGCTTTTTGATGGAAACTGTGCTCTGATGGTGGGTTAGCCTAATTTCTGGTGTGTGTGTGTGTGTGTGTGTGTGTGTGTGTGAGGAAGTCATTGTCTGTTCAGTATAGTAATGCCTGCCCTGAGGTCTGTACTTGAAGAGAGGCCACCAAGACAATTGTTGCACTCAAGAAAACACACACTACAAAGCAGCACAATGAAACACAGTGAAAATAATATTAAGACCACAAGAGAATACACACAATGTCATTTACACAATTAATCAGTGCACACAAACAGGATGGGCATGACCAGTGTGAATGCCTTTCTAGTTGCGTTTTGACATCAAACCCAGAAAACATGACCTCATCTGTTAATCTGTCCCCTCTCGATCACTTCATGTCTTATTCTCACTCCTTCTTCTGTGTCTCTGCCTCTAACGGTGGATGTTTCTATATGATTTTAGGGCTTTGCCTTCGCTGGGTTTAGTCGTGTCAGTGGCACAGTCTGCGGTCTGGACCAGAGCTGCTTAATCTGACAATAATGAGATCCTCTCAAATCGATAGACAGCGGCTTAGCTGCACTACCAACACCACTAGATTTCACTGTGTGTGTGCATCTGTGTGTGTCTGGTCATATTTACTGTACATATCAATAAATATGAATGTACGTCATCTCATTGCTCAAATACTAAAGCCCAAATGATACTTTCTGTTGAAAAAGTAAATTAAAACAAATGCAACCCCGATTCCAAAAAAGTTGGGACGCTGTGTAAAACAGTGCTTCTGTCAGAGTCATAACTAAGTCATCTGAAACACACGTACATCATACACGCACTGCTAATACACTCTTTACAGTCTTGGCAAGTGTAATGTCTATTGAGGATCACCAGCCATACATTTTATTTAGAAATCATAAAAAAAAGCATATGCTCCTTATGACTATGAGATATTGAGTCATCAGACTTTTTCTTCAGTATTGAATTACTCCAGCACTGTTGTCTGTCTAATGACTAAAGCAGCATCACTTTCCATGATGAATAATCGCAAAAATATAAACAAATTGTCTTTAAAAAAACCTTTTATTTAATAAGAGAAAAGACAGGAAGACAGGGAATGACAGTGTCCAGGCAGACTGGAAACAGCCACAGGGACACCCTGTAGATAGTCTGTTATTCAGTTATATAGCGAGGGTCATCCTCAATAACTTTGTCATTTTTTATGATAAATTTCAGCTTTACATTCATCTGGGATTCCTCCCATTATACCCACAACCTTAGCATTTTATACCCAACATACACATAGTCCAACAGCTTAATTGCTTGGATCTCGTGTGTCCGTGTGTGTGGTTGCCTTTGTTCGAGTATTGCTGCAAGTGATGTGCACTTTGCTCTGGCTGTTGCACAGAGAACCTAAAGGCAGCAGTTGACCCCTTGTTCATCTTTTAAGATCATGTCTGTGGTAGTATTATACTTTTGTGATGTTAAACAGCACGGACAGTAAAGATATAAGAGGAAATCACGTTTCTTCCTCCAGCGATGTCCCACTTTACATTCAAACACAGCAAAGTTCATAGAATCCCAGCTTTTTGTTTTTGAGAGACCGAAGTATTGGTCCAGGAGGAATTTCAACCTGATGGTGGAGGTAGATGAAAGGTCAGGAGGTCGTCAGCTTAATTTGGAATCCTCCTCTGGGGACCATGAATATTTATACCAGGCAATATGGCAGTGGAGCCAATTGGTGTTGCTTTATAGTTGATCCAGGCACCTGCAAAACTAATGACATCCTCATCAGTGCTAACATGTGAACAAGCCAACTAAGATGGTAAACATTATACCTGCTTATCACTGTCGTTGTGAACATGTTAGCGTTCTGATGTTAGCATTTAGCTCTGCTGTGTCTCACAGAGCTGCTGGCGTGGCTGTTGAGTCCTAGTCTTCCTTAATCCTGTTTACCTTTCAAAAGGACACTAACAGCAGTTACATACACTGTAAAAGATCATTTGCTAACAAGTAACAGCCGCAGTATTTTCTGTTGGCCTTGTATTTATCCTATTTACTGATACTCAGCCCTTAAAAGGCACCGTTTCTGTTTTCAATTACCTCCAAATGGCTCTCATGAATTTTGCCTGTAATGGCTTTTACCCAACACATAGATTGAGTCTTTCTATAGGTCAGACATTAAACTCCATTATCCAGCAGTATCGATGGCAATAATTGTGTTGCACAGCTGTCTGAAAGGCTTCTGTCCATTGCATATGCACATTTTATGTATGCAACCTGCAGCAGAAATATAGAAAACATGTAAAATGCCACCTACGATATGCCACGTCTGTTTTGACATCGAGAAAAAAAAGCAGACTTGTCACCTAATTTTTGGCCCAGGACCCAGATGAGATATTGGACTAAAAGATATAGTGTCCATAATATATCAGGCTTCTGAGAACAGGAGTGCCGTCTTAGCAGAAAATCTTCCTTTCTCATCCTTATGAATGAATTACTGAGTAATGCAGGATCAGCAATCCTATTCTGGGTGGTTTAGCACACACTGGCCCAGATTTACTGTCAATTATTCGACTATCTTGCACAAAGTTAGGATTTTGGGTTAGAGACACCATGCCTCATTACTCCTGCTAATCTGCAATACTGAAAAATCGGAAGCTGGCATAAATTTGGTTCTCATTTTGAGCGTGTGAATCCTGTTTTCTGGGATAAATCAGGTCTGTTGAACTGATGTAAACGTTAGTGTGCAGAGTAGATTGTTAAGTGGGCTGATTTATGTTTTATTAGATGTGAAGAAGTATTTGTGGAAGGTCACAAAGGGAAAAAAAGTGGCCACGGATGATTACAATCTCCTAATTGAAGATCAGAGAAAAACAGTTGGGAAGGAAGAGAAGGAAAAATAATTCAGCCCAGAGTTGGCAAGAATAAGGGAGAGTCAAGACGGACCACTTCAGAGGAAACATCATTTGTGTTGGGATGGTAATAAGAAAGAGAATGAATTGAAATAATAAACAAAACAAGAGACTGGTGGAGAGTCAGGAAAAGGGCAGCAGAAAGGAAGCAGAGTGCGGTGAAGACAGTGGGAGAGACAGAGGGACAGGCAGAGGAGGATCTTTATACAGCAGACACATGGTCTCTATTGATCACCGAGCCATGTGACTGTCCCCGGGGTGTGTTATGGTCCTCTGTAAGTCTCTCTTTGCCCCGCGAGGGTGCTCGCCTGTCTGTGTGGGTGTCGTCATGCCGTCTGCGTGTCTCAGCATGTTAAGTATACGGGGATTGGAAGTGGCGTCTGTGTCTGCACTTGGACTTCGTTGTGTTTAGCGTTTCTCCAGGCAAACAAGCTCAGATGTAAAATGACAATCCGACTGAAGTGGGCGGGGGGCAGGGCCGGAACATCCAGCAGCAAATGCATGTTTTCATGTCTCATTTGGCTCCCAGATTGACTGAGTTTAACACAGCCAGGGTTTGTGCTTTCATTCCAGCAAAACAGGTGTGTGCCATCACACACTATAATGAAAAGTGTTTATCAAATCCTATAAATTGCATTACCGTCATCATCGTCAGCAGTCTATAAGTGATGTTCTTCTACCAGTTTGGCCTTCTTCATACTAACCAATTCTGCCTTCTGTGTGCATTTTTGTAAGAATTATTTTGGTTTGATGAAAATGTGAAGTTTGACTAAAGGTGTGCTCAGATACAAAGAGAAGCAAATTTGCACCTGAGTCATTCCCACAAATTTGACGGCTGGACTGATTCTGTTTATTTTCAGAAAAACACCCAATATTGCAACTGCACTTTGATTATAGCTGGCTACTAACAGATGCATGACGCTGTCTGTGGGAGTGTGTCTGACCATCTTCACGTCAATTGGCGCCACCCCGGGCGAAGTCGCATCAGATTGTCTTTACATAGACTTTTTATGTGTCTCTGTAAAATTCATTTTGTGTGTCTGAACGCACAGTAAGAGTCTACAGCCGGGCTAGCAGCCTACATGGGGCTTTCACAGTAGTGCTTTAAGCTAAATGCAGAAATTACAATTACAGTGTAAACATGTTGATGTTTAGCAGGTATATTGTTTACATGTTCACCATTATAGTTTTAACCTGCTTTTGCATTTGCTAAATAGGACTAAACGGAAAATACAGCCATAGGGAGGAACTGGGCATGATGTGAGTTAGTTCACTCTTCAAAAACATTATTCCAGGCCATGATATTTTAACAGCTACTGCTCAAATTTATAGGAAAATTGCTTTGGACGTTAATGGTCCCCAGAGGATGATTCCTAATATTCTCCGTAACCTTTTCTCTACCATCAGGGCAAATTTCTACTTGTACATGTTGAGTGGTCTAATGGCATAAAGCCATGAAATATATTGAGGACATTTTTGACACGTCTGTGCACCTAGACGTGACCTTAGATTAAAATGTCTAAAGACAACTTTGAGCAAAAATGCTTCACAATTTAATGGATGATTGCTATGAAATTTGATTAGCACATTGTTGCTGCAAATCGAACCATCTTACGTCATCCTCAGGAAAAACTTGAACATCAAGTGAAGCAGTGGCGACAATACTCGGAAAAATACATGACACTATGCAAGTGCACGCTAACGCTTGCACACACTAACGAGAAGCAGAACAGAGCAGACGCTTGCTTGTTTTCAGGAATGTGCATTCACATTCAAACATGCATCTGTGTGTGTGTAGCTCTGACAAACATGTCTCATCCGGGAGATAACCTTGATAGCGGGTGAGAAAGCTGTTGCTAGGTAACTATATAGTGCCAGTGTACCTCCAACTGTGGCGGTTGTAACACTTCCAGTCCAAGGTCTTATGGTCTAATGATAATCGATACATGAAGCACATATTTTGTCTTCTTTTAATTTAGTTTTGGTGGAAGCTGCATGATGAAACTGTCAATCCTCCCCTTGCCTGATGTTGACGAACCCCACTTAAACCTGTTCTGTTAGAGCTCCATGAAGCAGAGACTCTCACCATGAAGCATTTCATGTGAATGTTGTTGGGATATAAGTGGTTTGGGGGAAAAAGATGAAGATGTAGAAGAATGCCAGTCATACACAGATGGAGCCTTAAGCACTTTAGATGTGCTTAATGCTCAGTTCTACGAATAGAAGTTTTGATTAAGAAAAACATGTCTCTCATTTCCTCGTCTGTGTGAGGCTTCTGTTGTGCTGTGGGTGATACACAGACATCTCATCAGACTCATTATTTCTGAAAGTGACGTTAACACAGTTATTTACAGGACGCCACTGCTGTTTCAAGCATAAGGATTCGTTTTTAAAAAGCCCAATTTTAAGAAGTTTCCTGTGCACATAATTAGCTATTGTATACATATAGACTTAAAGAAATAAGCAAAATGTACTTTACTAGACACAAGAATATGCTGGGTATGACACATCCACTTTAAAGCTGAATGGAATAGAGGTGACTAATGTCCTTGGCAATGTCCTTCATATTTTGTTTATGTGTTTCTTCTTCTTTCTATTTTATCCTGAAGATATCTGAGGAGTTTAGTGGAAACTCAATACCCCCCTTGCTCCTTCCTGACTCCCCCTAGCTGCTCACATGTAGGTTAGTCCTCACACATCGAGGTCAACAAGATGCCACGTTTGACCTCTCGGCTCGGTGCTGTGTGTTCAGCTCAGCTTATCTTTGTGGCCCTGCTGCATGGCGTGTGTCAGAGATAGAGACCCAAGGTGGTCCCCACTGTGATTGGTTTCAATGAAGCCGGACGGTTAGGAACAGTGCTGGTTAGATAATAAGAGTTGTTTCAGCGGGAGTTCAATCGAGGAGCACTCTTGTATCCATGGAGACTGCCTCCCATGGTAAGATGAGTGTGTATGAGTGTGTGGTCAAAGCAGGGGTTAGAGTTTCACTGTGTGTAAAAATAGCAGGTTATAATGGAAACAAACCCATCGTCCTGGTAAAAGCCTACAGTGTACAGTACAGGGCACCACACACTACTACAACCACACCACATGCTTTTCTGGCGAAATCCTCTGGACATAGTGCTTGAAAAACAGGAAGTAAAGACATCTGTCTAAATAAAAGGCAATGCAATCGCAAAAAACTGAAAAGGGTACAAGTGAGGATGAATTGAGGAGATACAGTTTAATGTTCAAGCCCAAATTCAGTTCAAACTGCATGTTATCAGCTTGATTGGTCCGATCTGGCAGAGGTCGGGCGTCGGGTCAGACAGCATCTAGGATGCCTCACGACATCCCAACAAAAAGACTAGCATGTTAAAAATTTTTTCCACGATGTGTTCTAAATATTGACCAATGGGAGCACAGAACGCTCTTTCTTGCACGACTGTAAACACGATGAAACAAAAGAGAAATGTTGTCGGTGCTGCGAGGGGAACTGTGAAACAGGAAAGGTCACCATCACTTTCATTTTTAGGCTTTTCTGAACACAGGTCATCCAGTATCATACACACTAGCATTGTGTTTACTTTGCTGTTCTCAGAAACCGGTCTCCTAGCACCTCTTTCACGGTGACGTCACACATGCTGTGAAAATGTAGTCTTCCTCCAGCGATGCAATGTAGTCTTTCACGTCTCTCAGCCAAGACGCAACAAGAATTTCTGACTATATAACCTGACACGGTGACCGTCGTAACAGACAAAAATATCCTGTGGTCTATACTCGGCATCAGTTAATGTTGCTACACCTGTTAAGCTTTCCTTTCTCGCATGGTACATTTGCAGTTTACAGAGATAATGGTGACACATTTGCCAACAAAATTCTTAGGAAGGGCCACTCTTTAGTCTCTTTCAGTTCACTGTCACTTTAGTATTGTTTGGTTTATTGACATCTAGCATAGTCATTCCTGAATGACTGTGAAAGCGCACTGATAAATGGCAAATAGACCCTGATGAAAACTTCCATACATCAAGCTGTCGTCATGCATTAGCGTCATATCGGGGCAAATTCGTAATATTGTTAAACAATATTACAATAATGCAGCCTGTTACAGTCTGCCTGCATCGATCGGTTTGTCTTATAATCACTTCCTGCTTCCTTCTTCCTGTCCCTGTGCTTCTGTCTTTACTCTGCCCCTTTATCCATCTCTGTCTTTTTCTCCTGGTCCTGTATCCGTTTGGAAAGTCTCTCCTCTCTAATTCAATCACACCACTTCCTGTTTACCTGGCAGTGTGTGTGCGTGCGCGCGTGTGTGCGCAGCTGAGCAAATATGGATCGGTAGCTCGGAACTAATCACCACTCTTCATCCCGTCCCGTGCGCTTTGCCAACTGTTGTGGACACAAACAGAAACACACTCTTGCACACGTGCAGAGAAATGTCTCATTCATCCTGAACCTGCAGGCTGTTGCACCAGCTACGTGTGAGCTGAAATCTAACTTTGTGTGAATGTAGTGGGGAAGTTTAGTTACAATTTTAAGATGTTCACTTACCCTGAGCATGTGTAAGTCACTCTTTATTAACTGTCTGCAGAAGGGTCAGACAGTTTTTATTTTCAGATGGGCCAGGCGGGAATGTTGTCTTTAATATTTATACAGGTTTACTGGTTTCTGGCAGAATCTTTTCAGCGAGATGGAAGTTTTCCAGAGACATTTGTTGACATTTCTATTATTAATTACCATACTTATGTGTGATGCAGTCATCCTCACCGCAGTAAAACAAGACTAAGAGTTTGCAGCCATGCCGCTACAGCTCTATGAGGAGTGCTTTAACCTTAATGTTATTCCCAGCATGCTAATAATACTCACAATTACAATGTTAACTTGATATTAAGGTATAATGTTTGCCATGTTAGCGTGTTCACGTTTGGTAATTAGCACTTAACACAAAGTATGTCAGAAATTGTTAGGAATGCCATAAGTTTTGCAGGTATTTGGTCACAAACCCCAGTAGGTAAAAGTCAGAAATGCTGGACTGTTTGGATGTTTGGAACCACGACTTTATTAACAGTTCCCTTTTTTCTACTGTAATTCAATGACAATTCAATTTCATTCTTCCCGTGCGTTTCATGCACCCAGAGGTTAAGGGACAGCTCTGCATATATGTTTGCATATACATATTCAAAGACTAAAGTATGACCTAAAGTCATACTGCAGACCTAAAGTATGGAGACAAATATCACAGCTGTGTGTGATTGTAGAACTATAAGGTTCAATACTTTTGGTTGTGCAAGTGAGAAAAGGGAAGGGAGCCACAGAGAAATGTTCTCTTGATTCAGCAGTCAGAAGGAAGAAGAAAGGGGAGGCAAGGTGAGGTGAGAAATGGGTGAGCGGATGGGAGGAGAGATGTAAGGAGGGAGGTGAGGAGAAAGAAAGCAGAGAGAAAAGAAGGCAGATATGGAGGAGAGGATGAGAGAGGAGATGGGAGTAATTGATCAGGTAATAGAATCAGAACGATGGGTTGGCCTGTTGGCTTCATCTGGGAGTCGTTTCATCACGCACGCACAGACAATGCACACACACATGCGCGCACACACACACACACACACACCCTTTTCCTCCATCCTGTTTTTTTTTTTTCATTTACTCTTATCCCCTCTCCTCTCCTCTGAAACAGATGTGTAAGGATCACACGTGTGTGAGGGAGCACACAGAAGAGCTTCTCAGAGTGTGTGTGTGTTTGTGTGGAAAGTCAGCAAGGATATGATGTGTGTATTTATAGTAAATGAATTCAGCTGGCTGCACCTCTGACTTCCTTTGGCACACACTGAACAATGCTCATCTATGTGCGTATGCGTGTGTATGTGTGTTAGTACACGTTTTTGTGTGAGCTGGCTGCATGCATTCTTTGCTTGTACATGTGTTTATGATGTTGTTGTGTTTACACGTTCAACACTGCATGCACGTGTGGTTCCACGTCTGTGTTTATGTGTCGGGATGCAGCTGTCATGTGACCAGTCTGACAGCATGCAATTATCGACTGCTGCTGTTCCATAATGCAGCTGTCAATCAATGAAATCGCCCCATGGCAGCACTCCAAGTGACAGAGATGGTCCGGGGTCAATTAGGTAGCAAGAGAGAGAGAGTTTATATAGACGGTGTAGTCATCAGTTCTAATCTGTTTTGGTCTAATCAAGTTCTAATCTCAAGGTTATTCACTCTTCTTTATTCATACACCTATGAGAGGAGGGGAGGAGATTATATAGTAAAAATGCTTTCTTTAAACAAATATTTAACAGATAAAAAGACATAACAGAACAATTCATTAATTAATGGCAGAGACTCAGGATAAAACCTGGAAAATGTGTTTATTGTTTGTAAGAGTGTGTTTTAAAAGAAGGCATTTAAGGCTACATCTTACATTGACCCATTTTCATTTTAGAACGTTGTTTTAAAAGGAAAAGGATCTCCTTCCAGACAAACATTTTAGCACTTGCAGTACAGCCTCACTGAGCTTTAGACAAATGTTTTAGTCCAGACAAACGTGCCTGAAAAAAGCATATGGCCATTCACATACACTGGGCTTGACCATGCAGGTATTTGGTGTTTGCCTTCTGCACGCATAGGCAGTACCAGCATGACAAAATGGACAATTTAAATGCACCACAGCTGCTAGCATAGACCAGAAGGTCTGCAATCACTGTAATTTGTTACTTTATTTTTTTGTTACAATACAATGCCATAGCATTGGCTACAAATTCAAAAAAAAAAGCAAAGCCATAGCATTGGCTACAAATTCAAAAAAAAAAGCAAAGCCATAGCATTGGCTACAAATTCAAGCAACGTAAAGCCATAGGATAGGCTACGAATTAAAAAAAAATAATAAAGAAAAGCAAGCCATAGCATTGGCTATGAATTCCAAAAAAAATATTAATTTCTACTTGCTCTTTCCCGTGTTTTTAGTCCTTCTAATTTTATCCCTCCTGTCATGTTTTGTTATTAGCAGATTATGTCATCTTCTTCCTTTAACGTCAACGTTCTCACCATTCAGTAAGTTCATATTTTCCTTTGGGGGAAGACTCTTCGGCTGTGTTATTCTTTGGGGTTTGCTTGGACAGTAATTCTTCAATCAAGACATCTCCCCCGAGAGTCCAAAACGCCAAAGACTCTGTCAAGTTTCAATATCTTGAACACTTGTTATAATAAATTGTCTTTCTTTGTTTACTTTTCTCTCCTGGTTGAACTGCTGTTAGTCAAGCCCCATGGATATGAACAGGCTGATGTTTGGTTTCTTTCTAAAAAAGGTCACATGATCGGTGGACGCTAGGTGAAAACGTAGACAAAGTTGCATGCATTTTAAACAAAAATGTAGTAGTGTGGATGTAGCCTGAGAGCGCTGAGCTAGTTTGTGTCTGATATATTTTATGTTGCCAAAAGTTTGAACCTTCTTCCACAGTAACCTGACCTCAACCCCATTGAACATGTATGTGATCTGATAAGTAGATCAAGTCCACCTGGGTGTCACCTGAATCTATACTTCAATAGAAGATATACAAGGAAATCTGACCTTTTGTACAAAGGATTTAAGTTGTTCAGTGCCACAAATTTGCTTAAATCTAACTGCTGACCTAGAAATTGTGCATGATCTTAAATATCTACTCTTTATTTTACATGTCAGCTTTTTGTTTTTTTAAATGTTTGTGAAGCCTAAAAGCTTTGATTATTTCCAGGTTTACATGAAAATATTACAGATGTTCAATGTGGTCTCACACTTTTGGACCCACTGCATGTGCTACTTGATGCACCTGGAGCCATGTGGCACTAAGTTTTGAGGTACTTCTACTCAAAGGCTCTTCCTTGACCTGCTGTTACAGTTACGGTTCTCACATCCTTCTTTCATTTCATCATCAGGGGATATAATTGATGAAGGACATTAAGTGAATCTTGAGTTAATTTTTTTAAATGACACTCAAAATGGAAAAACTGGTTCTTTTTAAAGGACAGTTGGTTCACAAAAGACCCTCCGTGTTTAATATTTGAATAATACACTTAAGGATTACTTTAAAAGGCAAACTGAAGGGCATGACATATTACATGTATCCCAGACATCTTTAATTTATGCTGCATATTATATTCCAAATGCTATCCAAGCCAATTTGTCACTGCTACGTTTGATAAATGAGATCTCCAGAACTGAGCACTACAGTACTCCATTATAGATCAGCTAATTATTCTACACAGTTACAGGAGGGCCAAGTTTTCAATACTCCACTAATCAATGCACAATTATGAGACTGAGCTTTATTTTGGCAGCGTTTGACTAAAATAATCCACAACAAAAACCTTAATTAGAATCACTCATTTGTAACATGAATGCTGCTGTTTATCCCTGGTGTCTCGGTGGTTTTCGTTAATGTGTTTGTGTTTTGTTTCCCCGTCTATGATTATAACTGCACTGCCTTCTCTTTTGCTCCCCTTTTGCTTTGCTTTGATATACACAGAGCTGCCTGGAAAATGAGAATCGGGCTGTTTGAGAGACGTTAAAATGCACAATTAGTGTGTTTACTACCAGCCACCCAAATGGGTTGACGGCAGAGAGAGATGGTCTATACTTACAGTAATTAATGAGTTAACTGTGGTAATGAGCTGGAGCTATTTCGCTGCATTGGGCTCCGCTGATCTGGGTACATCAGCTGAATGTCTGAGTGGAGGAGTCCCCATGAAGTTGCATTTGTTCGCTCAGAGGAAGCAGATGTTGTTTCAAACAATCTGGAAATAAGGATGTCACACACTCACACTGTCACCGCTCTCATTATGGCAATATGAATGTGTGTGTGTGTGGCCTTGAGTTTGGCATTTTGGAGGCAGAAGTGACTGTATTTGGACAACAGGGCGGCGCTAAGGAGGAGCTTTACATTAATTCGTAGGTTAACGCTCCAAGCAGATGCTTAGTTATCAGCTAACAACAGGTGCATCCATGATTAATATTAACTGTTAATTGGGATGCTAATTTTGGCTAGTGAAATACAGGCTTAAAACTAAGGGTTGGTGACATGACCCCAAAATGATATAACAATATTTCAGGGTATTTCTGTGATAATGATATTCTTGACAGTCTGACAAAATACGAGTGCAAGTGCAACTTGACAAAGATTCAGCAATGCAATGCTGAGCCATGCAGTTTGTCTGTATCAGCCGGGTGCTTCTGCTTGAGGTGGTGAAGTAAGTTTATTGTATAGCCACTTTTGTTGTTGCTGTCTTCTTCCACTTCTTACATATTACTGTGCTTTGTTGTTCATCTGATCTTTTTTTAACCAAACCACTTCCACACTACTGTAGTTGCATGTTTAAGGCACTTATGCATTGACTTCACTTTTCAGACCCAGAGGCTACGTCCACTTCTTTTATATCTATGGTGTGTGTGTGTGTGTGTGTGTGTGTGTGTGTGTCTGTGTGTGTGGGGGGGTGCATTTGATTCTGAATCCCTGTGCTGTGGGTGTGTGCAACACACTTCTCCATGTATAGGGAGAGCCAGAGGATGCTTGTTGCCTAGCAACCGCCTCTATGCAACCCAGTGCTCCCTCATTGTGTGCATACATGTGCGTGTGTGTGCATGTGTGTGTGTAGGGAGTGAAACAGAGGCTGCAGGCTGAGGTGTTGCAGCAACATCAGGAAATCAGTATTTTCCCAGAGTTCTGCTGCAGCAGGTCACAAAATAGCGAAGTTATTCTGTTTGTGTGTGTTGTGTTTGTGCTGTGTGGGTGGTGTGTGCACATGTGGGATGTTCTGTGCATGCGTGTGCGTTTGTAGCAGGTGCATTATAAGACAGGCACAGTGCATAATCCACAGCTATTTAGATGGAGGATTAACTTGCTTTAAAATGGGTTTATATTGCATATAGAAGCTGTCGAGCCACACAGGTGTTTTTTATTTATGTGGCCAGATTCAGTGTCTTTGCAGGACTGTGGGAGTGTATGTGGACTGGGCTTGATTGATGGCTCCTTCACTCTCCTCTTAGTTTTGTAGCACCTGTTAGGCTGGAACAAATCACCCTATTATCATTCTTATTGATCTAAAGAGTTCCCAGAGATCCCAGACTCATATACAGTATTTACATATAATTCTGTCGACATTATAACAAAAAACAGTCTCAATATTAAAAACATGTCATAAATTCTCTGTTAAACCGCCCCTTCCATGCTTTTGTGCTGAGCAGTATGACCTGATTCTCTCTCAGCGTTGGTTGCTTGGATGGAAACAGCAACAGATGTGGGACTAACACCAAAATTACCACCAATTCCCGCCGCTACGCCATTCCTGGCTGGACACTGAGTTCCAGTAGTGCTGCACATTTGATCTATCAACCCACTTTCTGAGTATCTCTGCATATTTTATGATAGTTGTCTCACATTTGCTCTTGAAAATACAGTGTTTGAGAGCTACGGCTGGGTTTCACACATCGTAAACCAAGATGTTTGCTCATTGGTTACACAGCTGAATCATAAAAGAAAATAAGAGGGTGCAGATATGTAAACATTTTGTCACGCTTAAATTAGTGATATATGTGCATTTTGATGTGTATAACTTTAATTGTGAAGGATTACATTCAAATATATGACTGTAGGTTTGCCTGTGCTTAAGTGTGTGTGTGTGTGTGAGCTGTGAGCAGATGGCATGTGTGTGCTACCTGCCCAGGAAGCTCAGACCAGGAAGTGTTTATGAGGAGGGAGGAAACAGAGAGGGTCAACGAGGATCAAACAGCTCCTGCAGTTACCATACTGACACACACACACACACACACACACACACACTGTTCATCCGTCCGGTAGTATTTATATTCAGGGAATTTATTAGAGCTAATTATTTATACAGAGACATCAGAATTAGGTGCCTGTTCACAAATCACTGTAATGTGTGTGTTTTTGGTTTGGATATGAAGCTGCCTGACACTGCATGTGTATACATTCATGATACAGCACTTTGTGTGAATGCGTGTGTAGGCCGATTTACTGTGTGTGTGTGTGCATCTGGCAGGCAGAGGATGACTTTGGCAGAGATCCCACTCTTACCCACTCTGTCCTTATATGATGTCTTGTACAAAGATTCTGTCCTTATATGACGACACGGGGGCGACCGTGTCCTTTTTTTGATGTCAGAAAATGAGGAGGGAGGTCGCCGAGTGCGTTGAGTCCAAAGCAAAACAAGTATTCAACCCACGCACGAGAGCACACAGGCCTGACGATGAGAGAGACAGCTTTCTATATGTTAGCTGGATCTAAACCAGCTGATTGTGTGCATGTCTGCAGTCTGGAGTGGATGAGAATAGATAACCAAACATGTAATATCAATACCAAAGAAAATAATCAGTGCAGAATATGAAGACTGATGGAGTTTCACTAAATATATTGTATATACAGCTCATGCTTGATTTAGAACATATAAATCTATTTAAACAAGCAACAAAGCAATGCAGCTGACCTTAAGATAAAGAACATTTTATCATATCCACTTTTCAAAAAGTCTGGTTAATGGATTGAAGTATTGCATTGGTTAACTCACTTTGCATCTGCCTCGCTTTATAATTTAATTTCTGCTTGTTTGCATTCCTCAGAGCCAGTTAGGTCAGACAGGCTAGTTTTCAAGGTCATGCAACATTTTTTTAAACACTGCACAATACCACCGAAACCTTGAGGCGATCAAAAAGGGAAAGTAGTTGGCTGTAAAACCAAAACAATCAGCCTTTTTTAATTAGAGTTAAAAAGGGCTAAAAAGTTCCATAGAGCTGAGGGGAGCTACATTCTGGTGATAGTTCTCTGTGACTTCATCACTTAGCCACAGTTAGAGCCACAGTGTGTTTATTTCATTATGTTACTGCTTTTCTATTATGGTCATCCCACCATCTCAGTGGGGGGCTCACAATTGCCAAGGGTGCTCGAGCCCTTAGCACCCACGTAATAGGAATAGGATTTCAAACACAAAGAAAAAACACCAGTTTCTGTCTATTCAAAGGTCAATAAAGAGACGATTCTTTTAAACCATAGTTAGGAAAGGTTAATGTCTCCAACACTATAGTATAATTTTACAATATTCTTGTTTTGATTCAGCTGGGTAACATTCAAGAGCAAAGAGTCCACCTTAATAATGCAGGACAAATGCACGAAGACAGGCCCTGCTACAGCATCTGCCAGTGTAATTTCAGTGCTTCAATCGAGGAACAGAGCGGAGAACGATTGCACGAGAGAGAAAAGAAGTGCTATCACTTTGCTCACTTTGCAGACCTGGAGGGAAGGATGGCACGAGAATAAAGGATGAAAATGAAGAAAGAAGAGTGGAGGGATGGAGGGAATAGTCAGAGGAGAGGAAACGGGGACAGATCGATCAGGGCCAAGACAACAGGTCTACTTTCAGAGAGCACTCCAGAGTCCAGCGCACTATTTTCCATCCTCACTGCCAGGGGAGAGAGAGGGAGAGAGGAAAAAAAAATTGAGAGACAGGAGGAAGGCAGAGAGCTAAGGTTATAAGCTAATAGGGATAAGGAATCTTCCTTTCCTTTCCTTTCCTTTCCTTTCCCCTTTGTAATGTAAAAGCATTTCATGTGATAGAACAAAATAAACTCCCTTGTTTAAACAGACTCAGTCTTCCCCGGGATAGATATTATGTAACAGCACAGCATATTAAGAAAAGCAGTGACACTGTTCCCTTTTCCCTCCCATGAGGATAAAATCAGCCTGTTTTAGCCAGGGGTAAGAAAACAGAGAATCAGCAGACTGCAAATAATTCCCCTGAAAAAAAAACATGTAGACACTCTTTTACCCTCTCTCATATTTGGATATATCTAACCTTTTCTAACATGCACGCTTGCTCATGCATGGACACTACGATTTAAAACTCACCGTGCCTTTCAGCTGTCCCTGACCTTTGACCTTTACTGGGGCATGTTAACAGGGAGCGATCGATACCCCATCAGGAAGGACAGGAAAAGCAGAGCCGAGTGGGCAGAGTGGGACTGTGGTGTTGACTCTTAGGTTGGTGGATTGGTTTCCCCCAGAGTCATACACACACACACACACACACAAAACAACAAAATGTCACTATTATGTAGAGCCTAAGTGAAACAGGAACTCCAGAAGATAGAAACCCTCGGATTACTACATACAGATACAGATTACTACAAATCCAGCCAGGAACATAACTTTACTCAACAGTGTGCTGCGCAGTACATGCACATGTACGTTCAGTATGTGCATGTACTGGCTTATTGTGTGTGATTGCTGCATACATACATGATTTCTTCATAGTCTCATATCTTACTTGTACATATGTTCATAGTCCATGATATTTAAAACCATCCCCTATTTGCACATTTTATCATGTACTTCATACATACTGTATCAGTTGCTGTTATCTGAGCTCAGATGCCCCAATCCATCATTTGCTTTATTTGGTATATATATTTACTGCTGCTCAGTCTCAACCCGCTTGTTTATGTAATATTTTTCAATTTGTATTCTATTTATTTTTTTTGCTTTATCTTATTACTGAAGGCATTTTGCCGATATCATGACTTGCACGCATAGAAAACAACGTCCTAAAATCCCCAAGGGTTCAACATTTTTAATTGACTTTATACTAACAGATTTTTATTTCTCAATGTTTTTAATGATGGCTCCCCTCCGGCATTTTCAGTTTCAAGTTTTGCTTCTGTTTGAATGTTTATTTTCCATTTCCACAAAACTGTTTATAGCCAAAATGGATATGGAAATGTATGGTTGTTGACTGGTGCAGATTTCTGTGTTGTACTGTATCAGGCAGGTCAAGGCTGGTAGAACACATATGGAGCTGTCAGACGCTTTGACTCCAGTGGGCCTGCAGTTAGTGCTCTGTTCAACATTGCAGCAGCATTGTACAGTATGAAGTAGAACGAGAGAGGCAGATGGTTAATGTGTTTTTGAATGTGTGTGAACTCTTTATCTGTGCATTCAGACTTGCACGTAATTTTTTGTATGGACATGAATGCATTTATGAGTGCCTACAGTATGTGTGTGTGTGTGTGTCCTTCTCATGTGCCTGCAGCTATGTGGGTGTGGATTATGGAAGGTTTTAAAGAAATGTGTGTTTTTCAGCTGGCTGGCTTCTCTATAACCATGGTTTCACTGTTTGTTATGACTGTCTACTGCTATGTTGCTGTCCAGCATCTCTGAGCAACACACACACTCACATAGACACGGGTATGGACACAGTGATGCAACAGCAAAAACTTTGACACGAGGCACTTTTCACCCATTTTGCCCATTTACCAGGCGTGTATGTGTGTGTGGGTGTTCAACCAATAGTTCATCGTGATCAGTCTGAGAATGATCAACATGTTCACCCTGCTCACAGGACTGTGAAAGCTTTGAACAGATGAACAGTAAAATTGCATGTTGCAGCATATAAATGTAAGTCCCATTACTGGTCATCCTTATGTATTCACTGAAAGAAACAGCATTAAATTATTAATGACCCATCATGTGTTACTCATTACTATGAGTTTATACTCCATTAATCTCATTTACAGCTGTTTATTAGAAACTGAACTTGTTTTTCTTTCAACATTCTTAAATCTTACTGTTGGTGATGTTCTCATTAATGTCAGACAAATGTTTGTATTCTTCTTTTTTCTTCTCTGATGTGATGGATATCAGGCACAACTACACAGTGTCTCTAGCAATCCTGAACATCAAAGGACTATCCACTCACCACTTAGTCCTGATGTTCAACAGGAAAAATCCATTACAGAATAGACAGAGAGGCCAATTTGTTCAATGAATGTAACTCTGGTGGACTCAAATGCAGCACGGCCACAAGACATGTTTCTTTTTTGAGTACTTTTTCTTGAACAGAAACATTGCTCTCACTACTTTTTAGCATTCCCACATCTACAGGTGAACTGACCGTTCATTAAATCCCCCCCCAAAAACGATTGTCCAGTCATAGTCCAGTCGTATCTAGACACAGCAGGTCTGTCAAGTTTTGGATTTCGAGGGCCATCAGCTAGAAATGGAAAGTCTGCTGTTTTCTTGCTCAAGGCAAAATGCATTCAGTGAAATTTAAAGAGAAACTGGTTTCCAAGGTGGATACCCAATGCTCTCGTTGGAAAATTTTTCATTGGAAATTTCTTTTCACAAAGATCTGTCTCGAAGACCCCATAAGGGATTTTTGTCCTGTCCTGTCTGTTTGCTGGGGCGTGTCTATTTTACTGTCACGTAACAGGGCTACATATGACCAGGGGTCAGGTCTGATGGTCTGATGACGTTATGTTATGAGTCAAAAGGTCACGGTTGACGGGTGCTGGACAGATGTGGAAGACCGTGAACAAAGATGACGTGTGTGTGTGTGTGTGTGTGTGTGTGTGTGTGCGTGTGTGTGCGTTTGTTCTTCTTTGGAAAGAAGCCAGTCATTGTATGGAGCTTATGAGTGATATCCAAAATGTCTTATCCTTGTCTCTTTTTCCTTTCTCCTAAAAATGTTTCATATCAGTTTCTCTGACCTTTTTGAACTATTCTTCCACAACTACACCACATCTTTGTATTGATGCATGTTAGTGGATGCATATCAGGTTCTTTGGTGTTACACCCCACTCACAACAAGTACACACACACACACACACACACACACACACACACACACACACAGAGGGTGTAGATAGTGCCTTTGAAAGCTCTTGGTCCATGTGTGTGAGAGAGAGAGTGTGTGTGTGAGTGAATCCCTGCATTTAGCGGCCTGAAATAGCCTGTTAGGAAATCAATGTTCCTCTCCCAGTGGCGCTGGGAGCTGTCTCCTCCACAATAGAGGGACTGTCCTGTTTCCTGCACCCTGGAGGGCGTCTGTGTGCGCGTGAGTGTGTGGAGAGATTGAAAGAGAGAAAGTAGAAAGAGAAAGTACAGACTCATCTTGGCTGTTCCTCACTCTGCCTCATTAGCTGGCATTAGACATAAAAACGAAGGCAAGAAAATGAAAACTAATGTGGATGAAAGTCGAAAAATGTGTGCATGTGTTTACGTGTGTCAACAATGAACACGATCTAAACCAAATACCTCCTCTGCATGCAAATAAGTCACTCTAGAAGCTGTATGGGTGTTAATGGCATGAGTGTGTCACATGATGAGGTCATCGACCCTGCCATTAGTTTCCTCACCTGTGACATTGCTCTGGCAGCAAGCCAGTCACCAGGCCTGCTGTGCTGTGATTGACAGCTCCCCACTAGTTGTGTGAAGTCACACATTTCTGGAAATTGCTGTGTTCACTTTCTACTGAGAGTTACATGAGAAGATTGACACCACTCTCATGTCTGTGCAGTAAATATGAAGCTACAGCCAGCAGCTGGTTAGTAAAACAGTAGCAAAGCAGAACTTAAATGTATATGTTTCCTCCATCCTCTGGCATGTGTGGTAAAAGAGTTTGGTCTCGACTTGCAGTCGGATGGTTTTACACTTCAATTTCACCACGTGCTAACTGGCTTGGGACAGGAATGAGATTGAGTCCAGCTCAGTGGAGGACGGAAAGAGCCCCTGGCCCTAAACCAAGCTCTTTGAGTCTACAGTCCCACAGAATCTGGTATAAAGCATCTCCAGACCCTGCCTGCACAAAATGTGAAAAGTACATTCTTTTAAATTATGACATAGAGATTACATAAATGAATGAAGGCACAGGTCACATAAGTGATGACCTTTAACCCTGGCATTACTGATGTGGCCTTGTTATTTGGGTAGATGGTATATTACTGGTCATACCATAAATATTATCTGTACTACTCTGCTATAAGTAGGGGCTCGTATTTGTGCTATATATTGTGTAGTATTGTGTGTTGCAAAAATCAGTAAAAATGTATTCATGAAGAGCATTTAACGGGTTGGTCACAAGGTGTCGTGCGCTTAGAGCCCCATAAGATGAGACCAAAGTGACACACGGAAGTAACTAAACTGTCCTGTGCAACACATTCACGTTAACACATGCAGTGTTTGTGAGACTTTATTTGATCATTTTAATAATACGTTGGCAATTCCATCAGGTAAAAGAATGCTATTTGGCAATTTTTGCATGATCATAAAAAAAGATAAGATAAACCTTTATTCATCCTACAGTGGGGAAATTCACAAGAGGTTTGTCTGTCAGAAGTGGGATTCGAACCCACGCCTCCAGGGGAGACTGCGACCTGAACGCAGCGCCTTAGACCGCTCGGCCATCCTGACGACTTGAAAGTTGCACATATATGCTCGCATAGTATTTTTTATGGTATTCACATCAGTTTTTATTATAACTTCATATTAGTTCACCTCAGCCACACAAAGTAGCGCACAGTACCACACACAGTAACAAGCGTGCTCTGAATGATGTAAATATTTGGAATGAGAGACAGGTATTCTCACCATGGGGGCCTGAACTTGAGGAAATGTCTGAATACTTTCCTCCAAATAGCAGGCGAGGAAGTATGATGACAGCATGACTCATAATAAAAGACATTTTCACATTTGAGAAGTCTTTCATTCGGGGGAAATGAATGAGGAAAAAGTGACAAATGTTGGTTGTTTGGCTCAAAATGGAATACAAAACAACGTCCCATATCTTACAATGAACACTGATATTGCCGTGTTTTATCATAAAAAGGCGTCAATTGGATATTACTATCATCTACTGGCTGCAAAAGTCAATTAATGTTCCACTTTATTTTTTGTGTTTCAGAGCTCCTCGGTTCTGCAAAGAAAGTGAATGTCAACTTCCAGGATACAGATGGGTAAGTGTCTGTTACCTCTCACCCTCCCTCTCTCCATCCCCTCTGCCACTCCCCCACCCCCCTTTTTAATATCCATCCTCCTGTGTTTCCCCCTCCCACTCCTCCCCTGGTCCCATTCATATAAAAGCTGTATTATCCTGGTACTTTTACTTGTGTCTCTATAGTATTAAAAGCCGGAGGATTAGCCCCGATACCACTCAGCTAAAGTTCAGACTAGAATAGCGTGTGTGTGTGTGTGTGTGTGTGTGACATAGAGAGTATTAATGTCATTAAAAGCCTTGCATGTGTACAGTGTGTGGCTCCGTGCCTATGTGAGCTCTTGGTCGTGAGTTACTGCTCCAAACAAACAGTAACCTACACCTTCATGTTGTCTCTCATGCCATTTGATCATTTCCTAAAATCCCAATCAATATCACTTTTACAAGCCACTTCAAACAATAATAAACAATGCATTAAATGGAGAAGTGAAGGCCACATCCTTGGAATCTGTCATTGTGTGACAGAGAGATTTAGAGAGACAGAGAGCAATTCTGTGGTCTGCAGGTTTAAGACCCTGTAGACAAAGTTGTCCACTAATTTCAAACAAAAGGTTAACAGAAACAAAACAGGTTCACCGCATAAAATCAGACCAACTCAACCCAACTGAACATCCGAATAGTTCCAGCAACTATGGAACCAGAGGAACCTCAATGAGTAACTAAACTAGGAACTAAAAGTCCTTTTTGAGCATTCCTGTTTGCATTTCAAATTCATCTGATTAACCATGCAAATTACAGATGATGGATCAAAATATTACAACTTTTGAATTGCAATTTTTTATACAAATGGAAACGTTCATACAGAATCAGATTTTTCTTTCTATTTACTGTTGCGTGACTGATGCTTGAGTTGGATTTAATAAATGAACAAAAAGGATACATGCAGAGGTGGAATGGGAGACTGAGAGCTGCTGAGAGTTTGATGGTTATTTATTTCTGCTTTAGAATGTGACCGCCATGATATGAGCAAATAAAGTTTTATTTCTCTTTTTACTAGCTCTCTCGACCTCCCTCCCTCTCTCGTTCGCTCATGCTCTCAGCTCGTTTGCACCCTCTCACTCTCATGTCCACCCCTCGTCCATAGTGATACTACAGTAGTAGCATCCAATATTTCCTTGTGTCGTAAATGAGGCTTGTGTACCACAAGTTGTAGTTGATGTGGTGTCTATTTAACCAATCAGTGGTGTTTAGCTCAAAGAAGGGGCCGATTGTACACCTGGAACTGAGGTTCAGAAACTAAATTTAATCCATGCTTCCTCTGGATTTGTCCCTGAATTCCTCAGAAGGTTCTTAGTCCCCTGGGAAAGTTCCTGTGGTTCCAGTTCTAAGATGAGTGTCTTTAAGGAGCCATATTTCCAATATAGCTCAGAGTTGCTGTGCTGGCATTGTTCTACAAGCATATTGCAATTCATTTATGATCGATGTTGCAACAGATACTTTGTGGCTGTACTTCATTTATTTTAATTACTGCACACAGCAAACTGTCATGTCTGTATTTTATGTCTGTATTTCCTGATTAGTGCATATTAGTGGAAGGAAATTTCCTTCACCTGATTTACAGACTTACAAAGAGGATGTGACATAAGCAACCAAAAAATAGTCTGGCAATGTGTTTGTAAAGACAAAGTCAATGTGTCATTAATTGTACATTTTAAGTCTGTTGCCAAAATTAAAGGCATTTATACATTCCCAAGTGAATTCCAAGAGACCTGAGCTTTTCCATATGAGTCCTTCCTTAGACCTGTTCCAGATTCTCGTGTTGGCCCTATTTTCATTAATCTGGCTCCTGGTACCTGTTCATCCATGATGCATGAGGGTTTGCACGGTGCAGCAAGAAAAGGTAGATATGCAAATTCCTACATCCATGAGTCATGCCAGCTTCAGCCCTTGTGAGAGTAATTTAAACCGAACTAAAAGACTGCAAACTGCGCCGAATAAAGTGGTTTCTGTAAAGATAAAGATCAAAAGTAATCCTCACAGCACTGCTTTGCCACTCTAAGTGAAACCGAACAGTGTAATCTAATTAGTGTGTTTACTGTTATTGCCTCTTTGCCCCTTCATTCCTCCCGCAGTATTAAGTGCTCCATATTGGCTGATGCTAATGTGGCTGTCTGTGTTTGTCTGCCGCACAAATAAATCATAAATAAAGTTTATGATAGGACTACATGGATCAAGTTGAATTAAATTTCATAATGAGCACACATGGCTAATGAGTCCAAGCACAAGCACAAGCACAAGCCTGTTCATTTTTAGATTCATTTACTCTTCTGGGCAATCACTTGGAGACTCATAATGAACTCACTCTGTCAGAAAAACGCTCTTAATTGGGCTCTTTCAACGCAGATTTTGCTCATCTGTTGTGTGTGTGTATATAATAGTGTTTCCTAAGTTTCGTCAATAAGCTGTTGAATTGATTAAAAACCAACAAATGTTGGTCACTATTTTTTACGACATTATGATCATTGGAAAACAAATTAAGAGCAAAGTGGAGAGAGGTGATGGAGTGACATGTGGGTAAGAAATGGACAGAAAGAGAAGGTTTGTCACACAGTGTATCTCACAGGAGACTGTAGATGTGACAACAACAAAACACTTAGATCCCCCTTTATAAACCCTGACAAGGAGATCCCCATTGAGACCTGAGAGGACATTACAAGAGAGCTCCTCTACAATTATACATGCACTGGATGTGAGTGTGTTGGTGCAGGTGTAGAGGTTCACTATGTGAAAATGCAGGCAGAAAGACATGGAAAATGTGCAAGAAGAAAAAGTCATACCTGTGCTACATTTGATAATAATAGCATAGAGGGCACCACGAAATCTGGTGGGGTTAATCTCACTTTAAGCCCAGAGGTTAAACAATGCAGAGTGGTTCAACTCCATTGGGAAAACGACTGCTAATGGAGGCAATACAATCTTAAAAAATCTTAGACAACTACAAAGCAAAAAAAAGACACGATGACACCACAGCTACACCTCCATGTTCCACAGTCCCTCACGCCAATTGATTGATCGTTTGCTTAAATCTAATCATCACTGGCTGTTTTATCCAAGCCATTTCAAATTAGTTTACTCTAATTAGATAGAGTGTAATAGCAAAGGTAGCTAATGATAAACTGAAAGCATGAGAATATTTAAAATGCCACAATTGAATATATTATAACAGACTATATCTGGTATATTAGTAGAAATCTCAACATACTGCTCTAGTACTTTTTAAACACAGTTTCTCCACTTTATGTTTTGTTTTCTTTTTTGGTGTCTCTTTGGTGTGAAAACTGTGAGAACTTTCAGCAGAGTACCCACTATTCCTCTTCAGGTCAGGTCCATGCTGGAGTGTACCACTCAGGAAATGGAGGGACACTTTTTTTACTTTTTTTACAGATACCGGTCAGGATATTTCTCAGCCCTCCCAATTACCACTTTGCCATCTTTCCATCAAAATGCAGATGAAACACTATTAGGGGAGGAAGCATTTTAGAAACAGTAGATTGTTCCTGACAAACAAGTAATTAATGTTGTTGGTTGGCAGGTTTCTATGCTCAGTGATTCTCTGCCTTTTGAAGCTAAAGAGGAAGTAATGACATCATCAAAACAACCATTCTTGAATAAAAAAAAAAAGACTTCTATGCTAAGCGGCCGCTGCCTTAAAGGTAAATATGACTATAAGATAAGTAAGTGAGTCATCTTAACACTTACAAAATAGCTTTTTGACAATATAGCTGTGAGGTCTTAGATCTGAAAGAACATTTTACTAGAATAGATTGCTGCCCTTGTTGAGCAAAGTGAATGAATCCTTGTCTGCATTAACGCACCTGCAGGGCACAGCCAGAGATATAATCTCACAGAAAGACATCAAATACATAAGTCCTTCAGAGATGATCTGGAATATGTGGATTTAATGACAGTGTGTTTTATGGCCACATAAAACCTGGAGACACACACACATCACATGTGGGCAGAGTGACAGACTGATTAGCAAAGAACAGAGACACAACCTGATATATGAGATGTCTTCCTTCCTTCCTTCCCTGTCTGGTGTGTGATTGTCAGAGCAGTGCGTCTTTTTTGGATTCATAAACATCTCTGATTACTGAAAATAGGTCAAACTGTTTGTGTCTGTGTATGTATGGGTGTATATGTATGTGAGTGTGTGCGTGGCAGGGGAAGAGGATCAGTCTAAAGCTTGTTTAAGGGGGT
The DNA here is from genome assembly GCA_025331565.1 of Holacanthus passer. NCBI lineage: Eukaryota > Metazoa > Chordata > Actinopteri > Pomacanthidae > Holacanthus > Holacanthus passer. Next base: position 726,874 of record JAFREQ010000109.1, read on the forward strand.
GATTGTGTAGCAACAAAATAACATGAAAAGATTGTGTGTGCGTGTATGTGTGTGTGTGCGTGGGGGGGATTCTAGAAGCTAGTCAGAGATATAGTATATATCCACATATATACAGACAGGGTGAGAGGAGGAGAGGAGATAGAGACTTTGTGAGGATCGTGAGAGAGAGGCCGAGATGAGCAACAGAGATAAATAAACAGAGGCAGCTGGTGAAAGAAATTGAAAAAGCAAGATATGAAACAGAGTTTGGTTTCTGGAATGGAGATATATTAGATGTGGGTTCAGAGGCACTGACGCAGTCACGTCTTGATAAGTGGGCTTTACTGTGGCTGTGTCCCTATATAAAGACAAACCCATGGTTTCAAATTGACCTTAATGCCCCCAGCAATGCTGCTCCCTTTAGCTTGTGACTGTCATTGTGTCATTATTGTGAGACAGTTTTGTCTTTTTGATGAACTTTGATAATGACCTTTGGTGTTTTTGCTTCATATTTGTAGATGGATATATGCACAGCTAGCTACTTGTGTTTTAAAGGACTATTTCAACAGGAGCTAAGAGAATAGCACTCTTATGTCTGTACATACAAAACTGCTGGTTATGTTAGCGTAGCTTACCACAAGGACTGGAAACAACTGTATGAACAGTCTAAAAGTATAAAAATGAATTCTTGCTGTGTTTTTACAGGAGCTATGTGTCAGGCTATTTCTTTGTTGGGTGCAGCAAAGTCTCCACTAGTTGCCTCCAAACCCCAGGAAGTCACTGCACCCGGCCAAGAAATAGTCCAATACACAACCCTGCTTAATTAAGCTAAGCTAATGAGCTTCTGGCTGTAGCTTCATACATTCGCACAGATGCGATAGTGGTATCGATCTTCTCATCTAACTCCTGACAAGAAAACAAATCATGTCGTACCTTTCTTTTAAGTAATGGGTTCTAATCGCAAGTTCCCGTTCTGCAAACAAAAGCCCTGATTCGTTAATTTCCGACACAATAAATCTCTTGTCAAATCTTTTATCTCTCCACACTCTTTATTATTAGCAAAGAGCAATGGGAAACATATGGGTAGCAGGATTTTTTCATTTTGAGCCCAGTGCCGCTGGTTAAAAGACATCACAGCTGACAGATAAGATCAGCTGTAGCTCATTAATATCAATTCTGTGTTCAGCTAAAGATTTTTTGTGTGTGAAAAGATCCATCACTGTAACAGGAGGGACCAAGAGAGAGGTGACTCTTCACCAGAGAAATGATCCAGCTGATCACCTCTCTGCATGTTAAGAATCTCCCCATTAAACTTTGATTCATGTCATTATCAACATGTTAGTCTGTTTCAAAATCCTCTATTTGAATCTGGATCTTAACCCTCAGTATTTGAAGTAAGTAGCTGGTGAAGTACTGTAGGTTACAGCACTGAATGTGTCACATACATTTATTTCATATATTCTGCTGCTCAGCTCATTTTCAGGTTGCAGCTGCAGGTTGTGAGCATTAATCAGGCTGCAGAATTTCTGCCTTCTCATACAAAAGAAAGGTAATTAGACATTTTTGAGGTGTGGTTATTTTAGCCTTTAGTAACTTGTGAGTTTTAAAAGGTAGTAAGATCAGATAAGCTTTGGACCACAGATTACATGAAAGATTGTAACGTCATTGACTGCAGCGTTGCTCTGCAAGAGGGACAATGTTAAGTAGGTGCACAGCTAAGATGAAATCCCCCCAGGAAGAACGGGAGGAGTAAGGACGGAGCTGTGGAGGGAAGTAGTGAGTTGTCAAAGGCTGAGGTGGGAGGAGGAAAGAGCAAGAGAGCAATCTGGAGGAAGATGGATAGAGAAAGGAAGAGAGAGGCGGATTTGTGAAGGAGAAGTGGGGAATAAATATTGCATGGCAGGTTTTACTACTTGGCAAAAGCGAGGGCTTCCCTCCCCCTCCCCCCTTCTCCATACATGCACCCCCTCGACACACTCTGCAGGGCTGCACACACACACACACACACACACACACACACAGAGTGCAGTTTTACTTAGCCTTGAGTAGCATTGTGTAACGATATCCCTGGTTAACCCTGAAGGGGAAAGTGAGGAGAAGAAGATGCAGTCATTGCTGAGTTACAGAAGTGGGTGATGACACATGCGCAGTGAGAATGCTCCTCTGTTTCCTCAGTGCTTCCTGTTATAAGAGGGTTCAATGTGTCAACTGTCTCTGTCTAATATTTCATTTTAAGCTTTATCAGTCTTATAATGTTGACTCCTACTGCACATGAACACTGGGCTTCCACAGAGATGCCTAACCTTGGCCTATTTTAATATGTTTGATTATTGTTATAGCATGTTTTTTTTCATAAGTAGTTACAATGATGGATAATGATTGCGTTATTATCAGTATTAGACAAGACAAGTCCTGACTGTTTTATGCAGTCGTTTAATGACTAGTAAATGTTCGTTCGATGTGCTTTTTATTCAAAACAGGCAGCAACAAGCCGAGGTGAGTATATGAAGGTAAACGGGCCACCTTTGGATGGGAGGATTTACTATATACTTACAGAATAAAAGTCAGAGACAGGTATCACTGCGTGGCTTGCAGAGCAGGACTGCTGGCAAATGTGTGACAGACTTGCCTGTAATCTGTAGTGTTAACTACCCTCAAGAGACTTTTGTTCCCTGACTTTAGATGTCAAGACAGTGGTTCCTAACTAGTGTGTCGCAGTATATTACACGTCCGCTCTGAGTGGGCCGGCTTGTCAAAAAAGCTTGTAATGAGGTGAATTTCTAGAATAGCACTTTTGTTTTGAAGTACCATCCCTACTGAGTAGCAGCAATAACCATGGAAATTTAATTCAATTCAATGCTTTCTTTTGAACCACATGTGAGCCTGAATTACATTTAACTGGTATTGCAATGATTTATTTTGCAATGACTTTTATATTGTTTAAATGTTGTTTTTTGAACCATTATTGCACTTTCTTAATGCTTCTAATAACATTTTTAAGCCCCAGTTGCACTTATTGCAGTTATTTTTGTTTTTCGTTGTGAAATAAAATTGGAGAATAGCACAGTGGTTCGATGGACCATGATGTCCTGACGATTTCGACCCTGAGGCTTCACCAGTTTGGGACCATTGGTTTAAGTTGCTGCCTTAAACCAGTGAGCTTCATGGTCGGATGTGAAATGGATGTCTAGTTAAAACACCAGTAGTAGTAGATTGGTCATTAATTATGCTCATGGACAACTGCAAAATATGAAGCCAACACACCAATGCACATAAAGCACATAAATGAAACTGAAAAAGAAAAAAGAGAGAAGCATTTTTACATGACTCTGACGTAGTTAACAACACTACAGCGGCAGCCGTGGCACCACGGGGTGTCACAAGTGTTGTTGATCAATGATCAGAACGCTGTTACCTCAACAGGTGGCGAAATGTCAGGCTCTCTAAACGAGCAGGCCGCTTCGTCCTCTGTGTTTTCATCTGTGAAAACACCAGCTGTGGAAAACAAGTATTTACTCAAATGCTGTACTTATGTACGTCAACAGCTATAGTTACTTTGTTGATCATGATTTTACATAAAAAACATATTCAGATAAAACCATTAGTTAACCACTGTAATATTGATAAGCTCCACCCTGACCAGTTGCGATGTTGAAATGCTGCTTGTATGTTAATGCATCACAAATTATAACCAGATAATATGATATAGTATAACTGTAATAATAACTGTGCTTTTAGAATATTTGTGCGTTACCCACATATCTGTTTAGTATGTGTTGCAACAGTTTGTGGAGGAGTCTTCATCGTGACACTTCAGACAGCAAAAGAAGAAGGGAAGGAGAAAAGGAATAGATGGAGAAAGGTATATAAGGAAAAAATAGAGAGGGAGGTAGCCGTGGAATAGAGGAGAGGAAAATAAGATAAGAGTCAAAACAAAGAAGCAGAAAGGAAGAAGTGCCGGCAGAGAGAGGGAGGAGGAGAGGGATGGAGAAGTGATGGGTGATCTGTAGTGAATAAACTAGAGCAGGTCACTGTGGGAGTGCAGGGCTCTTTAGTATGCTGCCCCACACTCACTCAAACACACACATAGTGAGTGTGACTCCTATATTCAGTAGCATCTTCCAGCACAACTAGCTTCCTCACAAAATAATTCACACACAGAGATCCAATAGCTTCCAAGCTGACACTCACACATGCCTCTTGCCAATGGTAAAACATGGATCCAGAACATTCAGTGCCCAGTCACAAAAGAGCAAAGCTGATTTGAGGGCTAACCAGAAACTAGAAATACACCAAAAATAAACCACATGACTGTTCACTTCACCCCATGCCCCATCATTACTGCTGCTGTGTCAAGCTTTTCTCTCACGCCACAGTTTACAATGACAGTGGCAGATTGACCTCTTGAAAAAACTCTTTCTGATATTTGAAACAATGGGTCCTTGAGTTCAGACACCGGCAGATAAAAGCAGTCCTCTCAGTTCTTCTCAGCGACTGTCGATTTTGCTGGATGAAATGACAACAGAAGATTTTATCATACATACATGAATTTGTGCTAGAAGGCCGAGGCTAAAGCTGAACGCGCCAGGCCAAGAGTCAGCATCCTCTCCGGTTGATGATCCATGTAGACGTGAAAATGAGGAAACAACATTGCTCTTGTATTGCAGCGCTGGTCCTACTATTAAGTATGATGAAAATGTTCTTTCATTCTAACATAACATTATTTAGCTGCTTAGATTATATACTTGGATAAACAAGACAGAGGTTAAATTTATGCTTTATTGTTTGTATTTCAAAAGTATGTTTTTTTTGGGATGATGACTAACCAATGTGTGGTGAGCGTGACGCTTAAAAAAGTTTGGCTGGGAGTGTTAAGTTGCTGTTTTCGTTCTCAGGTATAGGTCTACTTTGTATCTGTTTCTCTGTTCGTCGACATGCTTTGTCTCTCTGTACATCTGTAATCTGCTCCTGCCTCTCTGATATATGCATTTGTCCCTCTGCCCACGCAAGTGTCTTGTTATTGTAAGTCACTCTGGAAACCAGCATCAGCCAAATACCTTAAATGTAAAGCTGTCTGCCTCTGTCTCTCTGTTTGGACTCTATGTCTTTTACCCTCCTGACTGTTGTACCTGCTCAACCATTTTAATCTCCTATCGGATTTCATCCTCATAGTCTGTATTTGCATGTCGTATTTCAATAGGATGATGCAGGATGGGTCACACATCATGAAACCCCTGTATGGTATATGAGTTCTTATGGAGCGAGATGGAAGAGCGGAGGAGGTGTTAATTCCAGTTCAGGCTCCACTCATTTAGAATAGATGGAGTTCAGACAGTATAGGCCGATGTGCATCAGCTTGATGATAAAAAACACTCTGGGTAGTTTTTTCTGATGTTTCAGCTAATTTGACTACCTCAGGAATGCAGACTATAAAATATGGTATTGATTTCACAGATTCAAACTGTGGCCTGGTTACACTTGAAGGTTGCAGTCAGAGACAACGTATAACAATGACTTCTATTTGATAAGGTTCCTTCTCTTTGCTCGAGTCTCCTCGACCAAAAGCAAAGATGCAATAAAGTAGATTTTCAAATAAGGATCATTGAGGCAAATGAGAGTCTGTAGTTTAGCCACCAGGAAGTGATGTAACTGTGCTATCTGATGTTACAGCGCTGTGGAATCCAGTTTGTAAGACGCAGCACTAATATCGGCTGTAATTGGATGAGGTTGACTAATGTGTCATGCAGTCAAATCAGCTTATCGAGCCTACATGTTTAAATTGTACATACATGTATTTTAAGCCATGCAGTGACTTGGCCTTCTTGTTGCACAGCAATGCAGGCAAATTGTTATAGTTATTGGTTAAATATAATTATAACATTTAAGCATCATATTAGAGCATCTAGATGATTCAGGTACATATTCTTACCTATACACATAAACCCTATTTGTAATCGTACATTTGAAAAGCACCCAAACAATCAGCATTGCACAAAGGAATTCATGTCGATTTGTGTTGACCTTGGCTTTCGTCTTGCTCACAAACGCACACTTTCAGAATGCAGTAGTAACTTCAGCAAGAACAAGCACGTGACAGTATGCACATATTAGTGGTGTGTGAGTCCACAGAGGCCGGCTCAGACCTTAAGTTCCTGGTCAGCGTGCTCAGTTTTCTCTATGGAGCTTCTTTTAATTAAACATGATGTCAGTTTTTTATCTCCTCAATAATCTCCTCCATCATAACATGGGGCCGGAGCAAACGTTGAGAACCGCCCCATGTATTTCACTTCTGACTGTTTATGTGAACTTACACGCCACCTTCTTTTCGTGGGTCGTCAGTCCAAGGTCGGAGCCCTCATTAAGCCGTCTGTGGCGGCGTTGTCAGGAGACACATGTCACTGTTGGTATGAGTGAGGTAGCAGGTATGTGTTAGAAAGACACAGATAGGGATTTTTTTGTGTGTGTGTGTATTTGTATTTATGTGTGTCTTAGGCCTGTCTGTGTCCTTGGGTTATGGGTTGCTTTCTCCTCCTCATACCCTTCTCATGCTTATCCATCAAGGCTGACACATAAATCTCATCTACCCAGCATGCACCCTCCAGCCTCACACGCACACGCACACACACACACACACACACAGTGTATCATATATAATAATATAATACCTTTCCCCTTGTGCATATTTTTCCTCACCCACCATCCCATCTCAGATGTTTGGTCCTAATCCTCTGCTATTAAATCTATTTGTCATGCTAAGCTTTGCCATTATGACTGACTTGTGTGTGTGTGTGTATGTGTGTTCTAGTTTTAACATGGTTGTTTGGTCCAAATCCCTTAAGAGCAGCAAAACTAGAGGTGTCTGCCATTCAGAAAACAAAGATAAAGGATGAGCTAATGAGCTAGAAAATACATGTAATTCACAAATAGCAAATATAACCATGCTGTGTGTGTGTGCATGTGTGTGTGCATGTGTGTACTATAGGTTTTCTCCGCTGCATCATGCAGCACTCAATGGGAACCTGGAGCTCATCACTCTGCTGCTGGAGTCACAGGCTGCTGTCGACATCAGAGACCAGAAAGGTGACGTGGACATGCGCACACACACACATATTCGTAAAACATACAAAAACATGTATGGAGAAAAAACTCAAAGAGAGAGCTGAGCTTTGCACACACCCTCACACACATAAATACTCACTGGTCAATAACATATCTCAGTGTGTGATCGATATGGCCCACGTGTTCACCCAATGCGTGAATGTGTTGTGTGTGCAGGTATGCGACCGCTGCACTACGCAGCCTGGCAGGGGAAGGCAGAGCCTATGAAGATGCTGCTGAAATCCGGTTCATCTGTCAACGGCCAATCAGATGAAGGCCAGATTCCTCTCCACCTGGCAGCGCAGCATGGCCACTACGACGTGGTGAGTGACACCAGTTCTTGCCTCAGTTCTAACATTCATCAGGTGGTCAGGTGTTTCTCCTTATCTGCTGGTTGTGTAAATAGGAAACTGTTTGCTAACATATTTAACATAGCCTGATAAGCAGACAGTCAGAAACTGCGTTCAAGTTTTAGCATCACCATTGACTCAAAAGCTACAGTAGCCTTTGACAGCTGACTTGTTGATTTAATAGCTGCTATTTTCTTTGTGGACATAGCAAGGTGGCTACTGAGCTATATAGGAGGGTGATGTCCACATTCCTAAAGCCCCTACACATCCCACACACCCACACAGGGGTTTTCTCTTACTTTGCCTTATCTAAGTCAGAATGTCTGCTTTGAAAAGGGATCATCAACACAACACCAGCTCAGTTTGAATCTTTGAACAAGATGTAGGATTCATGGCTCTGGAATCAGCCTAACTTTGACTTTACTTTAACATTTGCCACTTATGTCTCATCTTTATCCAGTGATACCTATAGTAGAGCAATGATCACTACCATATGCAGTACATAGTTTGTCACAAGTGTAAAAGTACTAAGCAAGAAAGACATGTTAAGAAACAAAAGGAAACACAGAGGCTTTTAGAGGCTTTTCCAGCTAAGAAACACTGCAGTGCTGCTGAGGGCTTGCCAAAGCATCGACAATGAAATACAGCAAACTCACCACAGCGGCTAACATACCCTAGAGGAGAGCAACACTCAGCATTCACAGACTTGGAAAGTGAAGAGCCACTGCTTCTATTTGATTAAATAACCATGATTTATACAGGGTAACTAACTGGGGCTGAAGCTCTAATCCACAGCTGCTCCCAGTGTGCAAGGCCAAATGAATAAAAAATTACAAACATTGAAACAGACCGCAGATTACAAAATGAATCATTTAACATCCGGCAAGGCAAAAGTGAAAGGACGGCGAGACAGTGTTTTTGTCTGAGACGAGGGAATATAATTTGGTTTATTCTCCTAATTTGCTCCATTCTCAAGGTGCGTTAGAAAACAGAAAGCACAATGAAGGAATTCGTCTGCTGGGGCGAATTTATCCCTCTAAGTCTTCTACCACTTCTCTAAAGTCATTTTAAAGAGACAAGCTGAGCCAACAGGGATGGGCTCTCTTTAACTCATCTAGGGACAGAAACTGGCTAAACTTATGTAATAGATACACTCGACCTATCTAAGTAAACAGCTCGCTGCCATCCCTCTCGGAGTCATTACCATATTGTGATATTTTTAGCAAACACAAGCAGCAGAGGTCCATGTTTAACATGACAACAGCCTTAGAAAACAATGAATTGATGTTGTGATTTATTGCATAAAGCTGTTAAAAGGTACTTTTAGATGTAAATCTACAAGTTAATTCACATGTCCTCTGCTAATGTTTGCCTCAGCCCTGCTGTTCTGAGGACATCTGCAGTGCTTTTGATTGTTAACACAGTGTGACACATTTTCTGACCAAGCATGTGTGTTTTATGTAATGTGTGATGTATGTTTCTTGCTGGTGCTTTGGTTTCGTCCCACCAGTCCAAAGAAATGCAGGTTAGCTGTTCCTCCCCATCAGTCACTGTTACGCCTTAAGCTTTCCATTCTCATAAAGCACACATGCATTTTACAAAGAAGACAGATTTACCACTCACACTTTGAAACTACTGGGCCTAGTTTTTAGACAGAGGTAGAAAAAACAGGTTTATATTGGCAAATATTAGTTACAATAGTTTGTTGAAAACACTCTCCGACTGATTTTAATGTTTCCAGCTGATTCATTTAATCTTGTCACTTAATGTTAAATATGCACTTTATGTCTATGATGTCTTGCTGAAAGACTTGGACTAAAGCCGCATGTCCCAGGCATAAAGAAACTGCTTTGTTCTGCATCGCAGTGAGTTAAGAGTATTATAAGCACGATAATGAAAACTCAGACTGTTATTTCATTCTAACATAAACCTGTCTGGCTGCTTAGCTTACTTACTTGGACAAGCAAGATTGAGGTTAGATTTATGCTCTATTGTCGATATTTTGAAACAGTATGTTTTCCTTAGTTGCAAGAGAAAAAGCTTGAAGGATGAGGGCTAAGGGATGTGTTCAAAGGAGCCAGGTTTTTTTTTTTTCATTTCTGTGCTACAAAGTAAACATTGTTTAACTTTGTTGAATCAGGTCTCAATTTCTAATTGTTACTGCTGTAGTGGATGCTGACTCGTCTGAGAATATGAAACTCCAGGAGCACACTGACATTCATTTTTTCAGAAAGACTGATGAAAGACATGATGAATGAGATGTTGCATTGAGATCCAGAAGCTAGGGGAGGGAGTGAGGATGTGACATCATGACTTTAGCTCTTTATCACTCTGCCATGAAGCTGTTGCTGAGCTATGATTGGACAGTCACTGTATAGAGGAGGGACTAGGATTAATGGTAACACGCAGGTGTGTGAGTGAATGGTTGTTAGCCTTGTGATAGACAACCTACTGACCTCCCCACGTGCCCTGCCTCAATAACGAATTAATGGATATTTTATGTTTGCTTGTGTGTGTGTTTTCCATCTCCAGTCGGAGATGCTGCTGCAGCATCAGTCCAACCCGTGTATTGTGGATAACGCAGGGAAAACCCCTCTGGACCTGGCTTGCGAGTTCGGCAGAGTTGGGGTAAGAACCTACAGGTTTAGTAATTTAGTCACAAACAGCAGCATCTGAAAAATCTACAGAAATGATCAAAAGTGTTGCTTGTGTTCTGTGTGTGTGTGTGTGTGTGTGTGTGTAGGTGGTCCAGTTGTTGTTGTCCAGCAACATGTGCGCTGCTTTGCTGGAGCCCAAAAAGGGAGACACCACCGACCCCAATGGGACGTCTCCTCTCCACCTGGCAGCCAAGAATGGACACATAGACATCATCAGGTACATATGCATACAAGTTTCCAGATCCATCCACAGATGTGCAATGGTTCATCTCACGCACAAACACACCACTTTTCATGAATCACTGGGTTTAAATGTCCTCCTGAGCTCGCTGAGAAAACAGATATATACCACAACAGGGGAACAATATCATCCAATTAACTAAAGGAATAATGGAACAAATGTGTTGCCACACGGTGATGCATCAGTCAGATACTCCTAAATACATTTTGGAGGCTGCAGATCTGCATGGCTCACTAAATGCCAAGTCATTATAATTCCATCTCGATGGGGACGTGCGTCTAATTTTTGTTTATGTTTTTGCACAAGATCATCATGACAAAATGACTTTTGCTGCTGTGGTGATGTCAGTGTTCAGCACAAAGCTGCGGGATGAAAGATCCCAGCAGAACACCACAAAGTCTTTTCTTCCTCTCATCACTCTCAACCACTTTTAAGTAACTCAGGGTTATATATACAGTTTTGTGTGTGTGTGTGTGTGTCGGTGTAGAAGTTTGCTTGTCTGGCAGGCACAGACAGAGGGGGGAGGGGAAGGAGAGAGACACTGAAAAATGAGAGAAGACTGCAAGCGAGGGAAGATAAGAGAGAGGGGTAGATGAATAAAGAGAGAGAGAAAGAGAACAAAGCCTGTCGCAGTCATGTTTAGCAGGTGTAACACTAACCATGATCAGCATCTTAGTTTCGCACGTTTGGTCCACAGTCAATTTTGTCTCATCAGACCAGAAAATCTTTTTCCTCAAGCCCTTCGAGTCCTTTATTAAGTTGCTTTTGGCAAACTCTGTCTGTCATATGCCTCTTACCCAGGAGATATCTTCCATAGCCACATGATGTGCTTCTGATATGGTTCGACAGATTCTCTCATTTCCGAAGCTTTGTTAAAATGGCCACTGGGTTCTTGGTCCCTTCCCTGATTAAGGCCCCTTTTTAGCTGGTAACTGAGTTCGGGACTTCAAGCTTGATTTATAGTTGTAGCTGTGGAGCCTATGCACGTAACTGCCAAAGCTGTGCTGCAGGCTGCGCTTTAGCCGACATGCACCTCCACAAAAGTGTAACTACACATTGTGCAAGTGCAAGAACTGGGATTGGCTACCTGTGTTCTGTCCTATGTTTTTCTGATAGCGGTGGAGATTATTGATCATAAAGACAACATTAAGGAAGTTGACTATAGGCTCTGTTTTTTTCTCCATTTCAGTAAAACACATGCAATGAAATCTCCGCTGCAAACCATCTCCATGCGAGTGTCTCACGCACTTTCTGTTTCTGATTTCAGACAATGAAACGTGTATGAAATGTGATCATAAATAGTGTGTCGACCAACAGCCATTACCAAACTGATTATTTTACAATTATTACATGATGATGGCCAGAAAAGTAAATGTGATCAATTTTGAATTCAATCTGTAACACAATACTGCTTTAACTACTGGTCTCATTGAGATCAAGATCTCTTTTACGAGAGAGACCTAAGTGCTAAGAGACATGCTTCTTCATTATCATTACTGACTTGGAAATGTGAGAACTCACCAAATGTGTGTTAATCCGCAGTTGAAAATAGTCCCTAAATAAATGCACTGTTTATACCTGCTTGAATAACATTTGCTGAAAACTACAGTGCTCAGCTGTTTCAGGAAATAACTGAGACTAATCACAGAGAGGGTAGAGAAGTCAGAAACTATAGATTGTTTTGGTCATTTCATTGGATTTGTTGCCAGTAAGACAAATATAGAGTAATGCCAGCCTTATCCTTTAAATCTGCAGTATACCATGATTTCACTTTATTTTTATCTTCTTCTGCAGTTGTTTTTGTGCATTAACTTGCATTGCTTTTTTCATGTTGAAGGTAATCTTTTTCTCTTTTTCCTGTCTTATCTATGTCTCCTACTCAACACCACCTTATTCAACTCGTCTCTGTGCATCCTGGCACATCATTCATTCTCTCTAAATTACACCCCTCCTTGCTTCCTCATCTCTAACATCACTTCCAACTTCCTTCCCTTGCTCACTTTCCCTCCCCTCTGCCTTCTGCCCCTGCTGTCAGACTGTTGATCCAGGCAGGTATCGACATCAACAGACAGACCAAAGCAGGCACTGCCCTGCATGAAGCTGCCCTGTGTGGAAAGACTGAAGCAGTGAGACTCCTGCTGGACGTAAGTGGAACTTTACTCAAAACTTTCCAGCACTGTCACAAGGGCTTGAGTTCACTTAAAGGACAATTGCAATGTAATTTTGACACTTCAAGGTCAAAACCTCCCTTGAATTGAACCACTGTCTCCACTACTGTAAAACAAATAGATTTCCATATCAAAGAGAACATAAAGAGTTATTTAAATGACACAATGATGATGATACAACCTAAATCCTAAAGTGGGAAGCTATGATCTTAAAGTAGTGCACAAGGGTTATCCAGCAAAAGGAAGAGACTGTCCCTGTTATTTCTGATTGGGCCTGTAGATAACTGAGGAAGATTGCAATATTATAGGAAAACCAGACAAGGACCATCATTTCAAGTTACTGCCTAGTGGGGCTCTCAGGGGCCTAAAACAAATCTGGCATGGTGTGGTAAAAATGGCTGACCATATTCAAATCGTCTTCAACTGGATTAACAAAATATTTGGAAAAAAGGTTCATCCAAAATCCCAGAAAAATTGATGATACATTATAAATCTCTGTTTAAAACTCCTCCAGTCAAAAATATGTTTTTCTTATTGTTCCTCCAATAGGATGTTTGAACTTCACTGTGCAGGATGGGAGTTTTCAGTGAAGTAGAAGACATCTGGTGTTGAGCTATTAAAATGTGATATGAAAGGGAGGAGGTATAGATGTCATGAGTTTGAAACTCATTAGTTGAACTTTTTTGGCGGAGAAACCATGTCAGATACAAATATTTGTTCAGAAGCGGAGTCTTTTTATATATATCTTACAAATGTCTGGAGGGGATCTTTAAGATACTTTGGGCTATTACACGAAAATGGCTGCAGGCAGACCCCCTATAGAGATAAAATGTAATTAAAATAAAGCTGTCAACATGTTGATATAAGATAAGTTTCACTTCCTTCAGAGAAAGATATTAATATGCTACTGTTTTGACCCCATGACAGTCTCATCATGATGAAAATATTCTTAGATTGGGTTTTCTTGGGAAGTACTAAATTCATTTGGTGTCTGAGGGCTATGAAAGAGTTTGGAAAAATCCCTATATCCCCATGTGATAAAACTGAGGCACAGTTATGAAAACTAGTGCTAAACTGCAATGCAAGAGAGTGATGATACAAATTACTCATTTGTGCTGGAGACATTAAAGTGCCCCGGGGTTTATGAAAACAAGAGAGGCAATATGTTTTAATGACGCTGCGTGTTCCAGCAAGAGAAACTTCGTCATTTAGACCCCCGGCCGTAAAAGGTTACGAGCCAGAAGCGTGGTTGGTTTGAATTCATCTTTGTTCTTCGGCCTACGGTTGATTCAGCAGATCTGAATGTGATATTGCTCTTGATCTTTTTGCTCTCTCAGTCGAAGAGTTGGTTGTAAATAGTAGCACAGCAGCAGGACTGAGCAAACAGGAGTTATTTTCTGTTGATGTCGCGATGGTAAATTAGACTCCTTTATCAGTTTCAAGTAACTGGGTGTGTGTTTTTTCTTATATAAAGGAACAAGAAAGTCTGAGAAGTCTCACTTTTAATCTGCATGAAAGAAAAAAAAGTCCAAATACCAAATCTTCTTTTCTCTTTTACAGAGTGGTATCAATGCCACAGTGAGGAACACCTACAGCCAAACTGCGCTGGACATCGTCTACCAGTTCACTGCAACACAGGCCAGCCGAGAGATCAAACAACTGCTGAGGGGTAGGATGGATGGAGGGATGCATGGATGAATGGATGCATGGGTGGGGAAGGGAGGAGGTAGAGAAGTAGGGAGGGTTCTAGCAGAGTTTGAAGGTGTAACAACCCTAGGAATAGTTTGATGATTTGGTAAAGCCAGTCATTCCTGAGAGTTAGATGAGAAGACTGATACCACTCTTGTGTGACCATGATGATGTAACGGTGCTATGTTGAAAAGTGAAAATTTGAAAAGAAATCGTATCGTAACATTCTGGTTTAAAATAATTCTCCATACCTAGAATTATTGTATTGCACATAGTATAAACTCAATAATGTGAACTACAGAATAATGTACATTTGTTGTAACAAGCAGTATGATTTACTGTCTCTCCTTGTCTCTCAGATGCGTCAGCAGCCCTTCAGGTTCGAGCTCTGAAGGATTACTGCAACAACTACGACCTGACCAGCCTCAATATCAAAGCAGGAGACGTCATTACGGTACACACACACACACACACAAAATGTCTATTCCAAATGCCAAAAAGATGTCAATATGGACAGACATGCTGAACATTTCTGACATCAAAGCTGAAAAGTGATGTTATACAAGCTTTGTTTGTTGAGGTGTGTAGTGACGTTTGAGGCTTTCACATTTTCTTTTAGTTTGTTAATTAATTTCATTAACTTAGAGTTTGTGAAACAAATAAAAATTTTCTACATAGAATTATGGCTTTTTTAAAAATCTCTTTTCTAATTTTTGCTTTATTGTGAAATACTATGTAGTTTTATCTCTTCAGAAAGAGTTTAAGAGGGCTTACACACTTACACAGGTTGTGCTCCACTGTAACTAATGAAGTATTGTGTGTGGCTATTCTATCAGTATTGTATGCAAAAGTGTGTGGAAAGTTGTGAAACTATATCTATATCAAAAAACATGTGTGTACATGTGCAAATCTCAGACACTGCAGGAGTTTAGCAAGAGTCACGTGTGAAAGGACAGACACTTGAGGCGCATACTTGAAACGGAACTGGAGAACTGTCTGTTTTTCCAATCACTCCTTACAGAGGAGCAATGTATTCCGAAGCTGACTGTATTTTTCCTGCGAGGACTTTGACAAAGACACGACCCTGATGTGTGGGTGTGCGACCTTGTGCGATCTCACGTGCCAAAACAACTGGAGGAAATTGAAAGAGCAGACTCAAAATGAGAGTGCATGGATGGGATTACGCCCTCAAATCTACGAATCCGTGCCTGTGCTCAAACGCTGGCTTGCAGACCGAGTCGCACTCAGAATTTGTTCTCTCAAATCTTTTTTGTCAATATTCTGCCATAGTTTAGTGAGATTACTAATAAATATGCAGGAATGAGTAGTTTCTGCATCCCTCATTTACTACGAATATGTTTTACAGTAACATGTATTCACTTCCTACATTGCAGTCCGCCCACCACTCATGAATATTAATGAGCATTTAAGCAGCCTTTGGGTACTTATTACAGTAATAAGGAAAGCCAAGCTGTGCCTATGCTTCCTCCCTCAGGGTCTGAATGAACAATTTGTCTTCCCTGCTGTCTGACACAGGGAATTTTAGAAAAGTTATGCAAAAAAGATGCTTCTTTTATGTTTGATGGAAAGTTCTAACCAGTATTATTAAAAAAACATTTTGGGGTGTAAAAAACAAAACAATGAATCAATTTTTGTAGAAAACAAACAAAACAATGAATCAATGTTTATGTCATATATTGTGAAACCTGACAGGTTTTGGAGCAGCACCCTGATGGACGCTGGAAAGGCTGTATCCATGACAACCGAACAGGAAATGACCGTGTTGGCTACTTCCCTTCCACCATGGTGGAGGTCATCAGCAAGCGCACAGGTGTGTGTGCACTCCTATGTGTGTGTATGTGGGTGTGTTGGAGTTACTATTATAATCGTGACCCAGCTGACTGTCTGGATGAAATGTCAGCCAAATGTCCTCGGAATATATGACACATATTTGGACTAAACACAGAAGAAGAACTTGGAGAAAGGTAGAAAAGAAGAAGAAGAAGATGGAGAAAAGCGAAGCTAAGTGAATGAGTAATGTTCTAGCCTTTCTCAAAAAACCTTGAGGAAGGCACTTAACTTTACCATCTCATTAGTTAACTTTCCCTGGATGAATACAGGTTAGAATGAAAATAATATCAGAGAATTTCATCTCTTTCATCTTGCACACTGGGAGTGACTTTGTGAGTCTGCCAAAAACCCCTGCATTACTGAAGGTTTAATCCAAGCTTAATGCTTGTGAACCATTTTGGTTGCACAACCTGAATTCCGAACTATGCAACAACTCTTACCTGAAAGAAAACACAAAGTTTTTAGGAGTTCAGCCTGATGATGAAAGTGCCTGTTAAATCATGAGAATATAGACACCAAAATCGTCCACATGTCTCTGTTAGATCATCTGGTTCAATCCTCCTTGCTGACACTTAGCAGTAGTGCTGAATGATAGTAATGTGATATTTTGAGAAATAGTTATTGGTTTTCTTGCCTAGAATTAGATGAGAAGACTGATACCACTCTCATGTCCGAACAGGTCATATTACATGGTCTACAGATACATAGATGTTAATCACTTGAAGCACATGTATCCAATTTTGACCTCACAATTTTTTTCAAGTCCCCTTAAACTGGTTAAAACTTTTTTCCCACACTGTTTGACACAATCTTGTAACGTTAGCCTACAATATATGCTGTATATTTTGTATTTACGTCACTAAAGCTATGTATATCACATTTATATGGAGCACAAAAAAAAAATGTATCACATTTTCATTGAACTACTTTAACATTTTAATTATACTAGACTAGAACTTGAAAAATAAATGTAGATTCAGAAGTTGCCATAACAACTGGAGTTCATATACAGTTCAATATAATATCTAATACTGAAAGCAGACTGAAACAAATAGTTGAACATTTTGTGAAATGCTCTTATTCACTGTCTCTCTTACAGTTAGATGACACTGCTCTCATGTCTGTGTGGTAAGTGAGAGTGGGAGTGGTATCAACCTTCTCATCTCACATGTGGCAAGAAAGCTAATAAGCAAACAATGAGGTCTATGCTAATCAAGACCTGCCAGGGTTACCAGTATCATTTTGGTGTCATTTCTGTGTTTTCATGACTTAACAGGCGACCTGAGCAGCTCATGTGTCAATCTCCCAAAAAACTCTGCCCGTTATTTTAACCTCCTCTCTCCATTTTATATCACCACAATAAGCTTTTTACCTCTCTGGTGAGATCTGCAGAGCACATTCACATCCATCCTGTCATCCCAAAGTGTCATTGCGCCATCACAAAGAGGCTCAGATGTTTTTAACTGTCTATCGGTGTCTGTCTGCAGCTCCGTCTCTCTGTTGTTTTATGTCGACTTGGTCTTCAGTCTGTGTATCTGTCTCTCTGTTACTGTCTGCCTCTCATCCCCTGAGATCACATAATTCTCACTCACCTCCGTCTTTCACATCTTTCCACTCCCATGTTACATTTTATGGTCATCTTTCTCTTCTTTGAACACTTATATATACAGTTAAGTCTATTTACCACTATGGGACCTGCTCCAAGTCAAGGAAAATGCCATTGTGGCTGCAGCTGTCCTCACCTACAGTGCATTATAGAACAGCTGTGGATACTGTACTGAACAGCTGGAGCTCCCCCACTCAGCTTGCGCAGCCACACTTACACTTGGGGCTACAGCAGCTGTTTTAGCAAGAGGTTTCATTTACTCAACGGTTTTTCATCAATTTTTAATTATTCTTTCTTACCACCATTCCTCCCCAGTCAGTCTCTTCTACATGTATCTCTCATTTGTTCATTCTTTCCCCCTAACGTCAGCCTAAATCGACAATTAGGACATCAACTAGATAGAAATATGAGCAAAATATTTTTTCTACCTTAGTCATTTAACTAAATTGTCCCCAATGTTCCAGCAGCCATAACATTCAGAGTGAGATCATCTAACTTTACTTGAACACATAAGAAGACAGAAGAAATTGATAAATGTTTATAAATGTTTGATTTCCAAACATGACAATACAACAGTCACTTTTCATAGACTATATTGTTGGCACAGTTCTACTTGTCAGTTAAATGGAAGTGGAACACAAGTGAAGTAAAAACTTGCAGTGGCTTTATCTGAGGGCAGTGGTGGGCTTTGTAACATGAAACAAATGTTTTTGTGTCGACAAATTAGAAATGACCAACATGTTGCAAAGATTTTTAGATTTCATTGCTCTTGGAGCAACAGAACTTCACCTCACTGATCATCTTCGTGTTTAATAAGCAAGTAACTTAACCTTGCCTTGCCTGACCTAACCTTAACTTAATTTGTGTAAGTACCGTTCATTCAGCCACCATATGAGATAGATTATCACGTGTATGCAGAATACGTACGTAGTGTATGTTGAAATACAGCGTCCAGGCTCTGAACATGTTGCAAAGCTCAGCACAGCGGGGAATAGGGAGTGACCATAAGAGCAATGTTACTGACAGCTAGCTTTCAGGTTTGTGTTGTGGCAGTAGATGTGGCAGCAAAAGAGTTTGCACTGACAGCTTAAGTACACCATCATGATCAATGGGGTGCATTGGATAAATGTTGAGTATGCCATGTTGGTGTAGCGTTGGACACGAGTTGAATAGCTTAATGGCTTCATTTACAAAGTTAGTGTCACATATATCTTGCTGCGACTACAAACACACATCTGATTGTCTGAGTAAATGTTGCTGCACAGCACATTGCTGTATAGAAAAACTACAGCAGCACGCCAAACAAAAGTGGATGTTCCAAATTGTCCACATTATATCAACATATAGTGCAGTGTTTCATGTGTGATCTCAAAAAGGCTGATGCACAGAGCCTCTGAAGCTGGTGAGTTTAACAGCCTTTTCACTCTGCGCTGTGTTGTGTTGGGGAAACAAATGATATATGGGAGCCTTGTGTCTATTTCTGCTCTGCTGTTTATTGCTGTGTGCTTATCAGTTATACAGTCGGCTCACCACGGGCAGCTCAGACACAACAGACTAATACAAGTTTATTAGCCAGCTAGTTTGATGAAGGCACTATTTCATGTTGTGACCACTTTGGCAGCGTAACGTGCAATAAACCCCCAGCATCTTGATGAGTCATAATATTAGAGTATTCATACAGAGGACATATTGATATGGATTTGCAACATTTGTGCGCTGACCCAAACAACTTATTTTGGGCTTATACTGTTTCTGGTGGGTTATACAACCATCAGCTGAATTTAACTACTGAGAGATGACGCCTGTGAGCCAATAAACAATACTGGATATATGGCAAGTGGAATCACATATCACACGGATGTAATTAGTCACAAAATGCGACTGAAAGAATAAAAAAAAGGAGTTAAAAGGTCACTCTTGATCATCAGCTAATGCTTATCAGTCCCATGGACCATCTCTACTTTCACCATCCATCACTTCACTTTTCACCACATTTCATTTCAACGATGCCCACGTTTGTGTGTCCTCTCCTTCTCTTCATCCCTTTAACATCGGTCATGTCTTTCGCGGTGTTCGATTTCTTTGTTTAATTTTGTAACTTCAGCCTTTGTTTCATAATTTTCTTTTTTTTCCCCCTTTTTCTTACATGTAATTCTCTGTTTTGTCGTTTGTTTGTCACGTGGCGGTGGTTCACTGTTGGCTGGTTGTGTGTGTGTCGTCACGGTGGGTGTTATCTAGGTTTGGCCAGCACAGTCATTTGCACTCAACAGTTTCAAAAGATACCGCTGGTTCCTCCGGCGACGGTTGCCCCTGCCAACGCGGTAGTCAACGGCAACGACACCACGTTCCATCAGATCCATATCCTGCCTCCACCGCCTCCTCCTCCACCACATTCCCATCAGCCACTGCTTCCACTTTTCACTTCCTTTGGCTATAACAAGTCGCCCGTGACCACCCCACAGGGAGACACACCCACTGCCCCAGGTACATGCCCCCTTTTTCATTATTATTATTATTATTATTATTATTATTATTATTAAAGCTTCAAAAGATGCTTTCCGCTGGTGTTTTTTTTAAGTGCCAGTATAAAAATTTCTGATTGGTCACGTAAGATTTTAATTAGTGTTTTAAATGTTGTTAAGAAGGCATCCATTGAAGTTTTCTGTTATGGATCATTATTTATGTGATTTTATGTAATTGTGTTGCTCATACTGTGTAACTTTTGTTTTTCTGTTTTGGCTGTCGTCATCTCCATTACTGAGAGCCAGAGTCAGCTTTTAGACAAAGAGTCCAAAGCCATATGCGATGAAAGATTAAAAAAGAGAACTATTTCTTGGGCGGTGCACTTGTAGGACGAGCAGTTACACAACATATGACCAAAACAACATATCCCACAAAAGGTCACATGAATAACCTTTTTTTAAAGGTCCCATTTACACATTTGAAGTGATTCATAATTGGATTCATTTCAAATCTGATTTAATACACTTTATTTACACTTAGCCACATGTAAGTATAATAAGCCCTTCGATATGACTGCGTGTGTTGAAGTAACTGGAGGTGCTCTCTGTGCTCCTGTTGCTGTAATTAAAAAAATTGCTGATTTCAGTGTTGTCTGTAAGAGGCTACTGCCACAGACTGATGCCTAAAGGAGATGGGTGCATTTACACGTTTTCAACATCTGACTAGAATGTGTCTCTAACCACGCCCCCAAGGTTGCTGTTAACCTGCCTCCTAATTGTTTGTAATTGTAGTCTTTAATACTTATTGGTTGTATTTACACTTGGCTTTTCTATATTGTATGTCAAATAGCTAACTGATCATGATTAAGTGGCTAAGTGTAAATGGGCTATTACAGTTCTAATCCTTAAATTTTATATAAAATCAAACCCCATATTAGATACTATTTTCAATACAATGGACATTCAATACATTTGCATTCTGTTACCTCTCTATATAGCAGTTTTCTTTGTTAGTGGCGGGGTCTGCCATTCCTGTGCTGGAATTAGATTCCCTGCCTTACAATTTGTAATTTAAAGCTGTACCATAACTTTTTTTGCATTTTTAACCCTTGAAACCCAAGATCATGCCTGCTGATTCATTTCAGAGCTACTAGCATAACTAATGTTACAACCAATCTCGTATTAATCAGCTGTCAAATGAGGCACCATAGAGTCAACCACAAAAATGCCTAAAGCACTTTATTTGAATTATTATATATTCATTGCTTGTGCTGTAATAAGACATGTCTTTATGTAGATAATATGAAGTCATGCCCCTCAGGTGTTGAGTCACTGATTTAGCATTTCTATCATTAACAAAACAGCTTTGTAGGAAAGGAAAAGATGTCGAATCTTCTGAGAATAGAGTCAGGTGGGAGACGAGCTTTACCACAGACCTGTGTTCACCTGAGTTGGTTTGTGTTTCAGTTAAATGTCTTGGTTCCTTGTTTTTTTGCGGTTGTTTTTCCTTCCTTTTTTCCTCTTTGTTCTTTCCTCCTCCCCTGTATATGACCACCGTCCCAACCACCAAGACAACCCTGCTAGTTTCTTTAACGCACACATCATACACAACCCTCTCCTGACCAGACTGTGTGTACAGCCGTGTTTTTCTGTTCTGTCCTCGTCCTGAGCGTTATTGTCACGTCTGATCATTTTAACACCACTTTTACCCACCTTGCACTTATACCCTCAATGTGTGTGAGTGTGAGAGAGAGTGGGCATGGTGGTGCTGCTGAATGGATGGTGAAAATTGAATGTCTATGTCAGGCTTTGAATGGGTGAAAAACAACCCCAATGGGTCTTAATGATATTGTCATATTACTCGAGTGGAATTTGAATTTTGAAGTGAAGTATATATGAGATTTAGTTGGAGATGTTGCTTTAAAAGAAATGCTTTTCTGACATTAATGGGTGATATTTTCTGTGTAGCAAAAAAATTCAGTAAGATATTGCATCTGGAATAATGCCAATTCAGTCTTAACAGTCTTTAGCTTTTGTACAGTCATCCTTGAATTCTTGAACACAAGGTATTAAAAATACATGCTGAAATGATGTATTATATGCAAAGTTGCAAGTTATAAAATGTCAAGTGTTATGTAAGAGACCCCAATGCATTGTTGGAAAATGTCACCCAGGATGTTTTGCAGGTAAGATATTCACTGACTGTAAACCTTCTACTCTGTGAATGGGAGCCTTCACTAGACACCATTTTGTTTCCTCCAGGACATTAAATCCCTATAGACAAATTTTACTGCCACACAGTAAGTCCAAAAGTGGAGCAGCATCCAAATAAAGAAAAATCTAACGCCTCCACTTATAACTACATCAGCTCGGTACATTTTTCCCTAAGCCTTATCACATTGGTTGAAACCAGCACATTTTTCAAACTCAGACATGATTCAAGTCAAATCAAAGGCTGTTCAGAGTCTTTGAAAACAGACTGTCGGGTCGTTTGCTTAAGGTCACTTGGAGGGATGCAAAATGGCCACAAGAAGGAGCTGCAACATTACATGAAAGCAAATGGAACTTTTTAATGTGTGTGTTTCTCTGGAGCACTGTCGGCTTTACACATATAAACCATTTATAAACCTTTATTAAGACGGTTATAATGGTTTATCACACTCTCCAAATGCACTACAGCAGCCCCATTCTGACAAGGCTTACATATATAATCACACACGTTTGGATGCATTATATATGTATGTGTATGTACATTATGGCATATATGTGTATATACACAGATATACATGTTTTGGATTTATTTATGTACTCTGGGTATATAAATGTTTTCATATATCTATATACGTATATATATATGCTGTATTTTTTCTGTGTATGTGTGTGCGTGTGAGCATGTATGCGGGAATGAAAGCGTGGTGTGTAAGTGAGTGTGAAACTTCTATATCCTTTTAAAAACTACTCCTTTATCCGCCTTTACCCACCACCCTGCTCTCCTACTGGCCCCTCTGTAATTTCTGTCTTTTTCGCGGATAAGTCTGGAATTTATTTAATTAACCCTACTTAACCCTTCTTTTTCTAAAACTTATCAAGCTGATTACAAAACCTGAAAACTGCACAAGTAATTCGTAGTGTCAGTTGTTAGTGTATTTATAAGGGACAAATAATGTATTAAGCATTGACAGTAGGAATGAACAATGCTCCACATTTTAGATGACTGACATAACTATGTGACAATTAATTCAAAATACTGAATACCTTACTAAGGGTTCTGCAAAGTATTTTCATTTTCTTTACAGCAGTTTTATTACAGTATAAAATTCAGGTTTAGGTTTAGAGATGCATAAAAGATAATACTGATATGAGCCTGACATTAAAGCTGCACTAATCAATATTTTTATATGACCACTGGATCAGATGTGTAATGTAAAGGGGGTCGCTTGTAGTGACAGAGAATTACTGAGATCCCCTCGGCTCTATGGAGCTTTTTAGCCTCTTTCAGCCAACTGTTTTTGGCTCATAACTTTGCCAAGCACCAAACATCAGACAGACAAATTTAGCCACCAGCTGGTGAACATTGTGGAGCATCTGACAACTAAAGTGTTAAATATTTTTCTCATGAGGTGACCAAAACAGAGCTAAAGGGAGAGTGAATGTTAGACTTATATTCACCAGATGGGCAGAAACTCAAACTGATGCCAATGTTGCACCGTGTATGCCAAAGTTTGAATAGGCAGCTGTTTCCGAACAATTGGTTAGTTAGCCATATCAACTTTATGAGGTAATAATTTGTCAGCGTTGTATTTTCAGCTTGTTCTACTGCCCCTAACACTGACAAAAACAACAATTGTTGCTGCCTTAAATACAAATTTTTGATAGCAGAAGGGTAGAAATGCTTC
The DNA here is from genome assembly GCA_025331565.1 of Holacanthus passer. Lineage (NCBI taxonomy): Eukaryota > Metazoa > Chordata > Actinopteri > Pomacanthidae > Holacanthus > Holacanthus passer. The sequence continues at coordinate 750,871 of JAFREQ010000109.1, forward strand.
CACGGCCAGTTTAGGGTCGGTTAGCGGCTAACAGTGGTGTTCTGTGTTAAAGGTTGTCGCGGCTCAGAGGCAAGTCCTCACAGCTCTCCCACCCCATCCAGCGGGCCCCATGGAGGCTCCAACGAAGAGATCTGGGTACTGCGCAAGCCTGTGGCAGGTAACTAAGCCGCGCTGCGCTGAGCCCTCAATCCTTGACTCCTTAAACTATGACCAGGGGTCAAACAGTATCTGACGTCCGTTCAAAAAAGGCTTGTCTGCCCGGCACCGCCTTGCCAGTGTCCCCAAGAGCAGAATCCATCCATCTATGCATTTCTTTGTGATAAAAATGGTGTTGTTTGAAGGCTTTCAGATACTCTTTGACCTGCTCCTGACGGTCCCCCATGTCCTGCTTATCCTTCCATCTAAAGCTTAGCTGAACTCAGTGGCCTTATGTGTAGGACTGCAGCCATCTGCATCGGTCTACAGTCTGTGTGTCTTTCCAACTGGGTGTATGGAGATGTTTTCCTGTGAGAGAGAACAAGAAAAACTGAGAATGAGAGAGAGGAAGAGCGAGAGAGAAGAGTGTGTGTGTGAGTGTGAAAACAAAAGGTGTGTCTTGTTTAAGCCACTCCTGTGTTTGTCGCACAGTCGTCCGTCGCCCTGTCTGTCCGTCTGTCCGTCCTGTCCATCCAGCCACATGCTGCCCAGTGCATTTCAATGGAGAGTCACACCTGTTACCACGTTGCTTTGGATATCAGCTAAACCACTCAATGTGTGTGTGCCTGTGTGTGCGTGGGTGTGATGTGTGTGTGACTGTATGCATCCATCTGTTTGTTGCATGTGTGCATTTGTATGCACAAAATCTATACATATTGTTTGGGCGATTGCGCACGTGTGTGAATGCATGTGTGTGTGTTGTCGTGTGTACGTCTGTGTGTGTGGGTGTGTGTGTGTGTGTTGCAGGTGGAGACCGCAGCAGTGTGGGTAGTTCTGGCAGTGTGACCAGTGTGAGGTCGTCAGGCAGTGGTCAGAGTGCCGGGAGTGCAGCACACATCCTTCATGCACAGGCTGAAGGGGTAAAGGTACGACACACACACACACACACACACACACACACACACGTTCAATTGGTGCGTGCATATGTTAAAGAAGAAATTATTAATTTATTCATTAAAACTTTGAAGTAAGAAATGACTAAATGTGGTGCAAAGTAACTAATTAGGTGATGACCCCTTACAAAAAATAGACTTTTTCACACAGGAACTTTGCTTGTATTTTTTACAGGAATGTATTGGACTGTTTATGACAGTACTACTATACTACTAGTTATTATTTATTAAGATTTTAACCAATAATGGTTAAAGTTTATCAATACTATGGGCTTTAATAATTTAGCCCCAGGGCTCATTTAATTCCGTTTTGGTATCCTTCCCTGTTCTAAACTCAGCTAATCTGCTTCATCAGGACGGTGTGGGTGTGATCTGAAGAGATTTGATTGACAGAGGCCTGGCAACATAAGCAAACTACCCCACAACTGTCATCACATTTCGATTCAAATGTTGCTAAATCCTAATTGGTGCACAGAAATACGTCGCATTACGTTTTTCCAATTGAGTCTCGCCCACTTCAAACTAGTGAGCAGAGCGCAGATGAAGGAGAAAATATAGAATAGAAATATGCAATCATATGAAATTAAATGAAACAACATTGTTCTAATTTGGCACAAAATGTCGGAACCTATTGTTCTTAGTAAAAGCTGAATGAAAAAATAGGTTTTCAGGGCCTTCGAGTAAGTAAATAATCTGAATACTCCTTCCAACGCTGATAAGATAAGATATACCTTTATTTGTGAATAATGAATGAGTATATACTTGGGTTTAAATGGAGAAGTACTTTGAAGGAAATTCCTGTTTATAATTAGTACAAAACTACATATAATAGTTCTTTTTGGGAAACCTCATAGGAATAATAACTTGTGGGTCATTGGATAGTGGAAAGACTATGGACATTATGTTAATCATATGCTTTGCAGTTGCCATATCTCATAGTATAGACTTGAATCTATATCAAGGATCATTAAGTCTTTTCTGCAGGCTCATCACTCATCCCTACACTTTAGCACACTGTTAGATACACACACACACACATACTGTATTTACAGTACAACCTCAGAGACGTAGTACTGGATGTGTTCTTAGTCTGACGTTGTCTCTCAGGGGGGTTATTTACTCATAAAAACAGCCAGCTGCATGCCGTACACTTCCAGCAAGGATCCTGTTAAGAAACTGCAAGCGAGACACTTTTTAAACCCACTGAAACATCCACACAGCAAATTAGACCCAATCGCAGCTCAAGACTGACTGGTGGCATCTGTCTTCTCTGCCTCTCACTCCATTCACTCCTCATCAGCTCCAGTCAGATTTTTATGTCAGTGCTCACACTGGAAGCTTCAGAAGCAAGTTTCAACATGATTAATGTAGCAATAGTCAGCATATGACATTTTTTTCCCAAGCAGACTTTCCTATAGAGATCAGTCTTATCTGAGATGATGAGGTTTTAGAATCAGCATTTTTGGTTTTTTAATGAGACAGCAAAAAAAAAGGCCAGCCAATTTGCCTTTTTCCTGTACATTTTCGTGTAAAGGTATCACCGTCCCCTGAGGGCCACTGTAGATGTTTATTGGGAATGTATAGTATGACCAGCAAATGGAGTATCCTAGTCATGCAGCAATAGATAAAGTGTCATGGTATATTATGATTTATGGTAGAATAAATTCATTCAAGTGCAGTAATTTAATGATAATTTGCCAGTGTGTTATGTTGAAAGAAGAAAAAGCACATTCTTTCTCTAACAAAAGAAAAGTTAAATTAACTTATCTAACACTAATCAATATTTTTGCATTAACGATGGATCAAATAACTGTTTAATGTTAAAACTGTGACAAACCTACAGAGAATTTTCACCCAACTCTGCATTTTCTCTCAGGTCTGAGGAGCATTTCAGCAACTTTCAGCTCATCTTTTGCTTATAAAAATCAAAATTTTACCGTTTTGATGCACACTGATGCTCTCATCAACTCTGTTTCCAGCATCAGTAGGCAGCTGTTTTCAATGATAAACATCTGGTAAACCACTGTACACTACCTGCCCAGCATCAAATGGCAAATAGGAAAAGTTAGCAACTAGCTAATGAATGTAGTGGAGCATTTACCAGATTTTTCTCAGGAGTTCAGTGGGGACCAAAAAATGAGCTACAAGGAGAGTGAATATAGTACTTTTGAAAAAGGAAACATGACTCCAAATGAACTTAATGTTGCTTCATATCTGCTGGATGTGTGACAAATACAACAGAAGATATATGTAAATAACTGCAATGCTACACAGAGAAGGGCATTATGGGTAACTGTAGGTTGGAAAGGCTCACAGATGAGCCGATGAACAAACCTCCAATTCTCAGTTACAAGGTAAGCAAGTTGATGGGTTGATTTTAAGTCCTGTCAGGAGGTGAAAAACAAAAGTAAATGTACTACACACGTATAAAAGTAACAGCTATCCGAATGTAGCAGAGCAAGCGTGTTTAGCTATGTGCAGTCTGGAGAAGAAATTCCATCTGAACATGAACTTAAAAGGTGATAATTGTGTTGATAGTTTGTGTCATTGCTCCCAAGTGGTCATAAAAAAAGTAAATTATTGTTGCTTTAATGCAGCAAAAAATGTAAGTTGCTACATGCTTCTTCAGGTGGATGCGTTTGTGTTTATATGTGCTTGCATGTGTTTATGTATTTGCAGCTTCTCGCCACAGTTTTGTCCCAGTCTGCCAAAGCCAAGGAGCATCTGATGGAGCAGTCCAAGTCTGTGGACCAGCCTGCAGGTAGGACAGGGGTCCGAACACAGGGTGGTCCTTCTTCAACCGGGATACTGTGTTTCCCTCTAATAAGTTTACTTAAAGATTAGATGTAAATCTTTATGACATGAATTCACAGCAAGACAGTAACTCTCTTTGCAAGTGTTGAAACTGGTGAGAATGAGGGGAAGAGAAATGTTTAAAATAGAGAGAAAAAGATTAAAACCAAGGAGAAAGAGAGTCAGGCTGAAAAAATAAGACTCATACACTGGCCTTTTAAAAAATGACATTATACCACTTATACACATGCGCATGCACACACACATACACACACAGATCTTGGCTGCTTTAACAGACAGATGGCCAAGGCAGGGGATGTAGGAGGAAGTGTAGAAGGGTGTGATTGGTTAAGAAGGTTTGTTATATTTTGGAAAGCTACAATTTGATTGGTTCAAAAGCAAAGAAGGAGTTTAACCAGAAATCAATTGGTGGAGAGGTCAGGTTGGAAGACAAGTAAGCTCATCTGTTGATTGACAGGAAGTTGACAGTGATAGGGCGACAACTTGAAACTAGCCAATGGTATTTCTCCTGGCAGGCTCCACCAGCTCCTCGCGGACATCGAGCCAATCGGGCTGTCCACTCCATGAAGCGCCGCCTTACGACGCCACGGCAACCAGGAAGGGGGAGGGGCCAGGCGAGGGGAAGGTAGGACAGTCCCAAACTCCCACAGATTCAGTCCTCTCTCCCTCTTTCATACAAACATACAGACAATCACCACCATCAACACCTAACTGCAGCATGATGAGAATGTAGCTCGTCAGTCACCTTAACCACAACCCTCTCACTCTTGTACACACACACACACACACACACAAACACAGACTATATATATTTCTAGACACACATATACATACACACACACCAAGATGTCCCAGCGGTTTCTCTCGCAACTGGCCTCGTCTGTGCTGCGAGTGTTCGGATGCAGCCATGACACGGTGAGTGTGTGAATGGAAGACCTCCGGCTTGAACTTGTACGAGTCTGTGAACGAGAAATCTTGTGTGTGTGTGTGTGTCTGTGTGAGAGAGAATCCTGTCCTCTTGTTTATCTGCTACCTGCTATCCATCTTCACTCCTTTTAGTTGCAGCTTCTCTCCTCCCATTGCAGTATTTTTCTTCCTTTGCAGAGATAATTGTCTCTCAATTGATGGTTGGTAGGAGAGCCTCAGGCAAGCATAACTCCAGTTGAGCTATAAGTGTGTGTGTGTGTGTGTGTGTGTGTGTGTGTGTGTGTGTGTGCGTGTGTGTGTGTGTGTGTGTGTGTGTGCTGGCAGGTGCCCAGCAGTGTGCATGTCGTGGGCGGACTAGCTCAGCACAAGAAGTGTGAAATCTGAGCTTACACCATGTACAGTAGGCTGTTATTTACTGTAAAGCGTGCGTGTGTTTGTATATGTGTGTGGGCCCACATTTAGGTTGATTTCTCATTGTATAATAATTTCAAGCTTGATAAAGCAATGAGCATATTTAAATAGCAGGTGGTCGTGGCGGTTGTGTGCATCGATTGCCTACAGTATGTGTGTGTGTGCTGTCATGTAAGCCATGTTCTCACAGCCATCTGTTAGAGTCCTGATTCCTCTGCACCCATCGTCCTAATATTTCCCTCGGCCGGATAAAGAGAATGAAAGACAGGAGGGGAAACCAATCAGCTTTGAGGGGCAGTGTAGAGGAGGAGGAGGGTCTCGGGGAAAGATGAATAAGAGAAGAAGAAGAGGAGACAGGCAGAATAGAGAAGGACAGGAGGGATGTGGGACTTTAAGGAGAAACAGAGTGTGTGGGAAGAAGTCATGCAGTGGTTTTACAGCTACACTCAGTCCTGTTCCCTGGCGTCACCAGTCATTTAGCAGGACATTTAGCATTTAGAGCAGGACATTGCAGAAAAGTAACAACTATTTTAACGCTTACAGCTGATCAGGAGTGGGTTGCACCAGCTATTCGTGAAGCTATTTTTTAATTTTGTGCGTTCAGTCATTTCTAATTAAAAAAAAAAAATACTAGCTAGTTTCAAAATCATGATTTACAAATTCAGGTTGTACCATTAACACTGAGGAGTGCCTTAGTTAGTAAAGACACCCTTTGTAGAACTGTCCAGTCAAAAGCAATTAACCCTGTTACACAAGCTGCAGAGGTCAAAAAATTATTACACTCAAAGTGGCTATAGCCTAATAAGATAAGATATTCCTTTATTAGTCCCACAATGGGGAAATTTCCATCAGTAGTTTTTAACTATGTCTTGACAGTGTGGAAGTGACAAAGACAATTATCACATGAATCTGCAGCTCCCCTCGGCTTTATGGAGTTTTATAGTGAGTTTCAGCTCCTTGTTTAGCTGTCCAGTCTGTACATTTCTGTTTTGTTCACTCTCATCGCTCTCATAGTTTCATTTACAGCCACAGCAGACAGCTGTTTTGAATGAAAAAGCTGTGAAAACCTGCTGCACATTAGCTGCTCAGCAACAAACAGTACTTTGGAAATGTGATCGCCCCTTAATCCACATGACTATATACCCAGCTCATCTGTGTGTAGGCGCCCCTTTGGCTGATATGTATGTGTATATATGACTGGCTGTCTTTTATATTTATAAGTTTTTAAAAATGTTTTGCTTCATCCCCATCTTATTTAAATGTTTTTTGACATGTGTTTTATTATGACCATGAAAAGGGCCACAGGCCAAAATGCGCTGGTCTGACAATAAAGTTGTTCATAAGATAAGATAAGATAAACCTTTATTCATCCCACAGTGGGGAAATTTAACATTATTTCACATTCTTTATAATACAAGTGTTTTTGACCGCTTCAGACTTTGTCTTTGTTCATGCACCTTGGAAGCAGGTGAAGTTGTGCCAGAAATCCAAACAGCAGAAAGATGCAGGAAGCAACACAGTTCGTTGGTGACATAGTGGAGCATTAAATGAGGGAGAATGAATATTGTGCTTATATTTGCCAGACCGAATTCCAACTTTAAATGAATTAAATGTCACTACATAACTGCTTTGCATAAATTAGCTACTGTTTGCTAACAAGTTCTCCAGATCAACTTAAAAGGTGAATATATGTCAATCTTGTGATCCCAATTTGTTTTTGCTGTCACCAAGTGGCCGAAACAATCAGACATCAACAATCTCTTCATGTCGGCATTACTTTTATTCAAACTTACTACTTAACTGCAATTGTATTTTTTTTCTATGGAATACTCATAAAAACACAGAAGAAGCACAGTGTTCATTTAGGTTCAGACAGATTATGACTGAAGGCACTTCAAGCACATTTTTGAAGCACAGCACAGCTAAGAGTAATTAGGTAAGAGTAGTTAGCAATGTAGCATATATTCATGGGACTATTCAGGGAATGTAGGACAGGTGTTTTTTTTTTTCAATCTAGGCCTGTATGTGTTTCTTATACTCTCATATATCCCTCATGTTTGTTAGATATTTCAAACATAGCTACAATAAGTTTTAAGCTACATTTTTTGCAAACAGCTCAGGTTTAGTTGTTTGTCCTATTTTAAGGGGCCCAACATTTTGGACCATCCTCTAATGAACAGGAAATCAATGTAAAACTGTGAGAAAGTGTTTTCTTGTGATAATGAATGTTAATACATCTATGGTATATTTTTTTTAGATTTGTCACCACTGTAATGCAGCATTTGGTGGCCTCTCCTCTTCAGGAACAAAAGAAGCATCAATTCTGTTTTACCTTTACTTTCCAGCTGTAATTAATCTGCTGCTGCTAATCTGCATCTTTTGCTGCAGCATTTGAGATATTTGTAGGCAGGGCCTCTCTCCTTCCTAACTTTAGCCTGGTTTTCACAGCAGGGCTAACCTGATTTATTGACTTTATTGGAAGCCAACTGGGTTATAATGCCACTGAATCCATAATGTATATCGATTTGTCTTTGTGGCATTAGTAAAGATATACTAACAGACAGGTCCTTCTAAATTGTGGCCCATGTTTGGCCCTGCTGAGAAAAAGTGGCTGTTGAAGAAGTAGACATGGAGCCAGTGACAGCATGCCCCCTGTCTTCTCTCCCGTAGAGCTCAGAGGCCGTTGTCCAATGGCTGAGCGACTTTCAGCTGCAGGTCTACGCTCCAAACTTCCTGGGCGCTGGGTATGACTTGCCCACCATTAGCCGAATGACCCCGGAGGTAAGGCAACTTGACCCTGACCCCCGACCCCCAGAGAGGTCACAGGCACCTCCAAGGACCACAGTGGAAACAAGTCTGCACGACTTTGACTTGTGCTGTCCTTGATGTTTCCAAGATGCATGTATATCATTTCCTTTAAGATTCTCAAATGAGCACAATAAACCACTCAACTGAGCTGACCCCAGCTGTCCTTTCCCTGCCTCCTGCCAAACCTGTCCTGACTGAACCTTTCACCTCTCACCCATGACCTGATATTGACTTGCTTGAGCTCCTTGATTCATGGTAAAAAATAGTGTTCTGGGTCCAAAAACTGCACAGTATAATGTACAAAAATGTTGTGATCATGTTTAAGGTAATGATGCAGTTTTAGATTGAAAATATTTAAAAGCTGAGGGGTTTCAAAATGCACAGTTATTGATACATAGAGCATAAACAAAGCATCATATCATAAATCTGCCTAGTTGATGGACTGGAGTAGGATCATGTCTACTTTAGAAAAAAAATAAATGTTTGACATGATAGTTTAACATTTTGGAAAATACGCATTTTCACTTTCTTGTTGAAAAGCTGGTTAGCTTAGATTAGCATAAAGACTAGGTGTTTACTGTCTTTGTGCTAAGCCAAGTCATTGGCTGTAGCTATTTATTGTACAGGCGTGAGAAAGGTAAAGTTGAAATCCTAATGATCTAATTTGCATAATATACTGTATATAAGCAATATACTGTAAAAGTAATGTATAGAGAACAAAAATAAAATTTGCACCCTCTGTTATTCGCATGCAATACAAATGTACAGTTGACCATTTTCAGTAAGCTTTGACATTTGAGTTTACATTGTGTCAAAACCAGGTCTGAAAGGCCTGTAAATGTATTAGTTACTTCAGGCAAGTAGCCAGAACATGACTCAAAATGAATGCACCATAACACCTAGATAAGATCGTTACTGTGGATTACAAGAGTCTTTCTACCCCCTTGTGGGGTTTTAGGAGTTTTAAAGATGCAGGCCTTTACTAGGCATGGAGATGTAATGAAAAACACTATTGTGTTGCATTATGGGAAATGAAGGATGTATTGTTCATATAGCTTGAACAATACTAGGAACTAAAAGTCAGGATATCTCCGACTCTTCTTCTTTCTAAATCTGTCTCTTGTGAGTCTCCAAACTTAATTATAATGCAATGTTAAATTGCTGGACATTCTGTATGTGTCAGAATTCAGTCTGAATTATAAACTGGAGCTAAAACAGGGAAAATTAAATTAAAAAAACAATCAAGCTCAGTATGTCCACACAACCTCCTGACCCTCCCATCACCTTCAACACTGCTGCTGCTGCCTGCTCTGAGGAACTAGACGGATGCTCTCTGCCACGCTCACCTACATACAAATAATTTATAGCGTACTGTACATAAATTATTTGTATATACACGTGCACTCCGGAGCTGTGCATGCAGAGCTGAGCTGACTTAAAAAGGGTTTTGTTATCAGAGATGTGGTGTAGAATCCAGGCCTGTTCTGCTGTATGTTTGTGTCACATTTGTATATAGTTATGCAATCGTACTAGTGGGTGTGTGTGTGTTGTGGGTGTGTGTGTGTGAGATTGTTCATGTATGTTTGTAAAAGTGTGTTCTTGTGAGTCCACCACAACTGAAATACACAGAAACAAAATAAAGAACGGCAAGATGATGCACTGTTAAGTAATTATATTTCCAAATAAATCTGCACACTATAATTTTTACTTCACGTAGTCGGTATTTCAGTATGAGCTTGTTTACCTTCGACAGAAATAATGAGTATAAAGAGATTAATTTAAATGATACTGGAGAATGGAGCTGATTCTTTCTTGTAGCTGCTTCCTTTTCACTGCAGACATTCGCTTTTGCTTTCTTTGCTTTTCTGATTTTGACATTTACATTTCTGCTCTGTTCTCCTCAACTGGCAAGAAGCTTTCATCAGATGTCACGCTGTCACTTGTTTCTTTGTGTTGCAAGTTTTCCTCTGGCTGTGTGTGAGAGAGAGAGACTGCTGGAGTCTTGGGGAGATTTTAATTCACTTGATGGAGGAAAAGTTTGAACATGCCACTACTGTATCTTACTTGTGTGTGTTTTCTTGTGTGTGTGTGTGTGTGTGTGTGTGAAGGATCTGACAGCGATTGGAATAACTAAACCAGGTCACAGAAAGAAGATGACATCAGAAATTAACAAGCTGAGTGTGACCGAGTGGCTGCCTGAGCAGAAACCTGTGAGTAACATTCAACACGCACATCAACGCTGTGGTTTAGTGGGACGCTGAGCCTGTTTTCAGAGGCGAGCTCCCAGCGTCAGTGTGGGCCAGCCCGGTGAGCAGTCGTGTCTCTGGTGTCCCTGTAGGCCAGTCTAGGAGAGTGGCTGTCCGCCATTGGTCTGAGCCAGTACCACCAGGTGTTAGTGCAGAACGGTTACGAGAATATCGAGTTCATCACCGACATCACCTGGGAGGACCTGCAGGAGATAGGCATCACCAAACTGGGTAAGATATTTCTACACATTAATACATTTTACATCAGAACATGTGACCATCTTGATGGCTAAAGTTTCCCCTTCAAAGAACTGGAGTCTGCATGTGTCAGTATCCGCCATCAAGATTCAGCACCATGGACAGCGATTTATGCTAGGTCTTTACTAGCTTACTGAGCTACACTTACAATTAGCAGAGTACTGTTAGAGTAATGTTGGATTATGTTATTATATTTAGAATGATTATTTACATTATATTTTACATTATTAACACATTAACAGATGAATGTGTTCAAAATAATCTTAGTGTGGCGTAGACATGTTGCATATGTAGCCCAGAAACTAACCAAATGTAGTAAGAGTTGAAATAGTTAGTCAGCTAACATCGTTAGCATTTGCTTGCTGAATAGAATGCTTTAGCTACTACAGTTGATACAGTGAGGCTACAGCTGTATGCATTACAGTATAAAGATGATTAACATTACAGGCACTGGCTGCTGTAGTTTTATGAGGAAAGATAGCTTTAGCTAGCAGAACAAGACAGTGTTCCATGTGTTTTCAGTTAAGTTAGTTAGCCACAAAGTTTTTGCTGACTGTGAAAAGGGAAATGTAAATGTAAAATGTATCAGTTGCTGAGTTTATCAAAAGAAAAAGCCAGCTTCACGAGGTGACAACCTGTGAAGCTGCTTGAGAGGTTGCCAATAGTGTGAAAAATAGTGTCATTAAAGCAAAAGGATGCTACTTGGAAGAATCTAAAATCGGAAATATATTTTGCTCTGTTTGCACTTGTGTTGCTTTACATCTAGATTTACATTCACATTTGGATGTGAGAAAGAGTATAATAAGAGAAAGAAGCTTTGTTACAGTTGTATGGTTCTCTGTGAATTTTAATACGGAGTCATCTATTTCTATGTTGTAACATACCTAACGTTACTACCATCCACTGGATTTTAAAATGTATGACAGTTACTCCCCCAAGGCTAAATGCCCTATCTAGCAATGTTAGTGAAAGTGAAGAATAATTTGTGTATGCACCCTGTGATTCAGATCCGCTTCAACATTTAATGGGCTCTTCCTTGGCTTAGTTTTTCCAAAATCCTGCTTACAAACAGACAAACAAAGCAAACTGAAATCATAACCTCCTTGACGAAGGTAATAATATATATAAGTAAAATTTTCTTTTGATAAAAATGACATTTAAAGTAATTCGATTTTTTTCTAATTATCTTAATTGAACAAGAATCATAATTCCAATCTTTCAACTTTTTAGGCCACCAGAAGAAGCTGATGCTGGCAGTGAAGCGACTGGCTGAAATGCAGCGCAGTTCAGAAGGACGGGGTTCCCTCAGAAAGAAGCCACCACCAATCACACAGCAGCAGGAAGTCATGTCCATGGAAAGCCCACCTCCGGACGGTGAGCTGACAGATAAAAGCCTAAAGATGATGAACATTTAATGAGGTTCTCCTGGACTTTGTGCATGCAAATGACATCTCTCTGTGGTCAAATCCCTCAAAAGTTTTACTTCTGTAACAGTACAGTCATGACCTCCTGTCCTGTTAAGATTAATATTCATATTAACTTAAAGGGTTTCTTTATCTTTGTGCAGATGTCATGTCTCCAAAGATGAGCACGTTCCAGGACAGTGAGTTGAGCACCGAGCTGCAGAGTGCCATGACCCAGCCAGGGCAGGAGGTCAGCAAAGCTCAGCGAACACGCAGCCTCAGCAAAGACCATGATGAGGTGATGACAGGAGGAGGAGGAGGAGGAGGAGGAGGAGGAGGAGGTGGTTCTGGGCCACCGAAGAAGGAGGCGCGGACTATGAGGCAGCAGAGCAGCCAGGGAAGCACCTCCTCTCACAGAGGCAGTGTCTCCTCTCAAGGCAAACACCGTCACTCCCACTCCCATTCCCAGCCCGCGCCCCCCTACACGCCCCCTCACACCCCCACCAAGACTAGAACCTCATCTTCCTCCTCCACCTCCTCCGTCCAGAGCACAGCTTCCCCACAGGCCAAACACAAGCCATCCCCCCAGTTCATCCAGGGGGAGAGACCTCAGTCGCCACGTTCCCACCCCCCTCAGTCTCCGACCCACCGTGGAGCTCCGTGTACCCAGCCTCAACCCCAGCAACAACAACAGCCTCAAGTCCAACCACAGCACCAGGCACACCCTCAGCACCATCCACAGGTGCAGGTCATGGAGGTTAGGGAGAGCCAACAGCCACAGGTCCCAGTCCTCTGCCTCCCACCAGAGGCTGAGCCAGCTGAGGGAGAAGGAGCAGAGCCTACGGCGCTCCAGAAGAAACGTGCCCACAGCCTCAACAGATACGCCGTCTCAGATGGCGAGTGTGACGAGAAGGCACGTGGAGGCGGAGGGGGTGGAGGTGGAGGAGGAGATGGAGCGGCAGAGGTGTCAGGTGGTCAGGGCTCTGCCGTCGTCAGAGGGGAAGGAGTTAAATACGCCACAGTGACCCACCGCGTCAGCCGCAGCCACTCCGTCCGCAACCAGGACAAGACCGTCAACCGCAACCAGACGCAGTCCTTTGCTCTGCGGCAGAAGAAAAAGGGTCCGCCCCCGCCGCCACCCAAACGCTCCAGCTCTGCCATTTCCAGCTCCAACTCCAACCTGACAGATGCCAACGCACAGCCGCACACGCTCACCACCACAGGGGGGATGCTGGACGTGCCTTACCACCAACAGCGGCGGGCCAGCGACCTGGGGGTGTCTGTGGAGTCAGGTGCTGTGGAGACGAGCAGTGTGGGTAGTGTGAGGAGCATTGCCGCCATGTTGGAGATGTCTTCTATAGGGGGTGGAGCCAAAGGCATGGCACTGCAGAAGAATTTCCTGCAGGTATTGTAGAAAACACTTTCTATAAGTCATAAGCATAAATATACTGTACATAAGCACAATATGTACATACTATGTATATACTGAGCTAAAGCATGATCAAACAATTTATGGATGTGTGTGTACCAGGTGGGGAAAACACGTGATGCCATTGGTCTGGACGGTGAGGTGGTGAACCGAAGGCGGACCATTAGTGGCCCTGTCACCGAGCTGGTGGCGGCTGCTAGGCGTGACCAGCCAACACCCTCTGCTTTCCCTCCTCCCTCCGCCCAACCTGAAACCTCCCCTGTTTCTGTAAATTCCCCGTCACCCCACCCTCCGTCCTCCCCCCACCCCAGCTCGGGAGGCAGTGGCAGTTCATCGGAGAACCTGCCGTTTGCAGAGGAGGGAAGTCTGACCATCCGACGTCAGGGTCGAGGAGAAGGAGAAGGACAGGTAGCTATCTATATATATGTTTGTCTATCTATCTATCAATCTATCTTTCTATCTATCTATCTTTCTATCTATCTATCTATCTATCTATCTTGTATCTACAATATCTATGTAATGTAATGCGCTAAAATCAAGTGTGCTTTAATGTATTACAAATCCATAGTCAGCTTCTGTGTTCTGTAAGCTTTATTTGTGCTATCCATATATCTGTGTCAATGTTTTTGACTGTTTGTGCAAAAATAACCTCTTGTCATGAATGTATGAATTTTCCGTTAGTGTGTATTTTGTGTCTGTCTGCAGGGTGACGGCGAGGGTCCCCAGGGAGACGGGGTTACACGCAGGAGGACATCTCCAGGGTTGAAGCCACAGCGACCTTAAAGCGACGGCCCCGCAGCTCCAAGCCCCACTCCAACGGCTCCGACTTCACCCTCCAAGAGTCGTCCACCGTCAAGCGACGGCCCAAGAGCCGCGACAAGGAGCCCGAGGGCTTCGCAGACATGGCAGCAGCTAACGGAGAGCCCGTGGGGCCGAACACCACGCAGCCAGTACCCTACCAGAATGGCACAGCCACCGTGAAACGCCGCCCGGTGTCTGATGCTGGAGTGACAGAGCAGCCGCAGCCTCAACCTCAACCCCAATATCAACCTCAACCTCAGCCTCAACCGCAAGTGACTGCTGTTCCTCGCAGGGACAGTTTGGACCAAGGAGCTCCAGTGAGCAACGAAGGAGGTCCGGTGAGAAAACCAAAGCCTCCAGTCTCCCCGAAGCCTGTCGTGGCACAGATAAAGAGACAGGGAGGCCCACAGACCACGCCACACCCTGCCTCCAACAAGAGAGTCCCCCTGCCTGGCCCTGGGACACCTGGAAGTCCAGGTACTCACATTGTTAAATTGTGTCTTTGTGTTAGGTCAGGGTAAGGATGGGGCTGATAGTTTTAGATTTGAAGGTGTCAGAAGTCACAAGTCATCATCCCGTGTTTATGGCTGTTGAAAATGGCCACAGTGGAAGGCGGAGCAAAAGGTCTGCTGTCATTAAGAGGGATGAGACATGATGAATTGGGTGAGGGAACTTTAGACACTGGTTGACTGGCATTTTGTTTGAAGCATACTGACACCTTGAAGCAACCTAAGCCTGTAAGGGTGTCAGTATGCTTGAAACAAACTTGTTTGTACAACATGTCGTCAGACCATGTTGGAAGACAAAACGTATTCATGGTGTTGTAGCTCTATTACCTCCACCTTGCCAATCGCTAGGTAAAGTAGACGTGAATTGTTGGTTTCTCTGTTGTAAACACAAAATCAGAAAGGTGTTGGGGACGCAGTTTGAGACGTTGTTAAACTGTCTAAATAGCCCTTGGTTGAAGTATACTGACCTCTAGTGTCACACTGTCACAAGACTAAACTACAGCTAATTAGCGAAGGGGCAATCTGTCAGAGTTAATACATCAGGACGCAGATGCCCGTCAGTGATCCAACCTTGTTCCTTTTCTCTCTCTCCATTTCTGCAGTAGAAGGAAAGAAAATCCCTCCACCTGTCTCGCCCAAACCGGCGCCCCCGCCCACAGCGCCCAAACCGGCCAAGCTCATCCACTCCATGACCAGCCCTCCCTCCCCGTCACCGGTCCCTGCCCCAGTCAAGCAACACCCTGCGGTGGCCCGCCAGACCAGCTCACCGCCTTCCTTCCCCCCTTCCAACATCCCCAGCCCACCAAACGCCAAGCCGCTGAGCCCGTCTTCTCAGAGCCCCCACACTCCGCAGACCCCCACTACACCACAGACGCCCCAGACTCCCGCCACTCCCAGCCCGACCCCGCCACCTGTCAAGCCCCCTCGCTCCTCCATCGGGGGTGTGTCGGTGGATAGCGGGATGACGGGAGGCGGGGTCACGGCGCCGGCCCCTGCAACAATGGACTTCGGTGTGGATTCTTTGGTGCATCAGAAGCTGGAGGAGACCAGTGCGTCGCTGGCTGCAGCTCTGCAGGCCGTGGAGGATAAGATACTGCGGCAGGAGGAGTAAGGAACACACACACATACACAGTCTCATATACTCACACAAACAAATAAACACATTTCACAGATACTCTCATGGTCACACACACACTCAAACATACACCAAGGCTTCTACTTTCATGGCAGTAAACGGGAGGTAACGACCAACAACACTACAGAGGTCCGTGTTTCAGGTTGTGTGTGCCATAGATCACAGGGCTGGGTGTGCTCAACCATGGGTGTGTTAGGAATAGTCCATTTACTCTGTTCAGCTTTGACATATAATTGGCAGACATTTCTTCCTTATTATCTAGAGAGCCTTTGACAGGACGTACAGGCTCACAATCTCTAAACATTATCCTGATCAAAACATCAAATATCCATACTGGTGCTGTGAGCCTGTTTTACCAGGCTAACGTTTGCTCAACATTAAACGCAAGGAACAGCTGGGGCTGATGGGAATGTTTTGGGAAGTATTGGACATATTTAAAGTTTGACCTAATGAAGGCACTGGGATAAGTTAGAGGATGGCAAAAGTTGATCCCTTTTCATTTTGCACCATTATCAAGTTGAAATTTATATTTGACCAATACTTTGGTTTTTGACTAATTACCTGCAAAACAAATTACAATCGAAGACTGGATGGTGGAAATTGGTATAATGTATAATGATCAGCTGATATGATGTTGTTCTTCTGTGTGTGTGTCCTTCAGCTCTGTGGCTGAGCAGAAGACCACAGTCAGCATCCTCGACGACATCGGCAGCATGTTCGATGACCTGGCTGACCAGCTGGACGCCATGTTGGAGTAACCATAGGAACCAGTCAGCGTGTCTCCACGGCAACGCTGCATCAGGAGTGACTCAGATGGCACAATGGGCAATATGCCTCTCTCTCTCTCTCTCTCTCTCTCTCTATCTATCTATCTCCTTCTCTTCATCCTTCTCTCTCTGTCGTGCTCATCCCTTTCTCACTCTTCCTGCCGTCCGTCCATTGCTGCTCTGGAAAACCTGTTTTCTCCTCCTCTTGCTCTCATCTCCTGCCGCTGAAGATGAAAATGATGACGGAGCAGCGCCACAGGCCTGGACGGACATGTGGCAGAGAGAACGCAAGAATAAAGAAAGGATAAAGAGAGAGACACTAAAAAGAGAGAGGGTTAAAAAAAAAGGACAAAAATGACTGAAGTGGAGAGGAAGTTAAAAAAAAGATGGAGAGATGAAGAAATGCAACAAAATGGAGGAGACTGCAATCAAAACGTGGGTCTTTTCAGAACTCCACATGGACTCTTGAAGCTATCGTGGCGAACAAACAAACTAAACTAATACTGATTGAAAAACCAACTGTGTAATGAATCATAGTATGGTATGTGTACATTCTAAGCATGGAGAGTTTATATCTACTGAAAAAGTCCTGCATTAGCACAGTAATATATAATATACCGATAAATATGAATCTCTAGCTCTTTGGTTTGATGTCTTGGTTCTGTGTGGAATGGTGACCTCTGGTGTTGTGACGATGTAAATGACTTGATGGAAAGATTTTTATCTGTGACCAAAACGAGACTATTTAGCTCCTGAGGTGTGTGTGTGTGTGTGTGTGTGTGTGTGTGTGTGCGTGCGTGTGTGTGAGATGAAGACAGTGTGACAGATGTGTGTAAGTGAGCTTGCGAATTGTTGGAATTTCAGGATCAAATTCAGTTTCCTGCCCTGGCTGCATCCATACACTCTGCTGCATCCCCATAATCACCCTCCACACACACATACACACACACTTAGAAGAAGCACAATGATCCATGCAGCCAGCTTGCACACACACACACGGGAGCCTGCACAAGAGAAATTCATATGAGAGAAGGGGAGGGAGCGAGAAAACTGCAGCAAGGCTACAGTAGGTTTTCTGAAAGCATATGTTAGGTCTTGGGGATAAAGTTTTGGAAAGTTTTGGAGAAGGATTTCAAGATTCTGTTAAAGGGGTTTGGAGTGCAGGGTTCTAGCAAGGCAAGGTAGAGGTGATAGAGTTGACCAGTTTATTTTAGAAAATACAAGGGTCTAGCAACAAACTTCCCACACGCACCACAGAAAACTGAATAATTGATTCAAATTCAGTGATTGAAAGTCAGTTATTTTGAGATTTTATATAAACCTTTTGATTAATGATAAATCAAAATGTTCCAATTTCATGAGCATGAATTCGTCTTCAAACAGTTTTAAGTGGGGGTGCATTGATTCGGTGTTTACAGATTACCTATCCAGTATTTGTATAGCATTGATCCAAAATTTAAAGATCCTCTCCGGCCACATTTTAAATTCCCTGATTTGAATAATAATTTGTGTCTGATATGGTTCGGAAAAGTTCATTTACCAACATCATTACATTTAGTTTGTAGTTACCTACTAGTTTAAGATGTTTTCGACTTCACACATTTTTCACTGTGTGGAACTCATTGGAATTATTTTTATGTAAGGTAACGTGAGGGTTGCTAAAACAGTCAGCAGCCTGCCGTGACTGAGAGAATGTAAGTGATAGTGTAAAGACTGAATTTTATAGTAACATTGATTAAATAACTCTATTTAATGTGGGTTACATATGCTCGATAACAGATCCAGTTAAGAAGGTCAGTATTGGCCCTGATACTGGTGTGTCCGGGCTTTTAAGACCCTTTATTGATTTATCCTTTTAAGATCCTTGACTTTGCTTAAATCCCTGCGTGGGCAACCTGTTCTCACTCCCAACACATCAAATATGGCAGCTTGGTCAAACTATGATGCTGCAGGTTTCCCTCTAGTGTTATTTTTGGAGCCGCCCCTGTAGTGAAATGATTTGATGTGCTGTCGAAGTCAGTTGATGTAGTTTGAAGAGGGGGTCTGCATGTGATGGAGAAGGAGGAGGTTGGGTGGTTGGATGGGTCGATCACAGGTCGATCACAGGTCGTTCACCCAGGAGACCACAGTTTGTGTCTCATACCATGATCTTTTTCAAAACCTAACCAAACTGCGAGCATTTCGCATCAGCCACATGTTTATTATTGTCCATGGTAAGCTTTATTTCAAAAATCTAACTGAACATTGAATATTTATTATCGCTAACTTGCCCATGGAGCCCTGCATGTGCAAAACTGATGTTAGAGGGCTACGTAGAGCTGACGTATTAGATGCGTTGGGAGTGAGAATGTGGGATCCCTGAATATATTTTCACCAGGAAATAAGAAAATTACATTAGGACCAAAACTCTTCCTGACACCTCAGTGGACAGTGGTCCTCTTCCCATCTCTTATCGCTCATCCCACACTCTCCAAACCACCCACCCCGTGTTGCCATGACAATCTACATCACCACCCTCGCCATCCTCATCAGCATCACCATGGTTACTAGACAGTGTGTTGCCATGACAGTGTGTTTGTGGGATTTTAAAAAAAGGCATGCTAAGATGGAGCGGACGACAGCAGAGATCTGTGAAGCTAGATGGTTTGTTTCAGTGAAACTTTCAAAGGGGCACTCCATGACCCCAGTTTGCTCTCCAAAAATAACCCTGATGACATCACTATGACACCATCAGGGTCATTTTGTCAGATTTGACAAAACTCCTCCTACAGGGGGCATTACACAAGTGTTTTCACAAGCTGAGCTGTAATAACCAGTAAACTGGCCTTCATGTGTGAAATTGGTGGAGTGCCCCTTTAAGATCTTCAAACCAACCAGAAACTGTATTCACTGAGGTGCAACACTCTGAAGTTCCATTTGCACCTCGGTCCATTAAGAAAATCTAGGTTTCACAGTCCCATAGCAGCCACACTCCTTATATTAATGAATAAGAATTCAGAGAATAGTTGTGGTATTTAAATTATGATCACATAGAGATTATATATATGGATATTTGCAAAAAAAAGAAGTGTATTTATGATGTGTGTGTCATCCTGAAGACTATTTTTCAAAGTAAACAGATCTAATCTGAGTGTTGAATCAGTTTGCTTCTCCATGCTTAAGTGGTCTGAGCTGATGAATCATTATACGATACCACGTTGGGATATTTCCAGGAAGCGTTTGTTTTGTTTTATTATTTCTTGTGTACATGTGTCCAGGTGTGGCGATGTGTATAATACAAGCAATTCTTGTTGTTTCGTTTTTATTATTTTTTGTATTCCCTTAAATGCAATGTTCAGCTTTTTTTTCTTTGAAACATGTGCCTTGCTTTGTGATTTTGGTCTGACTACAATACAGTAGATGGGTATGTACAATATACGGGGATCTCTCTCTTGTTCTGTTTCGCTTTGTTATTTGATATACCATCATAAGAAAAAGTATGCTGCCCCCCCACCATCACCAATGAGATGTGATATTTGAAACATAAAATCATCAGACCTAAACAAAACCCAGGTAACCACATGTGACATCTTGCTGTTTTGTTATTTATAATCAGTGTTTGACATATGGTCTTAATTTGTCCTTCTATAACCGAGTCTTCTATATCTGACTGAACAATTAGAAACTAACTTATTCTAATAAGACATAGTCAGGCTGTTTTGTCTTTCCAGCCTTTGTGTTAAGCTAGAAGTAGCTTCATATATAGCACTCAGACATGAGAGTGGTATCATCTAGTTTTCTGCAAGAAAACAAATTAGCAGAAAATGCCGAACGACTACTCGAAAATGTAGATTTACTTAAACATGCCAATAACAAACATTCATGATTAAAATGATAGTTATGATTGATGATCCAGCTGTTACCAGATGTGTGATAAATGTAGGTAGGTCTATATTTGAATTTTCTTACACCTGGTGCATAGGTCAAATTTCATCATTGTATTTAAAAAAAACAGGTACAAATTATTCTTAGATTTTTCCAGTCTGATGTTTGTGTGAATTTCCAAGCAGAAATGGAGTTTTTCTAACCCATTTCACAGCACTTGAATGCATTATTACATAACTTCCATGGCAACGTCCCCTCATCGGACTGTTGAGGCTGCACAGAGGTCAGAGGTCAACTCTTCTCTCACCACAGACGTGCCCCGATCTCCCCGCCTCGCGGCTCCAGCTCTCAGCTAGACGTTCTTGCTTTATAAACTCAGCCCTGCCGAGCAACATCCTCCTCCTTCCTCGGGTCTCATTTTGGTCATCTCATGTCGTAGGCATTACTTTGAAGTGTGTTTGCAGGAGATGGGGGTCAGGTTCCAAAGGTGAAATACCGCAGATGGTTAAAAAAAATTAAAAAAAAAAACACAGATTGTCAAATATGTTGTGGAGCAAAAGTACTGTTGATTTTCTTTCTGAACAAAAGAAAAAGCCAAGCTGTTTTTATTTGATTTTCCGCCTGTGCTTATCTGAACTGATACCAGACTGGTGTCTCCTCTGCTCTGCAGTGACTGTATGTGAATGCTTGAGAGAGGCCGTGTGTGTGTGTGTGCATTATGTGTTGCTCTGCTATCGACTGTATGGAATCTGTCTGTGTGAGTGTGTGTGTGTGTGTGAATGTGTGTGTGTTGTAGTGACTGGACAGTGGTGTGCTTGCAGTGACTGCATCTTATGGCCATCTGCTCTGAATAAATAAATGTTCTATACAAACTGCTTATGCCACGGTCTCCTTTTGTGTTGTGACGTGAACTTTGTATTTTCAAGGTTCTCCTCCAGGGGGCAGCACACGACTGCGATACAGCACTGAACTGTTTTGATTCCCTTTAAAGCGCCTCACAGCTCTGTTACTCTAACACAGGTGTTTTCATTTAATTTAGCTATTTAGAGCTCAGGACATGTACAGAATGTGCTTGACTAAAAGAAAAGTTTGACATTTTGGGTAACTCACTTATTTGTTTTCTTGCTGAGAGAAAGCAAATTTAAAAAAGTAACGAGCGAGAGAAAAAAAAAAAGACAAAACAAAATGTCAAACTATTCCTTTGATTGACACCTGCCTCACTGTACTGTGAGCCTCATTGCACCTGTTAGTGCAGGATGACTTACACTTTTTATGTTTATTTGGAGAACACGTGATATGCACCGATGTCACTTGTTCATTTTTGGCACGTTACCCCTTGAAAAAAAACATCACTTAAAAAACTACTATAGTTGTTTTTCTTAATCAGACAACTAATTAGATATCAGCACGTCTCGCTGTAGAAATAAATCAGATCCACAGTTCTCAAAGTGTACAACAGTTTAATTGATCAATGACCAACTCAGGCTTACATGATTACAAGTATACAAGAAATCACTGAAATTGTGGCCAGTGAAGACATTTCCTCTCTACCCCACCACCTTTCTCAACAAGGCAAAATCTGCACTGAAATGAAGGCAAAACACTGCTGAACATCTGTGAAAACCTCATTTAGTCCATGTGTCTAAATTTGGTGTGGATGTACAAGATCTCATGAAATAAAACTACCCTCCCAGGCATATTTAGTCATTTTTCATATTTTCAACCCAATATGGGTCCTGAAACATCATTTAGGAAAGCTGGACTTTAGCTCAACGGTACTGTGCCTCTGGGAGTTTTAAGGTTAATTACACACAATCAGCTGCTTGCCTTCACTGTGAATCCATCGAGTCTTACAGTCATAAAACAACAATCAGTATTAATCTGTAGTTATGTTCTTCTAACCAGCTGAGGTTAGAGGTCAGAGAAGGGGGGAGGAGGGAGAGACAGGAAGAGGGGAGAAAACACATCATGACAGTCTTTCCTTACTTTTCATCCACACATATGGCACTCATTGAAACACACTCACATACTCACAATAACAGACGCATACATGCACACAGACATCTTCCTCTCTCCCTGTCTCTCTCTGTTAAGTAGGCCAGTGTGAGTCATTCTCATGAGCGCGTGTCCACGCTCGGCACTATCTGTTACTTTACACTGTACAACCGTTAAGTGGCTCTGAATACAGCTCTATCATGGCACTAATATAAAAGGAAATCTATAGATCTGTGCGATCAGTCTCTTTGAAGTCTTCACTTATTAAAAGGTGTTTTACAAAGGCTGGTTTCACAGAGCTCGACTGGGTGACGACCGCAATGAACAAGCAGGGAGGAAATGTCTCTTTACACCTGTGTCCGTCCATGTTGACGTGTGCACTTTTTCCAGTCTAGAACTGAAAGAGAGTGTTCAGAGAAACAAACCCTCTTCCTCTTGGACATCCTCTGCTATGAATCGGAAATGTCTTCAGTTCATATTTAACGTTGCTCAGTTATTATCGATACACTTGCTGGTCTGAGAGTGCAGGAATTCTTCATTTTCAGGGTTCATCCTAGCCAGATGTTCACTGATATGCAGCATATGAGCACTTTCACACATGTAGTTTGGTTATTTTGGTCTAAACAAAGGAGAAACATGCCCGGTTTGTGTTCATACTGGCTGTTTATAAACCAACCAATAACTGCAAAGATGTAATTAAACACAGTGACAGGTAACTTGTTAACTGACCCATCATCATTAGCACTATACGCACTATAACCATGTAGAGAAATCACACTGTTGTGACTACAGCAGGTCATGTGGCACTTTCATGTTTCTCATGTGCACGTTTATGTTCTCTGGTGTCCCAAAGAGCTGACAAAAGAAATCACCGATTATGAGTATTATTAACTGAGACCTTAACTTGATTGAAACCAGCTCGAAACATGTTGAAAAACAGTTTCTGTGTGGTGACCACGATTCTTTCACTTCTTGATGAGGAACAGTTTAAATACACATCTTACTTCTGTTTTAACTGTTTTTCATTTTCTGACGTTTACGGGAAAATCCTGAAATCACATGCTGAGCTGCACAAAAGCATGGTTTCTATAGCCTGACCGAAAATTTAATTTGAGACTGACGCCAATATTGATATTTGGGTGATATATCAGCTGATAGTAATTCTGTTAACATGAATAAAGAATCTTGATACAGATACCTTAGATTTGTTTGTCTAAATAATTATGATCAAGATACATACTTAGTGAGACATTTTACAATATAAAAATAAACTTGTTACTTAGTTACTTTACACCTAATTTTGTATTTCTGTACAGCAATTTCTTCTTACTTATCAGTCAACACATACATGGATACAGATATCAGCAATAAGAAAATATCAGCCGATCAGAAGAGGAATTTAATAGTAGTTAAGCTTTTTAATTCCCGCGACAATCACATATCTACTCTATGTGGTTGGTCTGCTTTGTCTTCATATGACAAAGGAAGCAGTCTGCTCATAAACTTGGTACAGTTCTTTACACCAGAGTTTGATTGACAGCTTTTGCAGCAGCCCCAGTTTGTAAAAGCCTCCAGTGTCTGAAAAGATGTTTAGCCAATGTCTTAGGTGAATTTAGAGTCCAATCAAAATAGATGAAGTTGGAATTCGGCTCCTGTAACTGGGTTCACCAGTGGACAGTTTTTACTGTCACTGCTCAAAATTGTGCACTTGCAGAGTTAACAGTAGGTCACTTGCCAATATATCTTTGAGAAACACGAGATGCCCACCAGATCCAGGGGAGTTGATTTCTGACCTCAGACCAGCAAGTGGAAATGTGTGAAATGAGAATTTCAAGGTAGGGCTCAATGAAGTATTCACATCCATTTTAACATAAAACTACTGCTGCTTCATTCACTTCGTTCGTGAATGTCTTTGTCCTGGTGCATTCTGGGATAACATACATTTGGAGTAAATGTGGTGTCTCTCCAGGTTTGTGAAACCAGCCCTTAGACTTATTTGAACAGTATGCATTAGGCATCATCAGTATAGTTCTTAAATGGCAGGCGTGTCCGCAGGAAGCAGGCAGGACAATCTGGAGTCTGAAAAAACTCTCTGCTTCCTGCTCTGATTACGGGGATGCAGCGTCCAGTCAGCGTTGGATTTGGCGCGGTGCAGTGCAACTGTAAGGCAGCTTGTCTTATTTTGCCCCATAATACACTGGTGATGAGGTCCCTCAGGGCCGTGACCCAGAGCCGACCCTCGACCCTGACGACGGGGTCCAGGTGCCAGAGTGTTTGAAGTTTTAAAAGCAACACTTAATCAAATAGTTCCGATGCAGCTTGATTGTGAAGAGGCGGTTATTACTGATCTGTAGCCGTTAAATCACAATCAAAGAAACGGGTGTGGAGGAGGAAATCATGTGGAAATGTTACCGTTCATAGCGTCATGTGAAGTCAACTGGACTCCTGCAGAGAAAACTGTTTGCTTAGCATGTCCACACCTGAGAAAGAGACGGAGAAATTATTTTAAAAGATCCAGCAAAGTAACAATATACTTACAGAATGGGTTTGTGAGTTAAAGGATGTTGGATGGATAAAGCAGAAAACATTGTAGTAATGACTGATGTGAGTGAGGCTGCAGCGTGAACAGACAGCAGGTACACATGTACAGGAGGTGGAGCAGCTGATGGAGAGATGATGCGGCGTACCTTGACGGTGCTGTCGACAGCGCCGGAGAAGAGGCGCCCTCTGGAGACGGCTAGAGCTGTTACACTGCCCTGGTGTCTCAGCAGGGTCTGGGTGCAGATCATGTTGTCCATGCTCCACACCTAGAGAACACATACACAACATTTGAACTATGGTGTATTATGAGCAGTAGATATATTATAAGTAACTAACACTAAGTTAACTTCTGTCGTCTCCTCTAAAGGTTTTGCTGATACATCTTTTTCCCATGATATTAGTATCACATATTAATATTTGACTGGCTTGGCCAGTTTTTTTGGAGTCATTTTGATCAATGACAATGATGTTCAGACTTTAAAGGCTATTGGTAGATGATAGTTTGAGGTTTAGGGGGATAAACTTATTCGCTTTCACTAGCAGAGTTGATGAGAAGATTGTGTTTGCATTTCAGTTTTTGTACAAAGTGAGCTTGAGAGGCACTGGTTGAATGACTTTGTTACCTTTGGACAGAGCCACGCAAGCTGTTCCCTTAAACAGTTATCTTTGAATGTTTATTACAAACACAGACAATATCATATGTATATGAGTGACATGTCCTTCTCTTCACACTCACACAAGACAAACACACACACAGAAACGGACACAGTGTCCATCCTCACCCTGAGTGAGCGGTCGTAGGAGGCGCTGAACACTTTGGTCTGGTCAGGGGTGGAGATGACTGCAAGAGCGTAAACTGTTCCCACATGACCTGTGAGGGTCCGCACTTGCTCTTTAGACTCAATGTCCCAGACCTAGAGAGAAGACGCAAAACACCCTCATCATCATTACAACACCAACATCACTGTAGTTTTGTCAGTATCCCTGAAAGCATTTTGGCCTGTGAGATAGTTGGAAGGAAGCGGCTGCTTAATTGTGGTCTGGTACACATTGTGGTCCACATCAGATCTTAGTCTGGGTTAATGTGTCTTGAGTGCATTTAATCCTGCCTTTATAGTGGATGAGCCCTATGTGAATATAATGTGAACACTCAAAGGGGCAAAACAAAACAAACAGCCAAGGATAAATGGAGCCAGAAACGACCTCATGCCTTGTGAGAGAGGGCGAGACACATTCTAGGTTTGCTCATGAGGCAGGAATGAAGAAAAGTAACATGAAAATCAAAAACCAAAAAGAATGTACTCTATGTGTGTGTGTTCTTGTGTGCATCTCCCTTACATGGATGAGGTTTTCATAAGTGCCACAGACGATGTGGTGGTTGGTGACGGCGATGGAGTAGACGCTGCCGCCGCTGGTCTGCAGGACGTGGACACACTCCAGAGACCGGATGTCCCAAATCTGACAGACATGGAGAGAAAAGGAGGGCGTCAGAGAGGGCTGATGGGTAAAAAAGGGGACTTTAACAGAGGAAGAGGAGGATGGTGAAGAGAACATGAGAGTGAGTATCTTGGGAAAGGATACAGCAGATAAACACACACACACACACACACACACACACACACACACACACACACGTCATCAGCAGTGGAAAAAGTGAGTTGTTCAACAGCTGCAAGTTGTCAATTTTCATGTCCATGGCAACACACACAGTGGAGACATCGCCAGCTTAACCAGCGAGCTGGCCAATCACAATGCAGCTCTGAAAACAGGCCATGAAATGCAACGGAGAGAGAGACATGATGCTTCCTGTATTATCTGTCTCTATCTCTCTGCCACATTTACCAATTTACATGACAAGGCATCGATATTATAGATATATAGTGCTACTGGTACTATTAATCTATAATAATCTTTAACTGGTTATGAAACAGTCTTAGTTCAATCCGGATGCCTCTATATGACCTAAATAAGCAAACGGGACAAACAGAGAGAAGACTGTCTGTCTGTTTGTCCCGTTTGCTTTTGATTTAAAGCAATGTGGTCGTACCAAATGGAACTTTTGGGTAGGATGACCTGCATTTTTTGTTTATTTTGTCTTTATTGTTTGCAAGACTCCTCTCCAGCAAAACCTCACAGGTCTCACAGAAATAACGAGAAAAATGCATTTTAATTGCAGTGCCATTGTTGGTCTGAACATAAATGCATAATTTATCATGAGCCTACGAGCTTTGTCACAAGGCGTCGTCCTTTTCTCTCCGCTCCATCCTTCCTGTCTCCCTTTTTACTCTAATCCCTGGCAGTCTGATTAATTACAGGTCAAACTATTAAACAGGGCCAATTATTTTTATATACAGTACACTGGTAGCCAAAGTGAACAGGCAAGCTAATGAGCCCAACAAGATATCAGTGCAAAAAGAGTTTTCATGTTTAAAGTCTCTTCTAGGAACTTTATAGTTTCTCTGTGTCAAAGTTATTTAATTGCCAAAATGTTCAAAGGGATGTTTTTCACTGAATATTGGCAACATTTGTCATGGCAATTTCTGCAGCAAAACATTTTATAAACGACTTCTGCGGCTAAGTACTGGCTAGGGACCTACTCCTCTGTTTATAAGCACCATAAAAAGGAGCACAGTCTACTTTATCTGTGCTTTCATCTCTCCATCCTCCTTCTTCATTCTTCCACAGACGTCCCTCATTCCCAAAACCAGTCTCTCTCCCTCTCTTTGCTTGCTTTTGGTCCTTCCCTTTATCTCAGCCTCCCTGAGGTATTCATTAGTGACCAACTCTAGCACGACAGCGGCGCACAAACACGAACACGCGCACACAGACACAGACACAGACACAGACACACACAGACACAGACACACACACACAGGCAGACACACAGGCAGACACACAGGCAGACACACAGAGGCAGACAGAGATGAACTTGCAGGAACAGAGTACTTTCAACAGTGAGGCAGTGAATGAAGATGACAGTCAGACAGAGACACAAAGTCCTTTTTATATAGAGAGAACAGAATCCAATTACTGACCACAATATAGCCAAACAGC
The DNA here is from genome assembly GCA_025331565.1 of Holacanthus passer. Lineage (NCBI taxonomy): Eukaryota > Metazoa > Chordata > Actinopteri > Pomacanthidae > Holacanthus > Holacanthus passer. The sequence continues at coordinate 778,921 of JAFREQ010000109.1, forward strand.
TTTCATGGCATACCACACACACACACACACACACACACACACACACACACACACACACACACACACAATTCCACAGTTACAGGAACAAGATGTCAGTATTCCAACTAATTATGCTCAGATTGTGCTCAGAGGTGACAACAACAGGGGAACGTTGATGCACATAATAGCTAAAAAACAGCTAAAAAGCTAAAGAGCTCAACCAGACACGAAGGGCTTGACCTAGCTTCACATAGTCACACATTCTCACACACACACAGCAGGGCACATTTTTTCAATGTATTTATCAACCAAGAGGACTCATCATTTTCATTCATTCTGTGGGCTGATCATTTCCATAAGCCATGTGGAGTTCTATTTTTGGTCATTTGGGCAACTCTACACAAGCATGGGGCCAGTAGGAACCTTGTTCCTCTTTCCTCCGGCTTTTTGTTTTCATGCTCCGACTCCAAAATTAACACCAGGCACCATCCAAATCCCACTCAAATCTGTCACTGGCAGATAAATCTGTAGCACCTGCCAAACACAACACTTTCAAATCTTCGTTCAGCCGCACCTCGTGACAAAACTGAAACTTGATGAACCGCATCGGAGTGGAAAAAAAACATTGCAACAGCCATGGTTAGTTTGTCTGCTAAAAAAATATCCATTGCAGGTCATTTATTTCATTGATATTTCGCCAAGCCCCGCCTCCCTTAGCAACTGTTGCTACACCTGTCAATCTTACACATGCAGTTCACAGGAAAATTTAACACTGAACATTCTTGAATTCACACAAAACTAGACAAAAGCAGCTTCTCATTTCCAGACGCAAAGGTGGATCTTGACGGCTGATGATCGTGACCAGCGTAATTTATCAGCTAATGCTAATGCTAAAACTCCAAGCTGCTTTAATGTGCTGTCTCCAGCTGACTTTTAACATTTACAGCTAGCTCGTTTTAAACAAGGAAGCCAGTGAAACGGTGTGAATATGGACTTGATACTGTAGCTACATACGTGATACCATGCTAAAAGACTGAATAAAGCTGCATGTCCCAAGTAACCATCCCTACCAGCTGATCATCCACATAGACGACATGGAAATAAAGTCTAGTTATGGTTGCTAACCTCTGACTGGAAAATCAAAACATGAACTCATGAACATGAACACTACTAATATCTCCCCACCGCTGCTCCTACCTTGATGGTCTGATACGAGCCGCTGTACAGGTGGTTCTGGGAAGCCACCAGTGCTCTAACCCAGTGATTCAGACCAGTCAGCTCCTTCTTCAGCTTCAGCTCCGTACCCACAATGTCCCACACCTACACACGCAAACACAAATACAGTTTATGGAGATGATGAAAACTGAAACTAAGGAAATAAAACTTTACTGACTTCAAACTAAACAAGAAAATAGACTTGATAAAATTAATAAAGGATATTAACAAAATTAACAACATCGACCTCTATCACAAAAAGTTCCTATTATTATTATTATCCTATTACTTTATTCTGTAAAACTTATTGTGCTACTCTTATTATTTGGGCAATAACAATGTGTCATTGCCTTTTTAAATACTCAGCTTACACACACCCACACACACACAATGTACATTGAGCTGAGCTGGGCGAATATATAGCAGTGAAAACAATAAAGTGCATGATGTCACTGAGCTGAAATAGAGAGAGAAGAGGCAGAGTTGAGTAAGAAAGGAAAGTCCCTCTCACTTGTAACCAAGGTAACAAAGACAAGGCTACAGCCATCAGTCCTTACTGTCGTCCTCTCCTCCCTCTCCTCACTGAGTCACATCTTTACACTCTTCTTTATTAAAGATTTCAGAAGTGAAGTCTGGCTAAGCAACAGCAATTAGGAATTTCCCCAAGGGGATCAATAAAGTACAGATTTATAGATCTCAAGACAGGAAAGGCAGTGGAGAAAGATATGCAGGAAAGGGCCTGGGCCGCTGTGTTAAGGAGTCAACCTTGATTACAATTACAGACCAATTTCTAACCTTATGCACATGTCAAAACCGCTTGCCTAAGATATGGCCAATCAGTTCACCACTTATCTGTACAGTAATAACTAATATCTGAATTCCAATGAAACTGGTTTGGCCAAGGAGACACACGACACTCTGGTTACTGGTGAGCAATCCTCTATAATCCTCTAATCCTAGTAATAACCTCTCTGACTCTTCCAGTTACATCTGGTATCGCTCAAGGTTCCATCTTAGGTCCTCTTTGCTTTTGTACATGGTTACAACAAAAGCCTTGGAGTCATTTTTTACATGTTCTTCTCACTTGAATCCACTTTAATGCTACTGTCAAGACAGCTTTTTCGCCATCTCCATAATAAAGCCAGAATCTGTCATTTCTCTCTTTGTCAGAGACACACACACACACACTACGTTCTTCTGCCTCAGGCTACTTATCAGTCTAAAGAATCAAAAACAGAAAAGAACCGTAAAAATCAACAACACACTTTATTGGTTTTATTGGCATTGTTTTCAGAGTTTTATCTGTACTTCATATCATTTATTGTCTTTCTTTTAATTGTCTATCACTTGTCCTGTATGTTAGTTCTTCTGTTGTTTCATGTTTGTGTTGAGGCAATTTCATGTGATAATGCACTTTAAAACCTGATTAGACTTGACTTGAGTGGAAAATAAATTGACACTTGTGCAGAAAGTTTTTAAATAGTGATACAACACAACAACACTGGTAGACACATCATGTGCATACCTTAATGGCCTTGAGGGAGCCGCTGAACAACATGTTGTGGGAGGAGACCAGTGTGCAAACAGGGTTGTCATGGGCACGGATAGTATTGACTTTCTGCAGGGTCTGAATGTCCCACACCTACGCAAGATGCACAGCAGCAAGACACACAAGAGAAAGACAAAAACACAACTTTTCAAGCATCTGCTTAAAATTCAAACTCAAAATTCAAATTTTGCCCTTAATAAAGAGGAAGCAGGGGAGTGAATGTTACTCACGATGATGGTGCAGTCTGCAGAGCCACTGTACAGCCTGTTTCTATGGTGAGAAAAGATATAACCGAGTCATGCACAAGTCAGGCAGGTCGTTCCTAGTTGACATGCCACTTATTACCGTAACTTGCGTTGTTTATGTGCATGTGTGCATTTTATTACCCCTGGATACACAGTGCCAGTACGATGCCATCATGACCCTCAAGGGTTTTCTGACACTTGTAGGTGGTGCAGGTGTCCCAAACCTGATGGGGAGAGGAGAGATGCATTGACATACACGCTTTATTAACTTTATAGCATTAAAACAATTCTATAATTCCAGATACAATACAAAATAAGGTTGTGGGCGGAAGATATCGGAATCTCTCAGGAAATAGGTTGGTGAAGGCAGTGTTCAGGCCATAAATAGCAGTGCGTCAAAAAAAAAAAAGACCATATGGGGTTGTGCTGTAGGCGTGTTGCTTGGGAGAAAATGAAAACCATGAAGTCCAGTTTTAGTAATACATCCACGAGTTTGAAGGCCCTCTGCTACATCAACAGTGGGTGTCAAGAAAGTGAACCTGGGAGGATGTACGCAGTGCTAACGTCGGTCTTTCATTAGTTTTGTGTATGTGTGTGTGTTGATGTTACCTTGATAGTCTTATCTGAGGATCCAGAGAAGAGCAGGTCTCCGGTGGAGTAGACACACAGACACCAAACAGGACCCTGGTGCCCAACAAATGTCCCCTTACACTTGAAGATCTGCTGGGGGTCGTATGCTACACACAGGCACAGAGACGGGTAAGACTGGATATGTACTTTTCATTGGAAACTAGACACGAGTATGACTAAAGCTGAAAGAGGAGGATTAAAAGGGGACAGAGAGGTAGTTGCATTTTAAATCGACAGAACTTTAATGATTAAATTAGTCAAAACTTGACAATATATATTTTGGGTCTCAGCAAAGGATTATCATGTTTTCCTCCACTGAGAAAGGTGAAGAATGAGAAAATGGATTTTTAAAAAAGGAGGAAAGACAGACAGATACTTACAGCCCAGGATTCCCATGTTGAGCCTGGCATTGATGTGGGACAACTCATCCTGCAGAGACACAGACAATAGATTGGGGGATTTGTTCTACTTGTGTGCAAATCAATATCAAGTACCAACCACACTAACACAACTAATGCAGTCCTTTTATTCTGTCTACCTGATCCAAACTTTTTCTCTCACATATTCACGTCTCTATCTCTTTGCAAGGTGCACACACACTTACGTTGAGCATGGAGGCATCTCTGCGAAATTCCATCAGGTCCTCGCTCAATTTACTCTGGTTCTCATCCAGCACATCTGAAAAACACACATAGGCACGATAACTTCGAGAAAAGGCGGGGCGGGGCGGGGGGGGCACAGTAAGGATGATGTGCTCAAGCAGGATGGCCCATTAGGGTCATAAAACTGTCTCCAGTCAATATTTCCAGTCAATATTTACCCATCAGCAGCTGTGTGGTCTTAAATCATGTTTTAAGTGTGGTGCAGTGCAGGGGTGAGATGCAATCAGATGAAAACAGGCAAGTAGGGATGCACCGACCAAGCTTTTTCATCCTGATACTGATTCCCATACCCAAATGCAGCTACTGAGTAATCAGATCCTAAAGCTGATCCCATGCCAGTGCTATTTGTTCTTCCAAAATGCATGTTAAGACTGTAACTACAGATCAAGTGGAGACATTCATAAGATGCTTTTTAGGCGTGTGACAATTTAAATCAATATCGTTTATAAGATTTATAGAATTGCTACATCACATTACATCAACCCCTTGAGGACAGAGACACCATCATGTTCTTGTCTAATAATAGACATAACGCATAACACATAAAACACATGGTTTGTTCTTTAGCCCTTACAAACAGACTAAGCTGCTGTGATAAACAATGATCAGAGTTGATGCTGGACACGCCGTCCTCTGTGGCCACACAGGAATACCTTCCCTCATATTTATTACACCAAATGGCTCAGTTGTTTCCAGCCAGATCAAAACCCAGGAGGAGACAACATAATTCCTCCAGTGGCATTTTTAAATCCAGTTGTTAAAAGTTTGTTGTTAATAAGGTGTCATGTCACTGAGTCGCTCTCTTTAATCAAGCTTTAAAGAGCCTCCTAAGAAAAAGTGCAAAAAATGCCATGTGCAAGAAAAGTTCATATCTGCAATTAGAATAACTAAGACCTGAGTGTGTAGGCAGGTTAAACTGAAGAACTTCTTTCTCTACAGTATCTTACCAAATTTGAGCTCCAGGTTCTTCTCTAGCTGATCTAACTTCTCAGACAGTTTGCCCAACATTGAGCGCAGGAAAGCAATGTCTTGGTCCTTCTGGGCCAGAGTCAGCTGCATCTCATGGAACCTAAACAGGGTCAAAGTTCAAGACATTTTATACAGGTAGATCAGAGATGGAGACAATGATGAGTTTATCATATTTAAAAGGAGTTTTCTTAGTTATAAAAGTTGGCTGAAATTTGAGTGAAAATAATCGGCTATTTGAACACTTAGCTCTTCAGATGAGAATATATAAAGACTGGAATTTATGTTACAATCAGCAGATCCATTTGTGATGTGTATAGTTTGAGTATGCCTGCTCACCTGTCATCAGTCTGCTGCAGAAACTCCTTCAGACCCTCAAATTTACACACCTCCAGGTGTGTTTCATACGTGTCCTGGTTTCCAATGAATGTACAGCTGTCAGGGAGGAGAGGAGAGGCAGATTACTGGAAGGTAGAGGAATGTGTTATACTGTATATGAATAAAAGACAGTGACAGACTTTATGAGACACAGTAGATGGAAAAAACGGTACATAGAAATAAAGAAAAGGGATTTTTAAATTGTAATTTAAATGTTTAACAATTTAAGACTAAAAGAAAAGGGGGATGTTAAAATGAAATAATTGTTAACATGTCTGCATATACACGTTTGTTTTTAGGACTCACCCATATTTGGAGTGTGGACATTTGATGTGCTCACATTCTTTGAGGTGGGCCTCCAGATTCATGGTGAGCAGTGGGGGACAGGAGGGGTTGTTGGGGCAGCGGACTGGCCTATAGTCACAACTGGCCTCATGATCTCTGCAGAGGTGCAGTGAGTTGAGGTGAAGAGAGAAAAAGAATCAGTCAGTAACAGCTTTGCAATGTTTATAGTAGTCTGTCATATTACATTGATAGGGAAACAGTGGAAGTACAACATCCTATCAGATCCTTTTCTGTAGTCCTTACTTGCGTGCGGACAATTTGATGGTGAATGGGCAGCCCAGTGGGTCCACCTCGTAAGCTCCAGGCTTCCCGGCCACTGTGGAGGTGGAGGCTGCAGCCCCACCTGCACCACTGGCTGTGGCCCTGCAGCCGTATTTACAGTGAATGAACAGCTCTCCGATCTGCTCGGCTACCGCAATGTTGTTCACTACAACCGTTAGTTTAGCCGCATCCACTGGGCACTTGTCTGTAAGAAAACACATGGGTAGATAATTATAATAACCTACACATTGTAAATTTCCCCACAGTGGGAATAAAGGTATATCTCATCTTATTTTATTAAAATACAGCCCTAGTGTTGGCACATCTGAATGGAATAAAGCCATTATTAATGTTATTAGTGCCATCTACGTTTGTCCATTATCTATCACTCTATAACTCTATTATTAACACATTTGTAACAAGTCTCACCTGAAGTCAAGGCACATCGTCTGCAGAAAGTGTGCTGAGGAAAAAGGAAATATAGATATAATGAAATTTTATGAGTACACATGTCTTCTTGTTCTTCTTATAATACAGTTTTTTGAATTTTAACACAACTGACATTCACTAAGCTCCACCCTGCTTGGTTACTGTTTCTAATTTCCCCACTGTGGGACGAATAAAGGTCTATCTTACCTTATCTTATCTTAGGCCTATCAAGCTTAGCTTTCTATTCTCTGAATTATCTTAGCTTTCTATTCTCTGAATATGGAGTTCACTATTAAAACCATGGCCAATTCACCTCTCAAAAAAAGACTTTGGAAAACATTGTATCCCGATCTCAGACAGACATAGAAAAAAGCCGCCTTCTCATTTCTAGCCAGAAACCATTGATTTTATTGGCTGTTCTGTTGTTGTGTTGTTGTTGTTCTGAATCTGTTGCTGGCATTTCAGCAGCAGCTGTAGCTAGCTAGCTAATTAGGATTAAGCTTTTAAGATGAGGACTAACCAGTATGTTTGGCAAATGTTACACTTTCTCGGATAACAAATTTGAAGGGAGTGGCTCAGTTTCATTATAATGTGCTTAAAAGATCACATAAACTCACCCCACATGTGGTGATGACGGGGTCCTTGAAGACGTTACAGCACAGCTGGCAGCACAGCTTTACTGACGGCTGTTCTGCAAAAACCTGGGGCTCCTGCGCAAAAACACCCACACATACATTTATATGGTAATTTGCTTAACTTCTGGTGTGGTTTCAGTTCCCCAAACTAACTTATGACTAACTTGTCACTGTGATGATTTTATGTTTAAGTGTTTGTGTGTGTACATGGTTGTGGTGGACTCTTACCGTGTCCTCCTCCTCTTCGTGCAGAGAGAAAGTGGAGCGTAGAGACATGTTGGACTCGGAATGGAGAGATCGAACTGAGATGGCTGAATCTGACCTCCGAGGAGTACCAATGGGAGGCTGAGTGGGTGGCAGGAAGCAGTGGAAAGAAGAGGTCATAGTCTAATTCATATATTGATAGTACCATAGTACATCCAGATGTGTGGGATCTTTTGCACAATTTCCATCATTATGGTTACACACAAGTGATGAGACGAAATGTGAGGTTTTGACACTGGGGAGTGAAAACCTCTACCCACGCATTCCAGCTGTATTATTAATCCAATCAGCTTCATCATAAATGTTGATGTCTTTGGACTTTTGAATTTATGCGGCTGGGTTGAAAAAAACATGTAATGTAAGAGGATGTGTCCATGAGATTCTACCATTCCATCGTCATCATCCCGGGGAGAGTAGGTGAGAGTGCTGGAGGAGGAGGGAGTTCTTCTGTGCTGCTTGTAGGTGCTGGACCCTTCTGCTGAAAAGATATGAAGGCACATTCACAAAAAATATCACCAGAATAATGGAGTATTTCGATGACAACCAAGCATTTATAGAAGGGAAGACTTTTGTTGTATCACCTTTAGTTCCAGCAGCCACGGCTGAGAAGGTAGGGCCAAATGAGGCCTCCATCTTGCTCTGTGGTGGAGAAAGGAAGGTTGAATGGACAATTAAAGAGAGAGTATAGAGTTAAACTATAAGATGATTTAAATTAAAAGAGGAATTACAGTTGGAATCTAATTAAAAATCTCTCTCTACCAATGCCACACTAGTGTCTCTCACCCCGCTGCTGGAGTCGGCTGGGGGGGTAGAGGGGCTGCTGGGGATGGCTGCTTGAGTGGCTACTGCTCCTCCTGAGTATGGGTTGTATCGCGGCGTCTTCCCGCTGCTCATAACCCAAAGCACACACAAATGCACGAGGAAACACTAGCAGCTTGCTGGACTGCTAAGCCTGGGAAGAGAAAAGAGGATGAGGAGGGGTGCAGAGAGGTGAAGAGAAATGGAGAGCATTAGTGAGAAGGAGAGTGGGAGACAGATGTGGTGACACAGTGCAAAAATAATAGTAAGTCTGGTGATTTGCCTCTTAGCAGCACTGCAAGAGTCTGGCTAAAATCTACAATAGGTAACACACTGACGGATGGATGTAGTAAGAAAAAAGTGCATCGTGGAACTTGTAACATGGAGTTAATATTGAATAGATGACTTTGACCTAATTCACTGGCTTCAGGGAAAACAACACACTCAAACATAATGATCCCACTTCAATCGTTAGGGCAAAGAAGACTGTTTCATGGTTTATGGTTTGTTTGACTGGAATGTTTTTCATAGCTTGTAGAAACCTTGAAGAAAATGAGACTCCAAGCACATATTCAGTCAGCCGAGCCTGAATACAGGAAGCTAAAAGTTCAGTCAGTCAGTAATTTACCAGTTAGAAGCAATTATGTTTATTGGAACTGGGCAATATATCCATCAAATACTATGGACTCAGATCAGTCTCAATATTTATTAATGCACACAGAAGGTATTTCATGATTCATATGTAAATGACTCTCTCCACATAATATTTTTAATGCACACAAAAACAGTTAATAAATCCACATATAAAGATTATGGTTTATAAATGTATTTAAAAGTATTTGTAATTTTCGCCAAAAACATTTAGATTTTGATGATGTCACAGTAAAAAGACAATATATTTAATGTTTGACCTCACCAACTTCATTGATTTCTGTAAATATCTGCTTATTCTGAATTTGATGGCAGCAACATGTTTCAAACAAGTTGGGACAGGAGCAACAAAAGACTGTGAAAGTTGTGGACTGATCCAAAAACACCTGTTTGGATCATTCCACAGGTAAACAGGTTCATTGGTAACAGGTGATAGTATCATGATTGGGTATGAAAGGTTCATCCTGGAAAGACTCAGTCGTTCACAAGCAAGGATGGAGAGAGGTTCACCACTTTGTCAAACACATGATTGTATAAAGGAGATTACTACATGAGCTCAGGAACACTTTGTTGTCACTTTGTTTGCAAATGACTGCATCCTGTTTTTATTTATGTTTTACAGTGTCCCATCGTATTTTTAGAACTGGGGTTGTATATTTACGTATACAAACTGTTGAACCTGCACTTTGCCACTGCTTGTCATTTGTGAACTACACTGCATTTATGTGTTGTTGTTGTTTTTCTAACTTCCTTGCTGTGGCTCAAATCACAAATGCATTTTTTTTAAAAACAGGTTCAACAGATCTGTAGCCAGTCAGATAGCTCCTTCCACTTCAGTCATACATTCATTTAATGTGATCACATAGAGAATTTGTTTAACATTTATGTACGACAATAACTATTTTTGTGTGCATTGAAAGATCCTTAAGTGGAGAGAGTCATTTACATATAAATCCCAAAATACATCAGTAAATCCTTCCGTGTGCATTCATTAATACTGAGACTGATTTGACAACTTCATAAGATAAGATAATTCTTTATTGATCCCCATAGGGGAAATTCATAAATCCTGATGTTGTGAGGAGACCAAATGCTGTCTGTCCAGGATTTTGTCAAAGGATTTATTCACATCAGTATCATATTTGCATTCTTAAAGCTGCATTGATTATCTTCAAAATAGCTCTAAATAGACATGTCATAACCTTGCTTTAAGTATGGCTTTGCTCAATTTGACTGTTTCCTACAGCTTTTTAAAAGTGACATAGATATGTAAATGACTAACAGCTAAATAGAGGAAGTTCAAATCTGCAGAGGTAATTGGTTTTCTTTTAATATTCTACCTTGTACAAATGTAGATATTGGTGTACTACACAGGTATGCACTGATGAATGTTGCTCCCTTATTGAAATTAGTGAGCCTGTGTGACTGAAAGCAGCACTGACACCAAGTCTCATCAACAATTTAATGACGAGAAATGTGAAAAGTCACCAGCATCTGCAAACCAAACACCACACACACACACACACACACACACACACACACACAAACAGAGGAGGGGAGAAACACAGAGACAAAGAGGAGAGGGAGAAGTGACAACCAAAAACCAGTGACCCGGACAGCTAGATACTGATGTAAACAGAAAGGTATGCGGACTGTCAGCTCATATGGTCACAGGCTGCACAATCTGCCCGTGAAACTATCCAGGACCTCTAATCCACCAGCCTCCACCAGAACCAGCGTCACAGGCTCCTCTTTTCACAAGCCAGGAGATTCCCGTAAAGAGGAGCAGAGGGGGGCGGAACACGCACACACAAAGTTCAACGCTGACAGCTAGCTAGCTAAATGCTAAAAGGCCAAAAATATAAAAATATAACAGTTTGACTCGTGTTGACAGCTCGTGACGCAGTTTCTTATCAACCCTCATCTTGTCGACAACCATTAAAAACTGCCATAATTAGCTAGCTAGCTAAAGTGGCTTGTTTGCTAGCTTAAGTTAGCTAATGTTGCCTTTTCTACAAGCAATCACTGCTGCTAACTGTGTTTGGCAAACTCTGCTAACAAGAAAAAGGAAAACCGCGATATCTTTTAGTTAGTAAGGCAATTATCTGAAAACAGCTCGGATTTAGTTTGTGGACTTACCATTATTTGGAGCCTCAAGTCTGCAGACGAATTCCTAAATCTTCCTCTCTCTCTGTCCCTCACATACACATAGCTCCGACGCCGCGGTGCGTTCTGGGACGTGTAGTAGCGAGCGCGCCGCGGAGCAGCGTTCTCCGCGCTGTCGCACTACGCTACCCACAACCCACCTCGCGGAGCTGCCATTGGACTCGGCGCTGTCGGTAAATGCGCAGACCAACTGCAAAGCTCACTATTCCCAAATATATCCACATCTGCTCCGGATCCGCGTCGGTATTGGTTCTTGCACAGACCGAACCATCATGCGACAGAAACCATCACGTTTTCCGGTGAAGGCACGTGTGCGGTGGTGTGATGTAGGGAGATACCGACCAACATCACAGAGAAATGACTCTATCTCACAACTGCATGCATGATTAAAAAATATCATTATAATATCAGAAAGGAAAAATCCATAAGGATGATTATGGTGGTGGTCATATCATGGTGCATAAAACATACCAGTATATCAATTAACTTATCTATGTTGCCACTTCCATATTAAAAAATATTGCTTAAGATAAAACACTGCATAGGGACTGTATACACATACAAACTACACTTTAATTATGCAGAATTGCACATTGTAAATGAAATGCATGCACAACCTCCTTCACCAACCACACACGACAAATCAAAACTTGCACTGAAGGAGCTTGACTTTGCATGTATTATTATTATTGGTGCTGTATGGAAATCTTCAGAGCGAATGAGTGGGAGACTGGGCAATGCAGGTTGAGCTAAAATGGTGAATGTGGGAAGAGTGTGATGGGTTAGCCAGAGTTTTGAGCGTGAAGTGTGAGCCCACTGTAAGTTCACACTGTCATGTCCATGTAATATGTTTTGCTATGTGTGAGCCTTTGACTTAGGACACTAACAGCAGTGTGTTTTTTAACCAGGGCTCAATGTCAGTTCTGCCTAATTATGTTTTAACATTGGAGTGAAATATATAGACTATAGCAAACACCCATGTCGCGAGAGAGGCTGGATAATGTCTGCTTTTATTTGGCTGTTGTAGATTGTTGTAGGTCAAGTATTGAGTTTTTCTGCACTGGTTGACATGCTTTTGATGTGTCTGTCTCTCTTTCTGTTACAACCTATAAGTTAAACACAAATGCCAAAAAAATATATGTATAGGTGATATATAGTTTTATAACATCACAGAGTAGTGCCAAATTCTGAAAGTAAAATGATGTGGTCATATGTAATTACCATGATAGCTTTGGTCTAAACTCACTGTTGAGAAGCATGGATAGGTCATGTAGAAATATTATGAATAGATTCAAGGAAAATAAGACATGGACATCTTACTTTCTCTATCCATACTTTCTCTGTATTTAGAGTATTTAGATTTGTGTTTTATTATTTGTTGACATTTCTACACTAATACCATCTAGATAAATTCATGCACTTATTGCACTTAGCAAATACAGTAATTCTGTTATTAACTGAGTGATGACCCCATACTGTGAACTTCCTGTGGGGAAGGTGGCAGTTAGTCAAGTTAAGACCAATTTATTTCTGAAGTGCTTTTAACAGCTTTGACACAAAGCACTTTACTGAGGACAAACTGTGCTAGAAATACAATAAAACCACAATAAATCCCACAATCCTTTAATTATATCTGCACATGATAAGAAAAGTATGTGAACATGCGTGTGTGTCTGTGTAAGTATTGAGGAGCTGTCACAGAGAACAAACTGACGTCAGGAACCTCAATGGCTGCTGGTCAGATTTCAAAATCCCTCTAGAGCTCAAAAGGTTAAGTTATGGGAAGGGAGATTTAAAAAAAAAAAAAAATTTTACTATTCAATTTTCTTCTTCCCCAATTCTTTAACCTAAGGATGTTATATAATAGTGTTTTCTTCAGTATTTTAAACACTGTGGAATGTATGTACATTTACTCAAGTACTTCAAAACTTGTACTTTACTTGAATATTTCCATTTTATGCAACTTTAACTTCTTCTCCACTTCTCCATTCCCTGAGGCTTTTTTGTCCACTACATTTGCAGCTTTGGTCACTTTTCAGTTAACAATCTTTTATACCTTTCCCGTCCAGCCAAAACCATGTATTTCCAAATTTGGTGATTTTGAATGTTTGTGATGAACTGAAGGATTAAGTGTTGCTTTATAGTTTGAGAAAGGGGTTCTCCTATCTCTTGAGCTAAATAAACTATTTAAAACCCCTCTTGGATTAGCAGGAAAATGCTTAGTCACAAATCTGAAAACAGGGCTGTTTTTCTGAGCTCATGAAAAGTTGACTTGTCAGTGTTTCCACCGTGTGTTATTACTTTTACTTAAGTAAAGGATCTGAATAATTCTTGCACCACTGATTTAATGCCACCTTGTTTTGACCAGAAGAGGGCGCTGCATATCCAGATGTACTCAGAACATTGGCATAAAAGACCCTCTTTGTGGTTGTCTGTGTCTCTTCTAAAAAAGTTTATCAGAGATGACAGTGTAAAAATGATACATACACTGAATATTCATCCATGTTGGCTTTAAATTTAACAATGTGACAATTGTTACCACAGCTATTACATAATATAACATAGACATTACATAATGTAACATAGACATTATCAGGGAACACATTTCAAAATGTCACTGTAGGAAACGTACAGGTGAAAATAATACAATGAATAATGACTGAATTCCTTTTAGCTGCTTCAGTTTCAGGGTCCTGGTTCATACTGTCCCACTGTCATGGCTTATTGGGACACATGAATAGAAAAGAGCCGCTGTTAATGTTATCAGTAGCACCTGTGATTTTCCTGCTATGATAAGTCTGTAAACACAGATCACATTAAAGGCCCTGCACACCCATGGCAAACTTACACTGGTGGCTTTAATTCTATTGGCTGATCAGACCTTCTGGCAGGACTGTGTGGACATGAACAGACGGTGCTTTGACTCTCCTGTTGGCTTAGCAGGAGGGACAAATGACTCCTTTATCATTCTTATTGGTACATGGAGTTGGGCGACCTCATGTCATACCCAGCATGCCCCTGGCCATCTTCAGCCAGAGCAGAGGTCTAATCAGCAAGAACAAATGAAAACGCCTGTCTGGGTGTGCAGGGGCTTTAATGTGTACATAGAATATATATATATACACCATGTTTGCATATAGAATAAGGTACAAGCAACTTAACAAAAATCAACTCTTATTCATATCCTTTACTAAAGTAAAAGTAACAATACATGAATTTACAAATACTCCATTAAAAACAAACATCATGCATTCATTTATTTAAGACAAAGTCAAGAATTCTTATCTGCAAACTGTACCTAACAGAAAAATTGCTCGTCAGTCATTTATTATTATTTACATATTATAATGCTGGATGATAATTAGTAATGCAAGAAGCATTTCATGTTGCTGCTGGTTGAAGTAGAGCTAATTAATCATAAAAACAATGGCCTCTGTACTCGATAGATTACAATATATGACATTATAAGACTTTTGTGTAAGCAGCATTTTACTGTTGGAGCTGGGACACAGAGCTAGTTTATGTACAGCAGGTAGTTAAATCCTGTGGTACCCCACCTAGGGGTTGGCCCCCTCCATAGGGTCACCAGATAAATCTGAGGAGTCGTGAGATGATTAACGTGAGGGGAAAGAAGAAAAAACAAAGTTCTGATGCACAAATTAAAATTAGATTTTTTGGAAATGTTTTCTAATCTTGACCTTTTGTGTGAAATACTGCATAATTTCTCGCTGGCCCTCGAACAGTTATTTAAATAAAGCCATGTGACAGGTTTAGAGGCGAAATGCCTTTTTGGTGGAAGGGCAAACAAGAGAAAACATGCTGTCAAATATATAGTTGTTGTTGAGCAAAACGTTTATTTCTCTCTGAATTGTAGTGAAATTGAAGTAAAAGTGCCCCAAAACTGTACCTACTTGAGCAAATATACAGAGTAAAATACGTCACTTTGAATTAGTTCCTTGTTTTATAGAGTTACATTTGTTCATCATTATACAAGACGTCTCATGACCTTGTTCTAGGACAATATTACACATTTATGGTGTCAAAGCCAGGGCATCGTCAGAAAAATTAGCCTCAGTTCACTTTCACGGCAGTGTGATGCGATGTGATATACGTGGGATGGAGGTGCAGGGAAGAGAGAATCACCACACACGGGGCCGATCCGTGCAGCTCTGCAGCCTGGAAACAGTAGGTGCATGTGAATAGATGCCCACATGTACATGGAGAGAGGGAGGAAGCTGTAAATAGAAAGAGAGAAAGACCAGGCCTGAATGCTGTAATGCAGCTATGAATAAGAGACGTTTTGAATGCAGCTTTGTTGATGCACGCACACACATGCACACACACACACACACGCACGCACAGACACACAGCTCAGCGTTCCATTAGAGGAAGCCCAGGCCATTAGTACTTTTATCTTCTTTGTGTGGGACAGCACTGACAAGACTCCCTCTCCATCCCCCCCAGCACACACTCATAATCACACACCAACACACATGCAGCCAGCCATCTCTGTCTCTCTGATGCAGATGTTACTCCACTCCGTTTTAATGGCTCTCCACAGAGAGTGATTCAGCTTCATTTTCAAAAGGCTGTCTCTCCTTTCATGCTGATAAGATGCCTCAAACAGCTGACAGTGTGGACAAAATATCTTTGCCAGTCTCTCAGAATGTGCAATTACAAAACGTTTCATTGTGTCCCGTCGGTTCAGTCTTCATTCACAAAACACTTGTCTCCTTCTGTGCAGATAAACCATGCCCGTAACAGCTGACAGTGTGCAAAAAGCTGTGTCCTCTTCCTCCTTTCACACATAAAACATGCTTTGGATGTGACATTGAAATGTTATACTGAGTCATAGTAACCCTCTTCTGTCTACGAAAAAGAAAAAGTCTCTTCTATACTAATAAGAAACAGCTGATGACATACAATGTGTCTCTCAAACACATAAACAAGTGAATGTAATTACAAAAGGTTTTAATGTATCCTCAGTTCTGGTATATGCTGGCCGCAACCTCTCTTTGTGTGCAGTTGGAGGACAAAACTACAAAGAAGGCAAGATGCATGAAAAAATTAAGCTCTAGAATTTGAAAGAAAAATGTGTGAATGTGTGGTTTTCTCCTCCGTTCCTAGTTTGTAAGTCTAAACCTCAAAAACCAAGGAAGGAAACAGGCTGGAAGAATTTAAAGTGCCCAGAGTAAAAACCTCTTCACCACGCAAAAGTCATCATAATACGAAATCTGATATTTCATGTTGAAATTTAACACACTGCTTGTGGTAAAACCTTATTAAAGGTCACACAATGCTAGTAAAGTTATTATATTGGATTGTATCAGGAAGTATATATACAATATAGTTGTATAGTAGTTCAATGCCTTCATCCTGACCTGCATCAAAATGTAATACTTCCTGATTGAGTTTCTGGCTTTAAGAGGTGTTCTGTTGCATCTTCCCTGACTGAAAGTCAGATTTTACACACTCTCTGACTTTTAATCTCTCATAGCAGTTGTTGGCTGATGAGGTTGGAGGAGGTGAAGAAGTTCAGCCGTTGTTGGTGAGGTCATTTTTTTCTGGAGACAGTGAGAGACTGGCCTCAAAAGTCAGTCGGTTTGAATGCTTTTCTGCGTGCTGAGATTTCCGTACAGCGAACAAACTCGATACTAAATACAGGACAGATGCAATGCAACTGTATGTAGCCTATATTCCGTCATAGAGAGTGGTTCTATTTAGCTCCATTTAAGGCTCATAAAACAGGTATAATTTTACTTACAAATGTTGCAAATACTAATAAGAATATTATAGCCTATTGTAAAAGCGACTAAAGGTCATGCAGTATCAAGACTCTTTAATTTCTTAGAGCTTCTCTCTCTTCTTTTTCAGTCTGAACTCTCTTTGTCTCACCACCACACTCAACCCTCTCTTGTCTGCTTGTGTTGCCAGATCGCTGTCAATCAAGTTTTTGAGTGTTAAAGGTAGGCTACTATGTGTTACATTCATAAAACCCTTGTTATCAATGATGCTTGTGGCCGTTAAGCAAAGTGCAGTCAGCATTCTGGCTCAGCCTAAACAGTGACGTACGTACACAAGCCTGAACGCTGAAATGAACACTGAATGCTGGAAAATAAATGACAATCATGTTAAGATTAATGTTACTTTCTGTAATGTAACTACATTTTATTACCATTGGCAAATCACTGCATCAGCCAACGCCACGAATCAACCAACATTAGACCC
This sequence comes from Holacanthus passer, assembly GCA_025331565.1. Classification (NCBI taxonomy): domain Eukaryota; kingdom Metazoa; phylum Chordata; class Actinopteri; family Pomacanthidae; genus Holacanthus; species Holacanthus passer. The sequence goes on from JAFREQ010000109.1 coordinate 796,322, forward strand.
ACACCGCACAGCCAAGCTTAGGTTACAGCTAACTAGTCCCCCCTATGCCACCACAACCCCCCTGCCTTGCATTGGTTCACCACTTCTGGCAAAACTGAAATGTCTCAACACCTATTGGACTGGTTGCCATGAAACTGGGTATAGACATTCATGTCCTCCTCCAGATGAAATGCACTAACTTTGGTGACCTTTAACCTTTCATCTTGTTCCTTCATCAGGTCAAAAGTTTAATTTGCCAATACCTTTATAACCAAATACCTGCAAAACTAATAACATCAGCCTGAGCTGTACTTGATACACACCAAACCTGCTAAACATCAGCATGTTAACATCGCAAGCACGTCAGCATGCTGATGTTAGCATCCATCTCAAAGCACCGCTGTGTGTGTCTCACAGAGCCACTAGGATGGCTGGAGACTGTTGTTGTGTCTCTCTTGCTTTCCTTTGAAATTGGAGAGCAAGGCTCTGGGTCAAACACACTGCGCACACATTCAAAATCTTTGATGATACAGACCATGTGCAAACACACACACACAGGGATACAGACACGCACACTGTCTGTTGCACTGTATGCAGGTGTCGCTCAGTTTGTGCTTCAGGATACATAATATTAAAAATGAAAAGAGAAATGCAGGTCTTTTGAGTGCAGCCTCATAGTTTGATATATTGTAAGTGAATACAAAAAACACAACAAGGAAAGTAAAAAAAAAGCACAAGATAATGGAACCAGAGTTGAAAATTAGATACAACTAATATTAGTTGAGCCCTTACACAGATACTTATCTTTCCACACACGTGATTCTGCCAGTGAGCACACATGTAAACAGAACATGCACAAAACCCACAAGGCCACCCACCCACCAAACACACACAAAAACACACACGCTCATATGCACACACTTGACCTTGATAGAGACAACAGGGTGGCAATTCTCCCCATTGACTGGGTCCATTAGGGGCCAAAGTGCAGCTGAGCCACATGCTGTACAGCCACAAAGAGACACACTGGATTACACAGAGACAGCCTGGCACACAATGGAGGAGGAGGTGGGGGTTGGCGGTGGCAGGGCTGGGTGGATGAGAGGAGCGGGACGATGGAAGCAGCGGGAGGGAGAGAGGGACAGAGGATGGGGAAAGGAGAGAGTGATTTAATCTGTTTTCATGAAGGGTCCATTTTCATATTATAAGCATATTATCTAGTCTGTGAAATGGTCATTTAAGTCAATTGATTGTTCACAAATCTGGCAAAAAAATATAACCTCCAAGCTTTGCTCATCAAAGTAGGACATGATTTGTTAAGAGGAAGGCTTCTTTGTGTGTTGGTGGATATGGGCTGAAGTCAGAGGAGTTCAAAGTTTGAGTGCAGAGAGGAAATATGAGAAAAGGCTTGAAGCTGGAATATTCCATTTACACGCAACGATGTGGAAGAGTGGGTGTTTTTAGAAACCTGAACCTCTTCTCTCTTCTCTCTCTTTTCTTCTCTCGTTTCCACCCTGTGCCCCATCAATCTATCTATCTATGTGTGAAATTCTTTTTTGGTTTGACAATTTTTTTCAGTAATGTAAAGTTGAGGTTTCTGATCTGAGGTTCCATCTGAGATGTGCGTCATGAATTAATGATCAGTGCTGAGTAAGACCCTGTCTCTAAGTGCTGCTGGTGCTCACATCACCATGTGCTTCATCCGTGTGTGTGTGTGTGTGTGTGTGTGTGTGTGTGTGTGTGTGTGTGTGTGTGTGTGTGTTGTTCGCTTTTAAATATGCTTCACCTCTCTGCACGCAAGCGGAGTCGGTTAACTCAATTTAGGTGATTAAAGGTGCACTTTTATTAGAAGGATCAAATGAACAACACGTTGGATTTGATGAAAGCAATTCATTTTTCCAATGAATATTCCGCAGGCTGCAGATTTATAAAATAATGATTCATCTCATTTGAAGAGAAAGCAGAGGAATGCTTCCCAAAAGGAAAAACACAATGATGATGCAGCATCCATATTGACAAAGGAATTGAAACACCAATCTAGCAAAAACATACCTCATGAAGGTGATTTTTGAACTCTGGAAAGTGTAATGCTACAGTTTTTTTCCCCAGTTTTTAAAGGCATATTTTCACATTTTGAAAAGGTAATATGATACGAGATGAAAAGATGAAGCAACGTCAGTGGCCAATTAGGTTTCCTTATCATAGCAAAAAGACTGGAAATGGGGGAAACAGCCTGGCTAAAATAGATGTTGATAATTAATGTGATAATTAGTCTTATTTAGCATTAGGAATAAGCCAGACAAGCTGCTTCCCCCTTCTTCCTATATAAATGAATTCATATTTACCGTACAGATACATATGAGTGTGGTGTCAATCTTCTCACCTGACTCTGAGCCAATCTAATACAAAAAAGCAAATAAGCATATATATCAAAATGTTGAACTATTCCTTTAAGCAGGTTTTCTGAAACCAATTCTTAAAACATTAAGCACAGTCACCACATTATTCTATAGTGATTAAACATTTAACTGATGTGTCATAGGTGAATACCTTCATTGGAATGAGTTCGTGACTGGCACCAAAATAAAACGCCACTTTATCATCGTTTAAGCCAAGACAGTCAAAAGTCTATCTGCCAAAATGATGCTTTTTTAAAAAATGTCATTTCTCAATGACACAGTATCCCACTAATAAAGCCAACTGAATAAAGTCATATCATTATGTTACTGTTGACTTTTCCTCTCAGACAACCATCTACCTGTCTACTTGTCACTTGACTAGCTTCTATACATTTTTAAAAAAAATCATCATGTCTGTCACCAGTGTGTTTGATGAGCTGGTCTCATTAAACCAGCAGACTTTCTCTAATGGAGCATCAGTAATCTGCTGAAGTCTAATCTCAACGCACCAAACACACATACAGAAGGACATAGTATGCAATCTCACAGCAGCATGCACATTTACACAAAGAGGTGTAATCTAATCTAATCCCAACCCTCTCTACTGCCTGTGACCGTTCATCAAATATGTCATAACATAAATGGCATCAGATTAATGGGAATGAGCAAACGCGTGGAGACTTCCTGGATTAGAAACAGCTCGTCAAAAGCCTAAAGCCGGGAGGTGTATCGAGGGCCTCCTCTGTGGAAACTGCAGGTTCATCTGGCTGTTACACAGACCACCTTAAATGCAACAGAGCCTTCATTAATATGACCATTTTAACCTGTGCTTTTCCTGCCATGTCACCTTTAAATGTCTGGCATAAAAAAAAAAAAAAAAAAAAAGTCTGTTGTTGGACACAAGCTTCATCAAGACTGAAATCTTTAGCTCAAGAATAATAAGGGGGAATAATTCCAAAAGACACATTTTTTAAAAACAACGTTCATTTAATATTTTGCAGTGATTTATATTCACCAAATAAGGATAAAATATCATCTTATGTTATAGAAATATAAATAAATTTAGATGCAACATTAATTAATTTGTTATTTCTGTTAAAAATACACAGTATGCTTGTAATGATCTTCTGTATTATGAAACAATAACTAATAAAACTGTTGAATTCTGATATGTATGTTGTAACTCAACCACAGTGACCAAGGGGTGTAGCCAGTGCAGACAAACATTACAGATACACTAATCAATATTTTCAGCCGTGCTAGCTGCATGGCTCTAGGGATGGTAATGTCACATGGTCAGCTTATCCATCACTTTGGTGCAGACTAAAATATCTCAAAAACTGTTGGATCAATTGACGTGAAATTTGGTACAGGCATTCATAGTCCCCAGACAATGCACCCTAGTGACCTTGGTGAAGCCCCGACTTTTCCTTTAAACTATTGGATGGACTGCCATGAAATTTACAGATATAGATATTTAACATTTCCATCAGCCTCAGCTGTAGTTTGTGTTTAGTGTTAATTCACAAACATACGCATGCCAACACACTATACTAAGATGGTGAGTGTGGTAAACATGTCATCTACACATAAATAGTAATAAATAGTATTGCCATTGTGCCATAGCATGCATGTTAGCATTTAGCTCAAGCTGCACAAAGGTCAAATGAATCCCAGATCATTTTAACTGTCCCTGCAGTTGCCCTCAGCTCTATGAAGTGCTTTAGCGTCTTTAAGCTCATTTTACTAATTTGGTTAATTCTCAATACAGCATTAAACAAGTTGTCAATATTAGCTAGAAGTCAACACAGGAGTATAGACCAGGCTAATGAACAACCAATGAAAAGCTAAAAGATCTGAGTTGTTGAAACTATGATTTTGCAAAGACTGTACTTTTACTTTCTTCATCTCCTTTACCCTCTAGGTCTTTAGGAGAATAAAGAAATATTACTATAATTTATCAATATGTGTGTACTGTGTGAACCCTCCCAAGTCCTACCAACAGTACGTCTTCCTTCCTTTCCCATTCTGCTGACATGGCCTGAATGTAGCATAAGTACATCTGAAGCTGAGCAGGATAGCAACAAGTTGACCCTCTGCCTTCCGCTTTTGGGAATCAATAGCGTCAAGGAAGAAAAAAAAAACTCTTCAAGGTTTTTCTAGGACAGTGAAACAGCCAATTTCCCGGCCATTTCACACCTCCCGTGTAAGTGGTTGACCGCCTCTGCTCCCAGTGTGCACTCTGGCTCCAGCGGCACAGCGATGGCAGGTACAGGAAATCATCTGCTGTTGAATGGGAATGGATTTTTTTTTTTCCAGTGGGACTTGAAAGAGTGACAGGCCACGACCCTGTGAGGTGAAGGGGACTAATTCCATCTAGCCAGCATGCTGGTATCTCTACTCTCTGAGATAGTCACAGCTCTTAATGGAGTCTGTAAAGTGTAATATCTGTTACTGACGGGGGAGGGGAGGGTCTATAGTAACATGTTTACAATTTTTCCATCTAAATTTATGCTATCTTCATCTCTGTCAGTCCTGTTCCTGCAGCTTCGATCCTGGATTTACTCTCTTGAACATAAATTAGTTAGTTACAGCAGAACTCCATACATTCATTCATTCATTCATGCAGTCATACTCCTGAACTTGCAACTGGGGTAAGAAATTGATGGGCGAAAACAAGATCAGTGTCTTGGGACGACATCTAATATTGCTGGGTGTGAATGTGAGCAGGGCTCTCTCTTGTCATACAGATGCAAAAACACAACGATACACATGAATTAGATCACCTGTTATAGATCTTTATGGTTTTCAAAACAGTAATCTTGGTAAATACAAATACAAGTTTAGTTAGAGCTTACAGGGGTGGCTATCAATACACGTGAGTGGATATGAGTTACATTTATACTCAAAACCGAAAGACGTTGGAAGATGTTTAAAACAATCAATGTCCACTGTTTTTTAAGGTAGCTACAATATTTTTGTATTAAAACATGGCTACTTGTATGTGAAAGGGGTTGCCGCAATGTTGGAGCTGCAACTAATTATCATCCGACTCTGCTGTCCTCATCAGCTCTACAGACTTTTTAAAAACACTTTTCAGCTTCCCACATTTTTTCTGTTTTAGTTCAGTCTCATTTTTCTCAATGCATTGTGTTTGGCTGCATCTGTTACAGCAGGTGAACGTAGCAGAGTATTTAGGAGCTATAGCCAGATATTTTTCCTAGGAACTTAACACTGGGTTTACATTTGGCATTAGGTCTGAAACGCAACTCCAAATGAAAGCTAATGTTGCTCCCTGTCTGCTGGATGTGTAAATAGGCAACTGCGTGCTAACATTTTAGCCATATTAACTTGGCTGCAAAAAAAAGGTTTTTCTAAGTTGACAAGGCCGTCCATCACTGTAGCAAGAGGTCAGTGGAATTCAAACTGTTAAGATTCTGAAAGTGGCTGCCACAACCTGGACCCCAGTGGATCCTCACTGTATTACTGGTGCTGAACTGTCTACTTGTGACAGGATCAGCCAAACCAATTTAGATCAGAGTGTGCTTCTTCAAGGTGAGTTCTGATACACTTGAGCCATACTTTTGTCAGTGTGTCCAGTGTGTGTTCAAGACATTTAAAGCAATAGTTTGGACAAACCGTTTCGAAATGCACTTATTTGCTTTTGAGAGTTAGATGAGACAATTGATACCACTCTCATGTATGTAGAGCAAGTATGGAGCCACAACCAGCAGCTGGTTAGCGTAGCTTAGCATAAAGACTGGAAACAGGGGGAAACAGCTGGCCTGGCTCTGTCAGTAGTAGGGATCTCCCGATCAATTGTTTTTAACTCCCAGTCCCCAATCTGAGTCCTTTCATATAGACTGTTTTCTGATAACGAGTCAAATCCAATACTTATATGTACCTAAATGTTGATTAACTATGTATTTGAGCCATCTAAATGCTCCCACCTTCTTTTCAAGTTACATGTTCCAAGTACTGAGGGTCCTGATTCAGAACCATAAAGCTGATCAGCTTAAATTGTTGATATGATATGGATGAAAGTTTAACTGAGAGAATGTGACTCCTGACACTGACATGATGTGATCAGCTAGAGAGAAGATGTCTCACTCTGTTGAAGGTTTTGGAACTACGGACAAACTCAGACCACATGCAGTTGTACAGCTCACACTGTAGAGCCCAGCTGTCATGAAAGAGAACAGCAATACTAGCAGGCTGACGTAGACAAAATATTGTAAGGTAAAGAAAGTGTTAGGATTTTGATCAGCTTTATATCAGTTGAAACTGATCTGTGAAGGAATGCCTGGATGATACAGATACTTAAGATCAGCTCAGGACATCCCTAGTCAATAAGTAATAAAATCCATCTATCGGCACCTCTGAAGCTCAGTAATTAACAAAAAAAGGACAATTAACAGTTTTACAGGGGTTGTGTGCCAGACTGTTTCTTGGCTGACAGCAGTTGCAAGCAAACCAGCAGAGACTCCAGTGATAGTGTTTTTACACTCCAGTTTTTATGTGGATTAAACCACTGAGATATAAAGTGTTAACTAGTGAGCTTTAGAGGTGCTAGAAGGTAGATTTTGTTACCTTCGGACAAGCTAGGCTGGTTGATTCCTCCTGTTGCCAGTCTTTAGTGCAAAGCTCTGCTAACATTATACCATACAGACATGTAAAGTATGTTATCATTTAAATATAAGCAATTGTCCCATCAGTCATCATCTTCAGCAACTTTAAAGTCCTGTCCAGAGTCCTGTCTCACATTCAGGCGACTGGCCATCAGGAAGTTCAGGAATTTTCTTGGTGGGTCGGTCTTGTGAAGGCCGGTCCTTTATTCCTAGCCCCAGCATTATATAGCCTATATACAGATATTCAATAGGTCAATTTAGCTGCATCAAACGTGGTAACTGGTGTTATTACCCTCATAAGTTGCCCTCATAACTGAAACTGAAAGTAGAGAATTTTTCGGCTAAATTTCTCTTAAGTGTTTTGAAAAATAGTCAGCAACTTTGACTGTAAATGGATAAAAGTAACATGTATATTTGATGATATTCTTCTAGACTACTCATCGATTCTTTTTTGCATTACAGCCTATAAGGCATATGACATTTCATAGCCAGCTCAGCAATACAAATGATTTGTTGCTTACTCTACACATGGACATGGAAAGATACCAACACAGATCCAATTAGAGGTACAGTACTGAATGTTAGTGTGACTGTGAAGTAAATTAAAGCACAATATATCATTGGTATCATCAGGATAGACGACTTCATTCAAGTTATTTATGGCAAGTGTGTTGAATAAGACACCACATATGTATTTGCCTACGCTAAGGTTGGACTAATGTGTCAGTTCGAATTTTGTGTATCAAATTGAGGCCGCTTGAGAGCAAATTCCTGGGCTGCTTTTTGTTGCCAGTCCTCCCCTGCTCATATTACAAGACATGTTCCGACAGATGGTGCCAACTTACTCAAATCTGCTGAATCAGCACGGTCCAGATTTTTGAGATGGCCAGTTCAGGCGTAACAGTGGGCTGAAAGTCATTTAGTGTGATGTTATCAGGGCAGGAATGAAGTGCTGCTCAGGAGAGCTGTCTGGACGGGTCTCCTATCTGAAGAACACTGTGCTGATAGCCAGGAGTGGATATCAGCACGGACGATATACCGGGAAGGACTGCTGCTCAGCTCTGAATGTAAAGTCTGAAGTCAGGATACATGTAGCTGCCACTCAGGTCCAAGTGGCAACCTCTGGCACTGAAAAATGAAGCCAACACAGAAGTGCCAAAAGCTACAGTTCCTTGATGAACACTAGCGGCAGGCTCCAAAAGGGAGTCAATTACAATTGACCCCCATGTTAAATGTCCATCTTTACAGCAGAACAAAACATGTTTGCAGCCTGATACAAAAATGGCTCTAGTCTCTTTAGCTGATTTTCCCCTTCATGACAACTGTATGAGGGTTTTTTTGAGGATTTTTTTCTAACGCACTTGTTTAAAATCTAGAATGATGCATAATTAAGAGTGACGTCACTTTGATTGACAGCTGACTGCTGGCCGCCGGCTCCAAACACGGAGCTCATTCAGTCAGTGAACTTTGTCTGTGTTTGGTGTTTTTGACTTTCAGATAATTTTTCACGTAAATACTGGATAAATAACGCAGCTTGCTTGCAGCACTCCCTTTTTTCATTTACAAGTATCTAGCCAGCTAATGAATTAGCATCCTCCAGCTAGCTGCCACTGGTTGTGTAGTGTCTCTGTCCAGGATGTCTGCGCTGTTTTCTCGGTGTGTTTGTTCTGGTGTCTGTGGAGCTGCTTGTTGGCTGGACTTTGACTGTGCTGTCGTGTTGACTGTGTTTCTCTCAGGTGTCCAGGACGGTCCACAAACTCAAACTTTATTATTTATATTAATATTATTGCTTAAACAGACATTTTAAATTTATTACACTCCAGAAACCGACTGATTGTGATTGGTGGGAGGCTGAAATGTTGACATATAACGTTACACCAGCATATTAGGAGGAAACGTGTAAAGCAAGTAACCGGTGCCGGTACCACCGGGTTAGCCGGGTAGCTTGGTGGCCATGTTCCATGAAACAGGCTTCATTCAGCTCCACCCTCGCTCCACCTCTTTGTCCATATTTGGATTAACTGGAGTTAAGCAACGTCACAACTGCCGCAATGATGGCGCCCTACAGTTGGCTTCAAAATCGCGCTTTAGAAATCTACGGGAGACGTCACAGAGACTGTAAATCTGTTTAAAGGTCTAATCCACAAAATTTGTGTTTACATTATTTATGGTAACATCTACTATATAGTGATATCCTCTTTTACTATATTTGAGTTCCTGTCGGTGGCGACCTTCTTTTCTTCATCCATGGCAGCTATCATTGTTCATGCTATCCAGCAGTTTTTGCTCTGTTTTTTACAACCTGCAGTTGCTGCTGTTGTAGGAAATTTTAACTGCTCTCAGCACTTACACTTCAACTGACATCATCTCTTCAATATTTTTTAGGGCTTACACTTCAACCAACAGTATAATTGATGTGTTGCTCAGTTTATACAATTAAAATGACACTAATAGCTTTTGGGACTTCCACCTCAACTGACATGTCAACTCCTTTCAGTGCTCTATAACATTGAATCTTCTTCAAAACTTCACTCAGCGATTACACTTAAACTTAAGTTAATTTCATTAACTTATTACATTTAAACTCAAACTTCAACATCTATCAGCGCTTCCATTTTAGCTGCAAATTCAGCTACAGCTACACTGTCAGTGTTTGTATTACATCTGCCACTTCAACTGTTTCAGTATATCAAACTTTCAACCATGAATTTTCGCCACATCTAAATTTTATTCACAAAATAGTCTTTTCTGGTTCGCGGTTAAATGTGGCTTTCCACTGTGTTCTCTATTAATATGTTAAATCCAACAAACTACATTTATTATCCAGCATGTTGTTGTTGAATGAAGCATTTTCCCTCTGAATAGGACACCTGAACAGAAAATGAATGAACTGTGTGCTCCCGGACCGATGAATTGTGCATGTGCATGTGTTTGCACTGAGATTGCTATTGAAAGTGTAAGTCATTATGCACCATGCAGATTGAGAGCGTAAACCATATGAAATTGTATTAACCCTTTAATGGTCCTGGTCAGAAAAAAAAAACAATGGAAAGGTTTATTTCTTTGCATTTTTTAGGTACTCTGGTCTAAGAAATATTATAAGAAAGCTCAACAGTCTGGAAACATTTTTTTCCATTAAAGTCAAACAGACAACATTGTTGATTTACACTTCTGTTTTTATTGACAAAATGAATCAATAATGCTGATGCTCATATAAAAACAGCAAAAAGTCATGCAGTTATGCAGTGCACTCTTTGTACAATACAAGACCTGTTCATCTGTGTTTTGGTGCAACAGTACAACAGTTCTTTCAGTGTAGACGGGTCATTTGGGCAGAAGTCGCACTGCTCCCAGTGATCAGAGTGAATAATTAATTAACTTGTAATAATTACAAAGTCAGTAGACATTTTGAGGGATATTCATTCACACCATTCTGTACAGTCAGCCTTTTAAAAAAAATGGAAGGATTGTGGTCTTGGTTCAAATCTGATAAAGTCAACAGTGACTTGAAGGACACAACATGGTGTGTTGCTTTATTAAAATTAAAGTGATGCCAGTTGAAAAGGGTGCTGGAGATGGTTCGACTAGTTTCTTAATGAGCGATCACATCTCGAAGTATGCTGCCTGAGAAGGCCATTAAAGGTTTGATGTAATTCAGACAGACAAATATAGGAAACAAAATTGCAATCACTGAATCAACAATCAAACACAACATATATAGTCAAACAAGCTCCAGGTCTTCTTTTGGTCTCACATGTGAAATAAAACCAACCCAAATCTGCCCCCCTCCTCTCAGTGAGAACCTACATCTGCCTTTTGCAGATGGAGCTATAAGTGGCCATATTAGGGCAGAAATCCAGAGTCTAGCAACGGGGGCAAAAAAGGGTCCACACACACACACACACACACACACACACACACACAGTTTGCAGTCCTTCCATCCTTGACTGTGGTACCTGCTTTAACACCCCCCAGTCCTCCTCCTCCTCCTCCTCCCTCCGCCTCGCCTGGGCAACTCTCTAAACGCACCCTCAGGGAACTCTCTCTCTCTCTCTCTCTCTCTCTCTATCACACACACACACACACACACTCTCTCTCTCTCTCTCTCTCTCATATAGGAGGATCCCAGCAGAGGAGCGACCAGTGAACGCACCGGACCAGCTCGTTAACTTGTCCTGCTTCCTGATCTATCTTCTCACCCCCTCAGCGGCAGCAGGAACCGGCCGGACTCCCGGACAGACTCCCCGGGGCAGCAGAGCCTCCTCCAGCCGCCCAGACAGCCTCAGACCGGTCGTCATCGTCTGCCCGACTCCGGAGACTGCGGATTTTTTTTTTTTTATCCCCGATCGTTTCCAGCGGATAGAGAGAGAGAGAGAGAGCGCACCGCCTCCCCCACACCAACAAAGTGTGCTGTTGTTGGTGTCATAGCTGGGAAATAAAGAGCCTCCGTCCGTGTGTCGGTCCAGCTGCTCCCACCGGTCCGGACTTGGAAAGAGCAACAGCCTCCACCGGCGCATCAGTGAGGTAAGAGATGCGACTGAGCCACTTCAAGTCAGTCAGTGGGGACTCCTGTCATATCCTCATCACAGGCCTCTCTCTCAGGCTGTAAATCATTTTGCATGTAATGTAGACAAGATGGGCTCAATTATGACTTTCTAGATTGCAGGCAAATATGATCACTGCACATGCAGGGATGGCATCTGTAGTTTTATTCCAGGCCTTCTTCACAAAGTGCAACAACCTGGGTGGAGGATTTCACACTGTCCGCCTCCAGCCTCCCAGCACACACACACACACACACACACACACACACCTCAGTACTGGCACATATGGAACCCACGAATATTACATAAAACTTACATTTCTCCTCTGCACCTCCTCCTCCTCCTCCTCCTTTCTCTATGTTTTCCCTCTCTTCCTCTGCCCTCACCTGACCCTGGTTTAAGGATAGAAGATGCTTGTCTCACACCTCTGGCTCTGAGCAGGGCCGGGTTTAGATTATTTTAAACAGGGGGGCCCGCCCGGGGCTTGGTTTCAAAGAAGGGATGTAAAATGAAAAATGTGGCAGGACTCACATTTAAAGCCCTGCTTCTTGGAAATAATAAAATGTACATTACCAGTAGCCACATTGTTTATTCAGTGTAATACATTAATGCCAAACAGCTTTATATATTCCAATTTGAAATGATATCACAAAATAGCTGCCATTGCCATGCAATTCCAAATAACCTACAGCCATGGACAGATTCTGAGACATAAGGAGCCTGGACATAAATATTCAAAAGCTCCAACACCTCTCCTATGTAGGAGCAAGATGCGCAGACAATCACAAAACAAGAAATGGCTGCATTGCTTGTAGTCTTGTTGCATCTCTTTGCGTTTTTTTGCAACACTTTGTAATGGTTTTGCGTCTTGTTGTAGTCGTTTGGCGCATCTTTATAGCCTGTCTTTGTGGTGGTTTTGCATCATTTCGTAATCATTTTGCGTCTCTCCGTAGTCGATTTGTGTCTCTTTGTGGTTGTTTTGCCTTTCTGTAGGCACGGTGTCTTTTCATAGTCATTTTATATCTCTTTGTAGTCATTGTGCATCTCTTTGTGGTTGTTTGGTGCTCATTTGTTTGACTCTCCAATAAGAAATGTTAATTGGCACTTCATGCAGAGGTTCTGGTCTCTGGGCCCCTGGGCTTGTATCCGTAGACCTGTTCAATAATCCATCAATGATACTACTAAATCAATGACCTATAACCTTCTCACTCTGGCAGTGGTGGCCAATTAGATTCTGGGAGGGGGGGCTGTGCTGGCCCTCTGGCCCTGCCTCTGGCTCTGAGTTTCTTTGACCCTGTGGGGGCCACACCCACAGACACACAGGGACAAACACACCCAGATAAGAGAAGTCTGATTGGGCTCCTAACAATGAGTGGACAGTGGGGTGGATAGTGATGTAACAGATGACCTTAGCGTGTCCTAACACTCACAAAAAACATTTATTCCATCCAGTCCAGCTCAGGCCTGTATTGATCAGATCTGATCGACTGGACATCTGTCCATGCAGGCAGGGCCGTGCCGATGTGCTATCAGCTGGACTGGTCCCAGTCGCTTCAGAGCTCATTGAGGTGCAGAACAGATCGGCTGGTTGTAAAAGCTCAAACATCATCTGTCAGCGTCTGGCATTTATTATCCTCAGCAGCATCTCTTCCTCAGTTTAACGGCAAGGAGCCTCGTCTTTCTTTCTTAGTCTCCACTCTCAGCTGGTCAGAGGAGCTCTGCCTGTTCCTTTCTATTTTTAGTCTCTATTTACAATGCAGTAGCTATAGAGGCAAGAAGAGTCTCTCACTCTGTTTCCCATCATCTGTCTCGTTGCTTCATCTCTCCTTCTCTGTCTTATCCTCTTTTTGTATTTACCTCTTTCACTCAATCACTTTTTAATGTCGCTTTCACCTTTTGTTGCCTAGTTTCTCCTTCAAGCTGCTATCTCTGCCGTCATCATAGATCATCTAGTCAGACAGAGCGATTCAATACATTAAGCATTGGTAGCAGCTCACCTCAAACTGCCACCTGCTCCACTAACATGCACACTGACAGTATATTACTGCGTGAGGCTGGGAAGACAGCGGAGGAGACAGGGGGTAGAGGTTAATCTCTGGATGCTTTTGACCCAAATCACCATGCGACCTACATACCCTCCCCTAAAACAACCACCTCACAGTCCCCATCGCACACACACCCACCCAAACATATCTTTTAAAAGCAGCACACACACACACACACACACACACACACACACACACAAATACACAACAGCCTTTTGGATGCCAAGCCACACTATGAGTGAACAACACATTTTGTGAGTTATTAATTACATGTTCAAAACATGCTGCAGCTGCTGGATTTGGCCTACATTGCCTTGAAGTGGAGAGGAAGAAAAAGTTTGATTAGAAGTTCTCAAAGAATAGTTTTTAATAAAGCAAATGTAATTAACTTGTTCTCCATCTTCCATAATACCTGAGCATAATCTGGAGGCAAACCTGACCTCCCTTCATGGCAAAGTGTCCCAGTTTAGACTTACAGCTCCATATCCGCCGCAGTAACCACTGCATTGCCTACACACCCAAACCACAACCAAGCACTGCTGTTCTGAACTCTCAACCAACATTTATTACACTGACACTGAGGTGCTTGAAAGTTGTGCCTAAATTAGATTTATATTGAATTACATTTGCCGTTTAGTCAGTCCAACACTTTGATCCAGACTGAAATATCTCAACAACTATTGGATGGATTGCCATGAAAATTTGCGCAGACGTTCATGGTCCCCAGAGGATGAATCCTAATGACTATGGCAGTCCTTTGATTTTTCCTCTATTGCCACAATGATGTTAACGTTTCTGTTTGTGAGTGTAACATTTCATCAACTATTGCATTGATTGCCACTTGGTACACACATTCATGGCCCCCTCAGGATGGACTGTAATAACTTTGGTGATCCCTTAACTTTTTATCAAGCACCATTATCAGGTCAAATTCTTAATTTGTCCAAAACTTTGGTTTACAACAAAAAGTCTTCCCACATTCCCATCAGTCTCAGCGCTACTTTGTGTTTAGTGCTAAAAATGTTAGCAGGCAAATACAATAAACTAACATGGTAAAGATGCTAAAAAATTATACCTGCAAAACATCAGCGTGATAGCATTGTCAATGTGAACATGCTACTATGCTGATCTGTTATTCCACAACAGTGATATCAATATCGACTTCATATATGTGCATCCTTCCACAGTGACTCTCTTGTTATTAAAAATGTACAATATATTGCCTTTAGCCAAAATTACACTTCCTGCAAATTTCCTCATCTGCTTATTCAGCATATGCAAACACCCACTGTTGTTTGTACAGAACTGCGTCTGTTGTCCTCGCTGCTACAAAGCACATTATTATTAAAACCACTTGCAGAGTATTCCCACTGTGTATCTCTGTAAAAACACACGTCCAGAGAACACATCAACATGGAAGTCAAAAGCCAGCGGCCTACAGCCAATACACATCCTCACAGCATCCTGTGTGAACGAGAAGCAAAGCTTTTGGATGATGGCAGATGGTCGAATGCCAGTGAAAAAACCTCCACCGTGTTTAAGTACATCGAGGGAACCTTTAGAGGAAGCTGTGTGACATATAGTATAGTATTTCAACAATGAAATGCACAATACATTTGTAAATGTGTTTTGAATAAATTTAAAATGACAACTAGTTGAGGAGGAATGTGTTATTTTGGAGAGTTTTATCAGTGACGAAGACAAATTGCTAATGTGTGGAGTAATTAACTGTTTGAAATTTGTATGAACAAGGGGCACTTAGTAAGGAGGCATCTGTGGAGGCCAGCAGGAGACAGATGGAAAACAGATATCAGAGAGCAATGAAAGGAAGAAAGTGAAAACGCTACAGAGGGGAAACCTGCCCCAAACTGATCTTTTTGATATAAAGCTCACAGTGTAAGGCAACAGTAAGCTGCATGCCAGGACCACAGCAGAGTCTTTCCATCATTTAGATTCTTATTAGTAAAATGTTTAGATCATGTGCTGTCTGAGGCTTAAGCTTTGTAGCTTTTAATGAGCTGGTGCCTTAGATGCAGAAGATAAACATAGACACATGGGTGGGTATGGAGCAAATGACAGGCAGAGTAATTTGAGAAGGAGGAGGAGGCAGGACAATGGAAAAGGTAAATGATGGAGAGGGAAGAGAATGGAGAGAATATAATGGATACGGGCAGGTGGATATATGAGTGAGAGGAGAATAAGGAGGGACAACATTGCTTTAAAACATCACTTTGATTTAATGCATTCATACATTACCTACATACAGTAAGCCTGCTTCTTATAGCCTAATGCAAATTGTTTCCTGACAGCATATTTAATTCATTGCGAAATCTGCTTGTAGCAAATGAAGCATGATTAGACTTTTTATGGTTACGTGAAGCATTTGATTAAGGTTAAGGAAGGATTGTGGTTCAAATCGGATAAACGTCGACAGTGACTTGAAGGACACAACATGACATGTTGCTTAATTAACATTTAACTTAAACTACGGTCTTTCTCTAATCTTAACCAAAGTGCTTGTTGCCCAAATCTAACCACACACAGTAACTTATGATGTGTATGATAGGACGTGAACCACGTCTCAGGTGTCCTGCGCTGTCGTCCTGCCGCCTTCAATTTGAATGCAAAAATCTAATATTGGTGTTAAATTTGTTAAAAACATAAAGGATTTAGTTTGTACTGCTAAGTGCTGTAGTGGATTCTGATTAGTTGGAAAGTAAACCTCAGGAGCACACTTCATTTTGATAAAAACCAATTAGAGATTGCATCGAGTTATAGAAACTAATGTTGGCATTGGCCTATGCAAAATACAGCGAAGATGGGTCTTAAATATGCACTTAAAGTTTATGATGTCATGCTAAAAGACTGAGGCTGAAGCTGCGGTTACATAATATAAAATCAATATTGTTGATTCATACAGTTTTTGTGCATTTTCCGGCTAGTATGCAGGGATTTTCAGCTGCACACAGTGTGCCATCACTCACCTCTATGTCCTAAGGCCTCAAAACTTGGTGCATCCCTATTTCAGAGACAGAGGCTGAGGCAGAGAGGGAGTGGAAAAAAGGGCGAAGATGAGACAAATTAGTAGAGGAAAAATGAAAAAGACAGCAGACAAACAGAGACGCTGGCAGAGAAGAAGCGAGAAAAGGAGGCAGGAAAGGAGGCAGAGGCTTGGAAACAGACGGATAGAGACAAATAGATGTGAAAGTGGGAAAGAGGGAGAGAGGGGAAAATAGGGATGAAGGAGATGGTGAGTGATAGAGTTAGAAAGAGGAAAGCATTCAATCCTCCTGTCATCTCTGGAGGATGCTGCTGAAACCTGATCTCAGCCGGGAACTGGCCATCGCCTCTGCCTCTCTCTGGCTGTCTAATATTGGTAAGACACACACACTTTGTCATGTAATATTGCACCTGGTGTTTTCCTCAAACTCACAAAAGGACACACATACACACACACACACACACACCTCACTAAGTCTTTATAAATGTCTCACTGTCTTTCTCACTGTCTCGCCTTTTTTGAGCCACAACCGTTTCTTCTCTCTTCTCTTGAATCATGAAGAAGTAATTGCTGTCAAATGGGACAGAGATGTTCGAATAAAAATGTCGTAGCTGGCTTTTGCATGTACGCCTAAGGCTTTTAAATGTTCAGACAGATTGATTTAGTTCTGCTCCAATGTCCTAAATATCCATTTGAGGAGGGAAAAATCAATAACTGCCTGTTATCTTTAAAGGCTGCTTAAGAGTTGATGATCTGGTCTGAAAAAACTGCTCTTTTGAATCAGCAGGAAGCTATAGCAGCTACATAGCGTGATAATCAGTGAGCTCTGGAGGTGCTGGTGGGCCGATTTTGTTACCTTCAGGGAGCAAGCTGTTTCCGATCTTCATGCTAAGCTCACTGGAAGTTGGCTGAACTCTTATAGCTTCAAATTCAGTAAGAGTGATATCGATCTTCTAATGTTACGCCCAGCAGGAAAGCAAATAAGTGCATCTAACAAACTGTATAACGTTTCATTTCATGGATTTACATTGTATTCTGGTGTGTAACATTACTTTCTCATATGTGATGACCACCATTCTAACTGCAGTGCATTTGCGTCAAAATAGAATTAGAGAGTTCAGATTCATTTAGATAAAAATACAACAAATATCTAACGTATGGCTTATGTACATCATTAGCTTCCCGGCCATGCGGTGAAGTAGGTGTTGTATTCAGCGCTGCTATTTCCTGCCTCGGTGCCCCCTCACTCACTAAACTGTCATAAAGGACAATTGCATAATAATCAAGTATTAAAAAAATGCCATTGTTGTTTCTGTGCTGAAGCACCTCGGTGGGATCGATCCTGAGTGCAGACTAGACAAGCACTCGGCTCACCCGAATCCTCAAATGACTCACACGGGCACGCACACACGCGCTCTCGAGGGTACACAAACACGAGTACACACACGAGAGGGGAAGAGTATTGTTGAGAGGGTGTAGTGGACACAGAGCGTGGGTGGGGAGTGAGAGCGAGAGGGAGAGAGGGAGGAACAGACAAAGAAAAAGATGCAGCGGAAGAGAATGAAGACAATATTGCTGTAGAGAGTTGACCACTGGCATGTTTAGCTTTGTTGGCTGCGGGATACTGAGATACAAATTCAAGTCCAATTATTAATTATTTGTAAATATCTCATAAAGATCCTGATCTTAACATATGAGATAGAATGACAAACTGGTTATGGCCCAAAATACATTCAACAAATGTGTGCCTCAGTGGGTATCTGTCTACATGCATCTTGCTAGTACGTTTTGCCTTCAGAACTGTATTAGTTCTTGGTTTCGTAGATCCAACAAGGTGTTGGAAACTTTGCTCAGAGAGCTTGACATCATACAATTGCTCCAGATTTGTCAGCTGCACATCCATGATGTGAATCTCCCCTTCCACCACATCCCAAAGGTGCTCTATTGGATTGAGAGCTGGTGACTGTGGAGGCCATTGGAGTACAGTGAACTCATTGTCATGTTCAAGAAACCATTTTGAGATGATTTGATACATTTGGTACACTGTGGTCATGAAGGTGTTGACGTCCCCCACACTATGACACCACCACCACCAGACTGATTGGTTAACCAGTTATCTGTGCAAAATTCCGACCCTACCATCTGAATGTTGCAGCAGTAATTGAGACTCATCAAACCTGGCAACATTTTCCAATCTTCTATTGTCCAATTTTGGTGAGCCTGTGCAAATTGTTTCTGTTCTTAGCTGACAGGAGTGGCACCCGGTGTGGTCTTCTGCTGCTTTAGCTACTTCAGGGTTTGACGTGTTGTGCGTTAAGAGATGCTTTTCTGCATACCTCAGCTGTGACAAGTTGTTATTTGAGTTACCGTTGCCTTTTTATCAGTTAAAACCAATCGCGCCCTTCTCAATCATCAACAAGGCATTTTTGCCCAGAAAGTGTCCGCTCACTGGATATTTTCTCTTTTTCGCACCATTCTCTGTAAACCCTAGAGATGGTTGTGTGTGACAATCCCAGTAGACCAGCAGTTTCTAAAATACTCAAACCAGCCCATCTGGCACCAACTACTGTGCCACATTCATAGTCACTTGAATCACCTTTCTTCCCCATTCAGATGCTTGGTTTGAATTTCAGCAGACTGACCATGTCTACGTGCCTTAATAGATTGAGTTGCTGCTAAAGTGAACAGGTTTACTTCACCTTACTTTTGATAGTGAGATGAGAAGATCCACACCATTCTCGTATCTGTGCGTTAAGTAGCTAGAGCTTGGCATGGAGACTGGAAACAGCATGAAACAGTAAAAATACAGCTTCACAGGTCACTAATTTACACAATGTATCTTTCATGTTTAGTGTATACAAGTCCAGAAATGTAAAAATTCCAATAGAGGGAGTTACTTGTTGGATTTATGTTTCACCAACAATGGTTGAGACAACCTCCTACTTTAATGCACTAATACCGGCTGTAGCTTCAGTTGCCACGTCTCTATTTGGGCAAAAAACTATCAAACCTGGCAACCTCAATGAGATGACATGACCTTGTGTTTCTAACGTGGTACAAATGCAAACTTGTGCTGTAACAATTTATCCAATACTTTATCCATTCTTAGAACCATTTCAGAATTAAATTTTTCAAATTTGTTGAGCTGCTCCACAATCTTTCTATGTGCCTCTTGGCATCTGCATAAGTACCCCCTGGAGTACGAGAATCACAGGGGATCGCATCCAGCTTAAAGCTACATTACTGCCTTTGTTCGACTACTACTGCTACTTTATTTTTTCTGCTTCACATAGCACTAAATGTGGTGCAGTGTGGAGGTGAGGGGGAGGGCTGGACACTTGCAGAGTGAAGTCTTGTGTTGGGACGCAATAGGATGGGGTGGTGTGTGTGTGTGAGGTGAATGGTAAGAAATGGGACGCAGCCTAAGTACATGCTGTCCTTTTTCTTCTTTTTGGGCATAGCGGCTAAGTATATTCATCAAAGCTGTGGAACTTTTCCTGAAGTGGAAACATGCAGCCCAGAGGACACAATAGAAGGCAACTGACTGTATCCTGTGGTGTTAAGTGGGTCTGCCAGTTTTGGCAGCACTTGTTTGTACTCTATGAATTTAACAGCCGCTATTCTCCCTTCCTGTAGGTGGAATTGCTAAGCAGCAGTTATAAATCAGATGTACTTCGTGGTGTTCTTGCTGCAGGGCACAGTTGTATTGAGTGTGTCTGCCTACTATTTAACAGTACAAATATAACTCTGGCCTCCCCGCTGTGCACAGGTAGAAAAGCCCTACATCAAGCTGCAGCCATGGATGAGATGGACCTGCCCCAGATGAAGAAGGAGGTGGAGAGCCTCAAGTACCAGCTGGCCTTCAAACGAGAGAAGTCCTCCAAAACAGTGACTGAGTGAGTAGTCAGCCCACAGCAGCTCTACAAGCTTATGCACAAGCTGATTTCAAGCCCCACAAAACAACTGTGGCAGCTCTAGGGTCAAAAATAAAATGGCTTTGGTTTTGCGAGATACACTGAGCACACCAAAAAACTGACGCAGTGTTAAAAAATTCAAAAGTTGCTCATACCACTTACACAATGGATCAAGTTTGTAAGCGATGATTTAAGTTAAACACGAATCGTAAAAATCTGTCCTTGACTGAAGGACGGACTGAGTGAGCGAGTTAGTGAGTGATGAAGTTACATTATTGGTTGGTTTGTTGGATATTCCCCACTGGCTATAGCTTTTTCAAAACAAGTAGGCGTTTAATAACTCCAGATTCTGTGAATACAGGTGCAGCCCTCTAAGACTATCCCTAGTGGGTTGAGAGCAAAGCAGGATATGGTCCATGCCCTACTGGGTCCACATATACAAAACACCCCCACTTCAGGAGGATTCAAAAACCACTCCAAACTCTGTGTCGCAGCGCAATAGCACATCACTTAATCATCATTTGTGCACAGGTGGCACAGAGACAGAACAGTACCTGATATTCACCAGGAGGGAATGAAACTGGAAAACAACATAAAACCTGCTGCTGGGAGAAGCGGAGACGATGGTTACTCACTGTAACAGTCCAGCAGAGAGCAGAGTGGGAGAGAAAACAGCTCTCCATGCACCCAGAGGCACGAGGGAGAGCAGAGAGTTAAAACATCCCAAATAACAATCAGTCTGACAAAACACTCAATACAGAGTGAGTCAGAGAAAAATGAGAGACATCCCGCAGATAGAAAAGAATAAAACAGCAGGGGGAGTTAATAGATAATTTGAATAGTTATAATTATAATTAAAATAAGTTCTCTTTCAAATCAAAAATCTTAATGTGAGTGTAGAGTATTGCTCTTGCAACAGCATGTATAATATTTTTTGACTGAAACGTAGCTTAAGCATGTCATGTGATCTGTTATGTCAGTCCACTTTGAGAACAAATCTTACTGAAACCACTGCACGACATTTCCAGGAATTCACATGATAGACACAATCACTGACTATCTATGTAACAATTTGATCTCAATAATTCACACTGACTATGGTCCAGCCACATACTAGGTTTAAAACTAGGTTATTTTTTTGTAAACATATGAATTCAATTCAAATTAAAAGTTGGTTAAAAGCTCCAGAACAACTGAGTTAGTGGACCTCGAGTTGAGATTGTGTAGTAATAAACACTAGAAATATCTGCTGTTCTCTGCAATAGATACAATAATTCTGGATATGACAGCATTCGTCATTCCACCACAAAGATAAAACAATGATGACTTCGTTAACGGATCCTGCCTCAAACGCAGCCACAGCACACGTGGAAGCATGAAACAAAGCTGCAGCCGTCATTAAGCACAGTGCTCTCTTTGTCTGTCTCATGCTCTCACTGCAGTGCCAGCAGATTAAGGGCCAATCAGGGAAACTGAGAAAAAACACTTCATCTGAGGCTTCATCAGCACTGCTTGAGACCGTCTTTTGACTGCTTTTCATGTAGAGTACAAAAGTATTCAGGGTCAGTGTTTAGAAACTCTACGTAAAACTCTTGTGAGTATAAAAAAAAAGATTGAAAAAAAATAGAAGAAGCAGCTGGAGAGAGTGCATCGTTTTGCTCAAGTACTTTATGGATATTTAACAACATTTAAAGTGAGACTATTTAATATCTGAGAGATTATTTACATATCCTTCCTTTTACAAAAGTTCAATTGCTGAACAGTAAAATACACTTTTCACCAATTTTAACACACTTTCAGCTTTATGTTACAGAGACATTACTAAGCTACTTTACATGAGCTACTGTCATATTATGTTCAATCAAGTCGAAAATTAATATTTCAATGGCTTTATGACAAAAGTAAGACAAGAACTGAACACATGGTATTTATTGAAATGTTTATCTGTGACGAATATCTAGCTCAAATTTGCTAACTACCTATCTCCATCATAAGCTACTGGTCACTGGTAAATATGAAGCTGCAGCCAGCAGCAGATTATCTTAGTTTAGCATAAAGACATCAGGGGAAACAGCTAGCCTGACCCTGTCACCACACCTAAAGCTCACTAAATATTAGTTATAGGTAATATTTTGTTTGTTTAATGCTGATAAAAACCACAGTGCAACCAACTGTGCAGTAACATCGTATTTGTCCTACAGACGTGTGAGATGTTTTGATCTTCTCTGTCAGCTCTCACCAAGAAAGCAAACTGGCTAAATGGCTAATTTCTTTTATTAAAGCTTATGGAGAGCTACTAACATTTGTAGTCTTTATTGGATGTGATGTCATCTGCTGTGAAGTACACAAATTTGGTTAAACAAAAGGACTTAAAACCTTCTCCGACAAGTGAAAGTACACAAAAAGCCACAGTTGCAGAAGTCGCTCAGATTCTCCCTCTCTTTCTTGCCTTGTATGGAGAAGAGGAAAAGTGGACAGAGGATGGATTGTGGTTATAAACTTCCTCTGGAATTTGAAAAATGTCTCTGTCTTTCCCAAAGCTTGGTAAAGTGGATAGAGGACGGCGTCCCAGAGGATCCCTTCCTGAACCCGGAGCTGATGAAGAACAACCCGTGGGTGGAGAAAGGAAAGTGCATCCTTCTCTAGAAGAACCCACCCACCCTGCCACAGTCTTTCAACTTCAACCGCCCTGACCAACACACACCTACAGATGACCCCTGAACCTGACCCTCCTGACCCAGCCTGCCAAGGCCAAGGCCGGACAGCGCCTCCTAACCTCTCACCGTGAATGTACAACAGCTGACATCCCACCAACTTCCCCGAACACACACCCCAACAAGGGCACAAAAAAACACACTGACAGAGACACACACTCACACACTCCAAACTTTGGGGTTTTCCCTGACTGCCACACATACACTGCAAGTTTATTCCTGCCACGGCAATGCATCATTCTTATGATATATGACGATGATGATCAATACTCTTATTACACGTCTCTCTATATGGATATATGACGACTTATTTATGCAGCTGCTAGTCACGAGCTTTCTCTCTTCATTTACAATCTCTATTCGTCATTGTGAGCACAGAAGTTCTCTTTTCTTCCATTTTTGATTAGTTGTAATAAATTGTAGAGTCACATTCTCACTGCCAGACTGACTTTAGATCTGCTGGGGTAATTTTGTTCCATCTTCAGATATGAAGCACTTGCTCTTACAAAATGATCACTATCATAAGACCAAAACAAATTTTTGGTACTTTTTCAATTGAAAGATAATGGATTGCTCAAGTCTCTGGTTGACACCTCATTAAAATGAAATCAACTATCCATAACAGCCTATAATGACTTACAGTTAAATGAAGATCATCATGGTACATACAGTATACACCAAGGATTTGCTTATATTGGCTGACAGACTATGGCTTTAGTGTTTTACAATTTCCCCCAAGTTGGAAATCAGAATTGAAAGGACCTACATGTAAAAGATTGTAGTGATTGTAGTGTATATGATCATCACTTTATTAGTATTTGCTGGCTTTAAGTAAAGTAAAATGCTTGTTATTTATCATACAGCTTTTTGGCACCATTTACACTTCGGATCCGGATTGAATCCAGATGTGATTGACTACAGTTTAATTTACACCTAACTACATATAAGGGCCAGATTGCGAATCATTACAATCTGTCGTGGTTTTCCTGAGTGTAGCTCGACAAAAACTGCAGAAGAAGAATAGCTTGAGCACTGTAGCAACAACAGCGACCAACAGCTAACTAGCTAACAACTACTTATAAGCTAATGCAAACATAAGGATGAATTATATTTAGTGGTTTGAGCAATTGGATTTTCAGTTTGTTGCGAATGTTTCTTGGATGTATTTATGTCCACATTTGAGCGATTTCCCATCCAACATGGGGGCGGTAATGCATTATACACCCATACTGCAAGCCATTGTAACAGTATGAATTATTACCAATGTTAAGTTTTTATAGGATCTTATGGTACAAATTATAAACATGATGTTAACTAATTACACTTCACTCTTAATGTTAATCACAAACTTATTTAACAAATTATGCCATTACAGATCTTTTTTTTAAGATAAGATGAATTCCAAGGATTTGTTACCAATAAACAAGCTTATTAACTGTCTAAAGGTTTCAGCGTGCTTGAAAGGAACTAGTTCGTGCGCAGTGTCATCTGGCCACATCGATTTTTTGTAGCTGTTCCGAGCTTATAGAGACAACTGAGGCCTTTACACAGAAGAAGGAACAGGCAAGAATTAAGAAAAGTTCACCCTGACAGCGAATCTTCCCGGTGTGACTCCTACAGTTTTCATGTGTAGTTTTGATTTCGCACAACTTGCAAAGCATGTTTATCACATTTACATTCTGAAGACGAGATCTGTAGCCAGTGCCGTTCTGCTTCAGTGTCATTAGGTCGGAAAAGTGTCATAGCAGCTCTGTTTGTGTTGTTGTCAGAGCAGAATGAAGCTATGGGTCTCATGGGTAGGGGGGTTCTCCTCCTTAGCTACGAGCCCTAAGGACAACGCACAAACATGAACACACGCACACGCACGCACGCATGCACACATAGACAGACAGACACACACACACACACACACACACACACACACACACACACACACTCAACATACAAACGAACCATGCACACACACTATCTCTCTTCACACATGTACAGACAGACCCCTTTAACTTATTAACTTATTGACCAATACGTAGTTTATTTATTTATTTATTTATTGATGAGACCTTTCTCTTACCTTAGTTTTTGTTTCCTATGTCTGCACTCCCTCTTCCTCATACCCCACCTTGAAAGAAAAAAAAACAGAAAATGACCAAAAAATTGACTACACCTTGCCAGATCACCATCTACTACTGCCTTGTACACAGTTTCCTTAATACGAGAATGTAAATATGTGGCATGATCACTGCTGACCTCAGAGCTGACCTGCGCGTGTGTGCATGTGACCGTAAGTGCGTGCACATTTTTTTCAAAAAAGGTGCAAAAATTTGGACGGTAGTCTCCATTGCAGGATTGTGAAGCACACACACAAGCATGCACACACACGCAGCTGTGTCACAAGCACAGGCAGGCCTGAGGCCGAGCAGATCGGCAAAAGACACACACACACAAACACACTGCTTAGTGAGAATGTGTATGAGGGGAGGAGTGGCAAGGATGTGGGATTCTCTAAATGACTTGGGACAGGGGAGCCTCACATCATCTCAGTACTGTAATGAGTCTCATTATATACATTTTCTTCAAGATGACCCAGTTCCCTAAAGGCTACTCAGCGCTTAGATGACTTTGGTTCTATTATGTGTAACTGCAAATATTTAATTATCCTCTTTTTTTTTTTAAACCAAATTTGAACAATGATATGGTCCATGATGTGCTAATAAATTGTTTATGTTTTTATCAAACATGCTTGCATCTATCAAAGACTGTACTTCTTACTTCCTGTAAGTCTTTTTTAAAATTTATTAAAATGTGTTTGAGGAACATAAAAACAAATGCAAATGAAAAATTGTACCGCTGGACCTGAAGCGAGGTCAGTGAATTTAGGATGTCCAGTACAACAATATGCATATATGCAACATCACGACTCCAAATGGAGCCATTTTAGAAGTCCCATGGTTCATTGAGAGGCATGTACAGTATGCACCCCCACCTTCCCCTTATTCTGGACATTTATTTTATTTTATCTTGTTTTATTTTAATAGTTTAGGTGTTGGAAAGTACTTTTAACTCAAAGTTTTAGTTGAAAAAATAGTCATTTCATGATAGATGCATGATGGGGGACTTTTAAAATGGCTTCCACAGTACAAAGAGCTAAAGTTCTGAGCTTCAGGTTTGTAGCTTTTCAAGTGTTAGGCTTAATTTCAAAGGTTTAAACCTTTTTTTTTTTCTCTGACATCACCACTAGAAAAGCAACAAATGCTGTCAAACGAATACAGCCTAACAGCGACCTAGCTCCAAAAGTACGTGAGAGGATTCCTGTGTCTGCCTGTCCCTTGTCTGTTTTCTGTTCAGCAACTGTAACTTTACTTGTTTGGTTTGTTTTTATATAATCTGAACGTGCGTATGTATGTATGTTATTACTATTATAATGACAGCATAAAGTCTTGTCTAAATATCTAGCAACATATTCCTTGTGAGAGTGCTTTGGAAAAAAATATTATGCATCAGATCAAGTCCTAGTGTAAAGATGACAATGAGCAATAAATTAAAGATCATTTTTTATTGAATGTTTTACAAAAACATTTATCTTATTGAATAAAGTAGACAATTTTTAGACAGCTTGGTTGTCTTGTTTGGTTCTTACGTGTTTTGCATGTATACCTGTGTTAGTGCAAGAAGTTTATTTTCAACTGCAAATGTACAGTGAGAGTCTTGTTCCAGACCTTTCAACCAATGACTTCATCTTTCATTTTGTCTGTGATTCAAATAGTGAAGGTCTGGTGTTCATGACTGGTGAAGGTAGAAGTGAAAGGGGGGTGCCATCTTATATTGCCAGTGCCAGAAAAACAATATTGAAAAATAGTAATAGAAACATAGCCACAAAAATGACAAGTGTGGATGAGTTCACCACAGCTGTACAGATGCTGAAATAACAACTCTTTAATGGTCATATTTCTTTTTATTGTTATGGAAAAAACAGTAACGGAGCTTCTATGTTGACTGAAAATGACATTATCAAGACAGATACATCACACATATCTCAGGCCAAGAAACTACAGTCAGATTGTCAGCTTCTTAGATGAGCTTCCAGGATATTCTAACAAAACTACTAAACAAGATCCAGCTAGAAATGTGGCTGGATAAAAAAAAATCATGATAGTTTGTCATGAAATTAACTGCATTTTTAAGGTGGTATCGGGAGTGCTTGCCTTCGAATTCTTAGCATCATCATCAGCATCCTGCCTCTTGTCTTTTTGCTGGACTTCATACTGATGTTTCTTAGCCAGAGAAATGTTATTTGGCTCCAACCAAGTTTTTCAGCCTCAAAGAGCAAAACTACTGCATCCAAAGCCCTGCAGGCTAGAAAGGTGCTGGTAGGTTTCTCCTTCATAGCTCCCTCCTACACAAGCCTGGCTAAACAGAAATTCTCTAACAAATGATAAAGTAGGTATCGAGTTTACCAGCAAACTAGTTATCATGGCAGGCTGTCACAAAGTATTTATTTTTTTAGTAGATTTCAAGCCTTCTCAGCATCTTTGCCTGCCTCTTTTTTTCCCTCCTCCTTCTGTTCACTCGCCAAACTGCACCTCTTTGGCTCTGACCATCATTTAATTACTTGTACTTCAAGTTTTCCCAGCCTCCTGGAGTATCTCTGGATGTGTATGCTAAACTCTTTAAGTTCAAATCTGCAAACAAAGACAGAAATGAAGGATGGGGCGAGACACCTGGAGGGAAAATAAAAACCACTGAAAGATAGGAGGCAGAGACGGAGGAGGCAGATGGTCCTATAGAAGGCTACACTCCAGGGAAAGACGGAAAGCTACAATCTCTTCTCCTCCTTCCCCTCCACTGCTTCTTGTAAGTCATGAATAATAGAAAAGGAGATATCGGAGGGCGCTCACTTTTTTCACCCTGTCAGTGCCTCTTGGTCTCTCACTTTCTCATCCCCTCTCTGTCTATCCCTGCCCACTTTTTTTCTCATTTTCTCCATCTCATCCCTCTGGCTTCTCTCCCAGTATTAATCCATAATGTGCTGTGAGGAAAATATAACAACGTAAACTGGTGTATACAACCAAAACATACTGTATATTGAGCTGGAAGTAGCAGCATGTAACTCATTAAAGACACTTGTTTCAGATCAGAATCAGAAACAGGTTTTTTGCCAAATAGGTTTTCCCATATGAGGAATGCGCTTTGTTGTTGTCATAACATTCAAAATATACAAAGAGAAAAGTAAGTACTTCAAAAGCCAAGCAATCGTAAACTGAATACACTGAAAAATATGTAAAATAGATCATTAAGTGAAAAGAGCTGTGTTTCAAAATGAGAACAATGGAATGTGCAAAATATTGAGTTAACATGTGTAAATGCTCACAATGTGAAGAATGTGTGTAATGTGCAAAAATAATTGGGTCCAAATATTTGCGTAATGTAACACATCAGGTTAGATGAAATTTTAGGTTAATGTGACGTGCAGTGGCCATCGGGCAGGATGAGAGTCAAGAACAGGAACAGAACTGTGTGCACTAACTGGGGCGGCTGTAGCTCGGTCGTCCACCAATTGAAAGGTTGGTGGTTCGATCCCTGGTCCCTGGAGTCTAAGTGTCAAAGTGTCCTTGGGCAAGATACTGAACCCCGAACTGCTCCAGATGGGTGTTCCATTGGTATGTGAATGTACCTCTCAGATGTACGTCGCTTTGGATAAAAGAGTGCTGAATGAAACTGCAGAACTGTAGAACACACAGAGGCAGCCATCATGGCGTCTTTTTGGAAGATAGCAGATAGTACTTTCTTCAAGTGAGCTGATGTACTTTTGAAAAATGAAATAACACGTCACTCCTCTTAGAAATAAAAAGTTGTATTCAGGAGCAGTAAATTACACATTTGCTTAATTCAGTGCACATGTTGTTACAGCTTTGCTTGGTCTGGTCTGACCAATAGCTCATTGTGGTTATTGTTAGTTAGTTTACCAAGTCAGTTTGCTGAATTTATTTATACTCATGCGAGATCCTATGGTGTGGGCCTCCACAGATGGCATACCAGCTAGGAGGATGCACAGAGGCGTTTATGCTCAACACATCCTTCATTGCAGTATTGTCTGTGCAAACAAAATATCCTGCAAATAAGCAAAAAGTCAATGAGTGTTACTGGAAGAACGTCATTATCCAAGATGGCTATGCGCACTGCCCTCGTTGTTGCTGAGGAAGAACTGATCTGTTTATGGTGATGACATCTTGATGGGGAATATATGTGAGACAATACAAGACAAATTAACTGGTAATATGTTTTGGGGTTTTTTTGTGTGAAATATACCACACACACAAACATTGTAAATACAAAACCTTTTATTTCCACTTTTTATATTCTTTGTAAATCAATTATATATTTAAAAAACTACGCACAAGAGAGCAGCTGTTGGCTTTATTTCTTTGGTTCCTGAAGCCTGGTGTACATGGTGTATAAGCAACTTTTATCCATGCAGGGGAATTTTAATAAGTTCCCAAAATATGCAAAACCCCTTCTTCAACAGTATGGTAATGAAGACATTTTCCTAATCCTGTTCTTGAGAAGAGAGATCTGGAGATATTCTTCACAATAGTCTAATGCCTTTTAAGGAGGGAATTTATCTAGATAGAGTATATCACAGGCATTCACAGTGAGGCTTTGTCATCCATCTTGCTTGAACACGTGCAATCTTAACATCCTATATTGTGTGTCACTATTGTGTGTGACTTTTAATTTTTGACATTTTAAAATCTTTTTTCTATGCATTGACATAGTGTCCGCTCACTACCAGTAAACATCCAATTCGCTCTTTTAATATCATGGAAATATGATGTATTGTCTGTAATTAATGTAGCTAACCTCCAAATGTAAATTTTTGTCCATCTCTAAATGTTTGATGAACTGGGACAGCCATCTCAGCTCCACCAGAATTGGCGGGACCCCTCTAGATTCTGGCGTCCATGTTGGAATGAAAGTGGGCTTCATGACGATGATGTCATTTCTGGCACGTGTTCCCATGTGGTGTTGAGCATAAACCTAGATTGCCTCTCCTCTCCAAGTGCTTTCCTTATGCCACATTTTTGCCATCATGCTGTCATTGTGACTTGTGTTAGTAAAAGTTACACAGTCTACCTTTAAAGCACCATTGCTGCAGGACCGAGTTGACCAGTGTTACATAAAAAATTACTATATTACTTTTCCGAAATTTGACTTTCTTGTCTCACATAGAGTGAACTCACTCTACATGTATATTTTAATGACTCTGAACTCATTAGTGGAGAAAAACCCAGCAGCTGGTGAATTTCATCTTATGAAGAAAACAAGCAAACAAATAAATCAGTTCATATCTCCCTAGAAGAGGAGCGTAAAAACAGCCTTTATAATAAAATCCCCCACACAACGAATGTTCTGTCAGTGTTATCTGATTTCAGGGAAAATATTTAACCAAAATAACAAAATAACAAAACAAGAATCTTAACTCAATGGTTTACCTGATTTTAACCATATCTTACGGTCACAAGATAAACTTGGCAAACTGCAGTTTCAAGACTGAACTCAACCACAAAGCTATAAAACAGCACATGGTAGATTTAACGCTAAATTCATTTTTCATCAACAGTCGTATGTGTGTGCTGTTCTGTTTCTTTTCATGCCAGTTTTCTGTTGAGTTGCTTGGTACACTGAGAAACTAGGAGGCTAATTTACTTTCCCCAATGCGATACTTTCCTCAAGGAAGAAGAAATTTTTCTCCTGTTTCACCTTCATATTCTGTGTGTTAAGTAAAGCAACACCGTCTTGCATCTTAGCTTGTAGGTGCAATTGCAGGTTCATTTTGTTGGACACTGTCGGAAAATCTTGACAACTGTGAACTGCAGAACAAGTGTAACCTCACCCCAATCATTCCTATATTAATGGTTTAATTGATAATTTACACTGTGGCATGTGGTGTGTTTGTGGAGCTCCAGAGCGTGAAACAGAGGCCCCTTGTTCACAAAATGATGCAGATACCTTCAGGCAGGCGAGGGTGACACACGCTTTCAATGCTGGCGTCTTAATTCAATGTCAAACTGTTTGTTAGGTGTACTTTGAATAAAAGGAAGAGGAGACGATGGGACAGCTGATTCTTGCTCAGGGTGTGTCTGTCTGCTTTTTATGGGTCACCTCCCCTCAATCCCTTCGACACACACTGACACACACACATGCGCTCGCTAATGCATTCAATCCCCCTCACCCTCGCCGCTAAATCCTCACCCCCATTGTCCCTTTCCCTCTGAAATCCTCAAACCATCAGCTCTCCTCCACACACACACACACACACACACACACACACACACACACCACCCGTCTCCTCACTCAGTTTCCCCAGTCTGTCTGCAGTCAGGGCTAATGCACTGGTTAATGGCCGTCTAACCCCCTATTCACTCTCAGATTACACTCTCGTGCACACAGGAATACACACAAACGTGCATACCAATACATTTCCACATGCATGTGCACATCCACGCATAGAATTACACATACACTGGTAAACATGTGTTCATATACTTACACACACACACACACAGATGCACAGGCACAAACACAAAACGGGTGCTAATGGCCTGTCGGTCCTCAGCGTGTACATTCACGAGTGGATTAGGATTAACAACACACACACAGCATATACAAAGAGAACCAGAACCAATCTCTAATGCACATTCTGCTGGTGGTGATAATCTCTCTCTCTCCCACCACATACACCACGTCGACTGCTCTCTGTGCTGCTGAGGTCACCAGATGCCATCTAATCTAAGAGCTTTAATCCACTCTTTCGGGGACCTTCTCTCTCTCCCCCACTCTCTCATGAGCGAGTTCTGTGTTTAAATAAGTAAAGCACTGGGGGCAGAAACTGCACATAATAACGCGTATTGTTTCAGATTTGGTCTAGTTGGTTTCAGACATGTAAAACCACCTTTAAGCCTAAGGAGATGCTATGCAAGCAAACCTGGAAAGTTAAAGACAAAAAGCTGAATTGTCGACATTAAGGCTTCAGTATGCTTCAAAAGAGCTAGTTTGCACGTATAAAGGCAAAAAGGGTTTACATGTGTTCTGAACAGCCACACTCGAAGGTACAGAGAAAAAAGCATCAGAGATTTGTACACACTTTCACACAGTCTCTCCCAGAAGGCATTTACTTTGTTCAGCATGTGACCAAAGTAAATGTGTAAAAAATGAAGAAATAGATATTGAGAGAAAAGTTCTAAGCTGCCAACTTTTTCACCTCTGCACACCTGACCTGACAATATGACTTTGATAACATTTTCAAGTCTGACATACAGTATTTACATCACATCTGTGTGGATTTATACAGAGCCTGGCAGGTGTCATGGTTAAGATATACTGTTTTTTGTATACAAATGACTAAATTCACATTAATAATTGGAGTGAACAAATCACTTAATTTCTATGTATCAATTAACATAAGATATAACATTTGAGGTTAAAAAGCTGCTTAACATGTTTAAGGATTGTTAAAGATAACAAATTGTTATAAAAAATCAAAAAACAAAATTGTTAACTTTGACATCTCATAAGCACATGTTAAAATACCAAAAGTATCATTTAGTGTTATGTTTTGATAAGTTGCATGCACAAATAATGAATTTTGTCATTTTGTAGTGTGTTGCACGCTTGAATTTCCTACCAACGCACACACTCTAAATCCCAAATTCACACTTATTTTAATCATGTTTTGACTGTTCACACTGGAGCATTTTACAATATAGGGTGTATTCAATTGTCAGCATATACATTGAATTCACTTCACACATTCAGTCTGAACACCTTAATGTTAGTCTGCTTCAAGCTCAGGAGAATGAAATGGGTTATCATGCTATCACATGATAGTGTGCCAGACAAAGTGATGACGGCAGCAGTTACGCCACTGAAATGATCCACTAAATTATCTTTCATTTCATTTTCATTTGAATTCTTTGATAGCGCACATAGACAGCTTCGAAGGCAACCTTGTGTGTCACTGCTTTGCAGAACTTAGAAAGATCTGTTTGTTTTCCTCTCTTTCATATTGGCTATTTTTGGCATTCAAAAACATTCAGCCTCTGCTTCGCTCTAACTCCCCTAGCTCTGGATGTTTACTGCCTCTTTCTGCCTCAGGTTTCTCTAAAGATATACCCTGTGTGTGTCTCTATCTGCCTGTCACTCCGCCTGGTCCTGCAGATTACTGATCTGATCCGCTGATCGGGGCGGTGGATCCCCTCGTCTTTAGGTTACCTTCAACGCTCATTATCGCAGCAAGGGTTAATCCACCCGAGCTGCAGCTCAGACACTCACATAACACTCTGCTACATCCAGATGGAGCTGTCAAGAAACTCAAATTACAAGTGGGTGCCAGCTCTGGGCAGCTTTTAGCAGCACACGCCACATGCAACAGTGAGTTACTGCTAAAGATTTGTTCTGCCTCTGAGAAGTATTTGACTTTTGTTTCTCCTATCAGCTGTCATGAAGCGAAAAACATGTTGGTATAACGGAAGGTGATCTTAACATCTAAGGACAAAAGACTGGCAGATCTAAAGTTGGAAACATGTCGTTTGCATGACTTCTGCAGTGCATATCACTACAGTAGATGCGTTGAATAGTGTAAGTAGTTTAGATGCAGCGATGCAAAAGTAATTGAAAACTTAAGATTGATCATTGATTGTCATTTGATATCCTCTTAAACTTAAACCAAAGAAGATCTAGTGGAAGTAAAGTCTTATGATTTCTGTTATTTGTCCTTGTATCTGAATTACTTTATAACAGTAGTTTTGAAAGGTGCTATTATTATTATTATTATTGTTATTTGCTGTTAGTTCACTTCAAAATCATGAGAGAAAAATATCAGGCAGTCCAGATAATCACAGCTTAATAAAGACCCTGAAAATCTAACAGCCTCTTAGCAGAATGTATGACTCCATATGTAGATGATGTCTGGTAAAATTAAATATCATAATATTACGAGCTCCATCAACATCACACCCATTAGCCCGGCAGTAATCCAAGCTCAGTGCTACAGGATCAATAATAACCCAGCAAACAACTCAACCCGGCCAGATCAAATATGAGGTCAGGTCACTGAGGGGGAGGAGCAAGCATAATATACTTTGGGCAGTGGGGGGGTGTCTGGTGCATTCAAGTGGTATTGAGAAGCTCAGGACGATTGGATTGAGAGTTGGCTGCCAAAAAAATCACTGCTTTAAAGAAAATCAAACCAAGGCAACAAACATGGTTGTCATCAAAAGAAAATGTGACTTTAGGAGTATTTTTAAAGAGTATATTAATCAGCTTACACAACTGCTAACAAAGAACAGTTAAGGAGAATGTCCACTGCATACGTCATGAAAGCAGTCAGTTTTGTTGAAGGCTGTGAGGAAGCAGGATGAACATGTGAGTTTCCCATTGAATGTATCTCCAAAGCATCTTCATTCAGAAAAGTATATTCCAGTATATAAAACCATGGAATAAACTGTATGTAACTGTGCATTTCATCACACCAATTACAAATAAAACATGTGCATTCAAGTATTTTCAGCAAAATGTACCTAAAGTAACAAAAGTAAAAGCAGATGTGTGTTACTGTATATAATTATATGTCATTCTAATCAATTGTTAACACTTCTGTATTCATGTGTTACATAATTCATATACTGTTGGATAGGTAATTCAATTCAATTCAATTTTATTTGTATAGCGCCAAATCACAACAAAAGTCATCTCAAGGCACATAACATACAGAGCAGGTCCAGACCATCCTCTTTATAATACAAAATACATACAAAAGCATAATTTTATAGGCTCATAATATGTTTTGTATATAAAGTTTTAGTCTTCAAAGTAACTAGTAAGTGTAGCTGTCAGATAAATGTAATGGAGTAAAAGTCTATTGACTGCTTCAATATATCTCTAATGTACAGTACATTAGATAAATATTAGCATGGTTGTATGAAGGTGAACGAAGTGAAAATACTCACCTAAAGTACAAGTACACACAACTGCATTATTGAGGTACTTTCCATCACTGTCTTATGCACAGTACACTGTGGGGGAGATGGGGTGACTTACTGGACACAACAGGTGTGACAGGGGTCAAATCTGTGACCTTTTGCCCACAGGAAGAATTACAAACTACAAATACCCAAAAAATCTGACATCAGTATTATAAATGATTTTGTTACTAATTTTCAGCCTAGTGCACAAGATGACAGCTTTTCTGATGCTGTATTCGATACGTTAAACTTATGAGGAAGATCCAGCCCATAAGCTCTTTTTACACAGTTGGCCCAGGTCAAAATGCTGTTGCTGAGCCTGGATAATCCTGATAAATTTCCACTGACATTCCTTATCTTCTTTTTACCAAGTATGATCATACCAGAGGAGGAAAGTTCAGAGGAATTAGCACATCTTGTGTAACAATAAGGGTTGCGTAGTTTGTAAAATACAATGCTGTGTGGTAGTGATGAAACTAGGCTACACCAGATGGCTACCATGGCATTTGGACAGGCAATTTTAAGGCTTTCCTTTCCGCAGAAAATAATACCAGGTCAGCTGAGGCTTTTCTCCCTTTGTCTCCACTGACAAGCCTCGTCTCTCTGGTATGACATCGTTCAAGTGAAGATGTCAAACCGGACAACCTGCTAACATGGTGTAAAAATCCTGTATATAGATCTTATGTACAGACAGTCTGTGGGGTCTTTACAGCAGCTTATGTGACTTTTTCTTTAAATGCTGATGAAACTTTGTTGGATCTATTGTCTTATTAGACAATATTCAAGGTGTATTCACTCTCATTGTTTACAATGCAACTGGCAGGAACTATGATATTATGTACAACCCACTGGGTGTAATGAATGGTGTGAGACCAACTTACATTTAGTGCTACCAACACAAATGTTTGCTGTGTTATCCTTATTGACTAGTGATGGTGAAGCTTAGTCTTTGTTTACAGGAGAGAAAGAGACAAAATGTTTTTAACCATGCTGCCTTCTGTTGACTGCAAAGCGTAGCCAGCAGCGCTGCACCTTCAAGTATTCTCTCTCCTGCATCTATTATACTGTCTGTTTCGTTTGTTAAAGCATTACTAATGCTTTTGGCTTCTTGAGGGCAGCAGAACAAGCTAAAAACACAAAAGTGACATATTACTAATTAACACGTGTTAACAAAAAGCATTGATTTGAAGCCATGTTTCTGGCCACCTGGTCTAATATTCACTAACCTCTGAGCTCTGTTTTGGTCTCCACCAACTCCTGAGAGAAAAATGTGGCTCATTAGCTGCTAAATGTTCACCAGCCAGTTGCTAACTGATCTGTATCAGACCTTTTCACTAAAAACAGCTGCCTGCTGTGCCTGGAAACAAGCTTGATGAAAGTTGACCAAAGTTGCCGTAACACCAATACAAATAGCTAAAGGAGGAGCTCTATGGACCTCAGGTACGAGTGACACCTTTCACATTACAAGTCATTTGATACGGGCTCATTCTTTATTTTTCTTGTCAACTAATTGCATAAAATGGCCAAATCATCAATGAGTTAGTCCATCATTATAAACTCTTCTGTTGCACCCACACAACCCCAAGTCTATACGTTCTGACTGAAGGCATATAGCTTCAAAAACTGGTCACAAGTAAGTGTGATTGAATGATGGAGATTTGTGCATATTATGAGAGTATTTACAGTATCATAGCTTGTTCTGCCATTGACTCAAAATATACTGCCCATGTTGATTGTAACGAAGGAACAAGTCCCTCGTTCCAGCTGTGCGACTCATTCACAACACTCAAGGTTTATGGCAATGGAGACACAGGAGAGATGCTAAAATAGGAAAGGATTTATAACATGGCCACTCCTGTACCACAAAGCTGTCAAGGAGGCCCTGCTGTATTATGTCCATGGCTGTATATGGAGAGGAGATCAAGGATGGGGTTCATTAAGACGTATGCACTGAGCCATGCACCGTCTGACTTCTGCTGCGGAGCGCTGAATTTGGCCTCATCTCTTCGCCTTACAAGGAATAGTCCGACTCTAACTTGTACGGTTTAGTCATCACTCATCTATCTCGCTTCTCTCGCTGCCCTCCTGTCCATCCACATGTCTCCGTCTCCCTTCCTTTCCTCGCCTTGTTGCAACCATTTCCACGTCTCCCCATGTAAGAATTAAAAAAATATTCTCCGTAAATGTTCCATCCCTCCCTCCCTCCTTCCTCCCTCTCTTGCCTCCCTGTGTCGGGAGATATGGGTCACTCAGGGGGCAAACTTCATTTCCGTAAATGAGGACAGAAAAAGAAATCCTGGCACGCTAGTTAGTTAACGGCGTGCTGGCCCTCCGTCACCCCAGCACGCACACACACGCAGAGCGAGCCGAGACCTGTTTGTAGAGCTAATTAGCATTGACTCTCTCCGTGTGCCAGGATGTGTCCATGCGAGCGAGTGTGCAGCCTATATGTGCGCGAGTGTGTGCACAGCTGGGATAGGGTTGTGCTCTGTGGCCCAGTTTTGGCTGAATAAGGGAGAATACTGTAGGCCAGGAGTTAGAAAGGACAGATATAGATAGAAATGAGGGAGAGAGATGCTGGAGTTGTTAACAGCTAAAGCTCCACAGTCCCCTGTGAGTTTCCTGTGTGTGATCATTCATATGTGTGTCTGTGTTTTTTCCTCGGTGGTGTCATTAACGGCTGTCGCGCTCCTCAGGGGAGTCCATGTTTACCCAGCATGCTCTCAGAGCTGTCGCTGCGGGAGTCGTGCATCCGTCATCGCCACGGCAACCAACAGACCGCACCGAACATGTCTCGATGCCACCTTCAGAAGCAGCCCGTTCAGCACGTTGCACATTAGTCAGGGGACGGCTGAATGGAAGATGAACTGAAATGTTGGATCTGTAAACCTAAATTATTTGTCAGCATGAAACGGCTTCTTCTAAAAGGGCTCAGACCGGAAAAAAAGTTTTTGAGGGCGATTGCATAACAGACACTGCAAGATTTAAAGTGCATTATGAATGCTGCAGTGTTGAGGATTATTTTTTATTTCTTGATTAAATTTTCTGATTGTGATCAGTTTACCGGGGGCATGTTCAGGGGGGTTGGCCTGGGGCAACCTGGAATCTGATTGGCCACCCCATGTGCCACCCCATTATCCTGAAGTATGATTGACTATCTGCCCAGTGAGAGGTGGATCTTACTTTGAACCAACTGTTTGACAAGTACTGTTGAATGCACATTGCTTTGTTTTGTATGTAGCTTCTTCTGGAGGTACAGTTTCTTTTTGACAACTGAAAGAATAAAGTATGGAAGCACTATATTATATTTGTATGATGCCACTGTGTTGTGTTGTGCTTGGTGAGACTTTTTATCTTGTCTGTTTATCTCGCCTAATAAAGATGTTAAAGACAGGAACGTAAGGAACTGTAAGAAACTGCAATGCTTGTAATTAAAGTAGATATGAGAAATGGTAAACTAATACTATTCTGACATATGTGACGCCACACACATATATCCACCACATCTCCTTTTCTGGACACTAGAGATGAATCCAAAATTTAACGGGTTGCACACACAGACCAGTTCTGCTAGGAAGTAATTGGACTAAAACCAACAACCAGATGTGACTGTTGTGCAGCTAACTGAACTTATTTAACAGGTAAGTTAAACATATTGTTTAACCCCCTACATTTATTATATTTGGAATTCATAGTAGTAGTTAAGAATGTAGGAAGCACATAAACTAAACTAAAGGATTTATAAGCTGATGCTACCCAGTCCAAGACTAAACTCTAAATCACTGATTTTCACACAGCAGGGTAGAACTACAGCTTGACGGTGTCTTTCGTCCCACAATCCCCTCTTAAACAGGATGTGGGGACAACGCAGGATATGTGAGTTTTGAACCATCACAAATTTTAAATTCCTGAAAATGAATAACTTCCAGATGTCGTGCAAAGGAAGCACATGAAAGCCGCAGATTTTACTGCGCATGATTGCAGTGCAGAACCAAAGGGGACGATTGTTTATGTGACACAATGCTATTATTAGTTGGTGTTGGAAAACCAATGCCAAAAATAAAATGAATAAATAAATCATAATAATAAAATGCACCATTTACAAGGAAGTGATATACAAAAACAACACAAACACTTTATAGTCATGTCACAGACTGCGAGTGTGCTTGTGTGTGTGATGAGTGTAGGCCTTATGGGTCTCAAAAGTCTCATATTAACAAGAATCCCTGTGGGTTGCATACATGAGTCACTCATTGCACTGGTGACAGCACCGTCACACACACACACTCACACAGGGAGCAGTGTGGCATATCATGGCTATGCAGATGATACAGTGCTGTGGGGGTGTTCCTGTAGAAGAATAGAAGGATTTCTCTCTGAGGACAGAGAGACAACAGAGAGGAGGCGGAGGAGTGACACAGTCGGTAGTTCCTCTGCCAGCTACACCCCAATTAAAAATTATTTTAGACACACATTCATTTTCTTTCTTTTTTTGAATCTGTGTTTGCATGTGTGTGCCCATGAAGTGAATTAGTTTGTGTTTAGTGATATACGGAGCCCTAATAGTTCTGGCACCATCATGAATGTCCAGTGGAGAATTGGCTTAGTGGCGATCAGGGTTTGTTCACAGTTCCCAACTAATTCTGTTATTTTTAAACAGAAAACAATTGGAAGGTGCTCAGAAACAGGCAATGGAAAAAAAATTGTAGCATTACTCGTGGCCTTTGGGGAAAAAGTTGAAATCATTCCCGAAGGTTTAGTTTCCCCGAAATGAGACAAGACGTGTCAGCTCCTTGTTTCTTAGCTCATCAGTCACGACTAAGGATTTCACAACAAGAAATCTGAAGAAAGTGCCACTGAAGGATATTGTTGTAGTAGGAGGAGATAATTATAAATCCCCCTCTGATTTGAATTATTTTGTTCAGTTCAGTTCAAAGATTGTAGTCACTGATTATGTAGCCCTTTCTTTTCTAAGCTAAGTGATCACATAACCGTTCAGAGACGCATCAGTATACATCAGTAACAGACACATCACTGTATCACTGTTCATGATGTCTCTGTGCTCTGTGTCATTTTTACACTGGTTGGCTTATCTCAGCATAAAGGCTGCAAACACTTTTCTCGGCCAGGCAGTCGATTCCCAAGGTCTCCTCTGGAGTCTAAGTGTGATGGCAAGACTGAAGTTTTACTTCATTAAAAGTATTGTTACTGTACAGATTTTTTTCTCAAGGAAAAGTAACAATACTTGTGTAAAAATGTACTTAGGTAAAAGTAAAAGGTGAGTTGCTTAAAATGTGTTCTGAGTATTGCTTAAATATATAACTGCATATATAACTGCCTTCCTCAGTATAGGCTTACTAAGATTAACAGAAAATCAAAACTCAGACAATTACACAGAATTGATCGACTATAAATAACAAGCCTATGGAGATCGCTGTGGGAGCAACGAGCATTGATAAGTAAATTAAATAGCCTGAAACTTCTTATAGAATAAAAAAGAGAGACATGCATCACCAGGACAGACCACACAGCCACAAACACACATATGAATTTAAATTTTACACACCGTGTCGCACATACACATTTGTATATAAACTTGTGAAGACCTTCACTGACATACATTTCCTATCCCCATACCCCAACCTTAGCCTTCACAAATACATGCCTAACCCGAAACCTAACTTAACCCTAAAACCAAGTCTTGACCCTTAAACAGCCCTTTGAAGGCACATGCACAAACACACAGTCGTGTTTCCATCACTTCAGAGGACATGACATTGACTTACGTTCATTTCCAGGAGACTTACCCTAACCCTAACCTTAACCTAATCCCAGATCTTCACCCTTGTCTCCATAAGGAAGGCGAGTCCCCACAGTATGACAGTGTAAACATTTAATTCCCCACACCAAGAGCAATAGATAGACCACACACACACACACAAAACGCAACATTGCTAGGCAACACCGTGGTAGTTGACGTCTGAAGAGTGAGTTCACTGAGTTCGCTGTAAGTTCGGTCAGTAAAAAGTACAAGTACGCAGAAAGACTTTGTTACAGTATGAGAGTAAATGTAATTTGTTTACTGTAAAGAAATCAAAGTTTGATCAGTCTTCTCATCTGACCCCTGGCAAGAAAGTGAATAGGAGTATTTTCAGAATCAGAATCAGCATGAAGCCAATCATACTTTATATGTGGCTTTTGTGGTCTCCACAGCTAAAAGCTACTGATTCTGTCAATATGAGTGATTCAGTATAGTCAGTTCAGTTTGAAGATCCAGTGCACTGAGCATGTCTCATAATAAATGTATATTGCTAGATAATCCACTATCTGTGCCAAGCAAAGTGCCCAGATCAGATATATAGCTCAACAACAGGTGAGCTAAAATGTCCCAGCAAGTTTTTTTATTTCCTGATTTATTTTTTTCCACACTCCCACTCATGTCATTTAATACTGAGTATCTGCTGATCCTGATGTTTTCCAGCATAATTCAGCAACATAATGGACATATAGTCAAATGTGGACATACATAAAGTAGGGCCTTCGGTGAGGCCAATCTAATTGAGGTATGACTGCAGCATCGCAGCACTGCAGCAAAAAGCCATGCCTACAGTCACGACATGGCTTTTCTGAAAACACTGTCTTTTTGTCTGGACAAAGTAAAAGCCTGCAGACAAACACACACACAAACACAGACATTGGAAGTAGGTCTGTGTTTGGAGCCATATGCCCGCGAATGCAGCTTGTCTCAATAAAACATGGTGGTTCGTTGTTAATCTTTAATAGTTCTGTCCTGGAGAATTAACCCAGATGAACACACATTTAGGGCACCATCCCCTCACACACACACACACACACACACACACACACACACACACACACTGTGTCTCATTTTTCTTCCTCAGTCTCTTCCTCTTTCCCTGCCTCCGCCCCTGACAGTCCTCCATCAGCATCCCTTCCTCTCATCCCTCCATTCTCCCTCTCTCATCATCTTTTATTCGCTTTTGTTCTTTTTGGCCTTTCCTTACCTCTTCTCAGATGTGCCCCTCCATCCCTTTCACCAGATTACACACCAGTTTAAAAAACAGGATGATCCACTTAAGAAAAGATAATGTCAGGTGATGAAGAAAATGAGTAAGAAACAAACATGACCAAGCGGAGGTGTGGAAGAGGTTGTGTGAAAAACATAAATCTGGAAGAGAGGAAAGTGGGGAAGGAGAAAGGAGGTCAAGGAGCAACAGGAAGTAGAGACGCAACCAAGAGACCCTGCCAAACTTAGCAGTGAGCGATGGATCAGGGGGTGATCTGATAAAATATTCATGCTGCAATGCTTGCTGGGAGGTTTGACTATTGGTCAAAGCTGGTGCAGAGTATGTGATTGTGTGTGTGTGTGTGTATGCATGTGTTATTTGGTGATGTGGCACAAAATGAGAAAATAAATTGCACAGGTAGGCTATTATTCTGATGGATTAAATCAGATTATGGCAGCACTCACACAGCAGCTGCCACAGTGCACATGTATGGATATAAGCTTTGAAAATGCAGTGTCTAGCGTCCATTTAATGATAAGCATATATGTCCAAAATATAAAGGGCCAGAGCTTCATTTCATGTCTGTGCCTCTCAACAGGAGTAGTTCTATAGATTTGTGTGAGTGAACTCGTTCACCTATCCATCCACCCGTCTATGATATAATACCACAACCTGCCCGTTGCTGGCGCTCTCTGTTCTCCTGACAGATCCAGTTAAACCAATAAAGCATCATCCCAAACAAACACAACCAGTGACATATTGGTTTTCATTATTTAGAAAATGTCTCATTTATTTCTCCTGGTGGTCTGCTTCTCCTTCTCTCTCAGTCATGCTCTGTGCTGCTATCTGCAGTGCTGTCTGCCTCTGAGTAGTCCAACTCTGCCCCCTGCTGGCTACATATTTGAACTGCACAGATAAAGTGCAGGGTGTTAACAAGACAGACAGATTCCCTCCAGATGTTCATATTTTCCTGGTAACACTCACAATGAGCACTAAGTTTCAAGAGTCAGTTAAAAATATCCAAACAATCCAAACACATTTAGAAACAGCTGTATGTTGAAACAGTCAAAGCTGCATTACATACAGGAAGGGCACTAAAGGAAAGTAACTAAGTACATTTACTCAAGTACATTAAATAAGTACAATTATGAGGTACTTGTACTTTACTTGTGTATTTCCATTTCATACTATGTTACACTTCTCCTTCACTACACTTAATATAATGTTGTAAATATTGTACTTTATACTCCACTATGTTTGACAGCTTTAGTTACTAGTTACTCTGCAGATTGAGATTAGGACAAATATAAATCAAGATAGCCAGATAGATGTACTTGATTTGTCCCAAACTGGGAAATTCCCTAATTCAACAAATAAATGGTGATGTATTGTTCTAGTTTAAGATACACAGCAGTATATGGAGTAGTTAAAATAGGGCCCACGTATACCAGCTGCAACACTAAAGTGACACACATTAAGGCATCAATCATTATTTTACAGTATAATATATATGATTCTGAAACGGGCCATTCTGCATAATGAGTACTTTTACTTTTTGTATTTTAAGTATATATTGATGCAAATGCTTTTGAGCTTTTATTGAAGTAAA
Organism: Holacanthus passer; assembly: GCA_025331565.1. Classification (NCBI taxonomy): domain Eukaryota; kingdom Metazoa; phylum Chordata; class Actinopteri; family Pomacanthidae; genus Holacanthus; species Holacanthus passer. The sequence continues at coordinate 840,203 of JAFREQ010000109.1, forward strand.
ATTCTGAATGTGGGACTTGTTACAGAGTATTTTAACGCTGTAGTATTGCTACTTTTACGTTGTGAATATTTCTCCACCACTGAGTAAGAGTGACAAAGCATAATGAGGATGTAGGTGTTTGCAGGGCTGGTGCTCGATATCAGTAACCTAACAATGTTGTGCAATGCAGTGCTTCACCTTTAATAGGTGTGTAACTTACAGGTATGAGAAACACAACCTGTCTGTGATAATGCAAAAATAATTATGTTTCATTCGTGTCTGAAATCTCAATTCAATGCTCACTTGAGTATGTAGCTATGATTTTGAAATAGTGGATACGTGAATACCATCCTGTATGATTCTGTAATATCAGAGCAGCCCCTAACATGCACTGAAATTTACATTTATATGTATTAATTTGGCAGCTGCTTGTGTCCAAAGCGACATACAAAAAGGTCAGGGAAAAGCCTTTCATAAGAGGTGCCTCAAGTGCCACAAGGCTTGCATGTTACAAAAAAAACTATCACAGCTATTAAGTGTTCTACAAACAGTCTCTAAGAAGCACTAGAGAAATTCTAATAAGGCACCCTTTTTGAAGGATCAGTTATGTCATTAATAAGAAAAAGCAGGTCGTTCTTCACACCTCTTTGAAGCCTTTACACACCTGCAGTGGCACCAGCACAGCTGATTCACTTATGTTACTTAACCTCCTCTCAGGACTGTGCAGGCATATGCACATGACAGGTCATTTAAGATATCAAGACAGGAGTAGCCATAAAATGATTTCCTCTATATTTTCCTATGAACAGACATTAGAAACGTCGCTGCTGCTCTGTCCATGATTTAATAAATTCAACCACACACATAACCACCGCATAACCATCTACTTATGCGAAGCACATAAGTAGATGGTTGGAGGACACCTACTTATAGAAAAACACTGTGAAATACACTTTGGGAAATACACCGGGAGGACTGAAACAATGTTATTCTTTTGGCAGAAAGACAGGATGAATTTATACTTAGAATTGAGTCGTAATTCATATTTCATATAGTTAATTAAAACTAAATTGTGAATTGATTATAATGCATTCTCAATGTAGGCCCATTTTAATGGTTAGGTCTGTCAAAGTCAAAATTGAAAGAGAAATATTAAATTGCTGTTCTAACCAGTATAAACAGATGATTTGTAGATAGCCTTTGTAGAATGCATATTTGTAAAAAAGAAAAAAGAAAAAAAAATCAGTTTAATGAATGATAAAACTAACAGGAAGACTTTAAAAGCATATGTGACTATATATATTTGTAAATATGTTGAATAATACCACTCGGGCTGTAGTTGTAAATATATTGGAATTATTATTCTTATTTAAAAATACAGTGGTTATGAATATTCACAATGAATGTGTAGATATTTCAAACAGAATTAGCCTTGAGAAACATTTATGTGTCAAAACATTTTTCCCACAGTCGCGCGGTGACGTCACAGCACGAGATCTCGTCCCTTCGAGCGGAGCTTTTTCTCGCCGCACCACCAACTTGTCACCAAAGATGGCGATTTGCTGAGTGCTCATGGATACACACATTTCTCGGCTAGTTGTTATCTTACCAGAAACGCCAACTTTGAGAACAAACTAACTGCTTTAGCGAGCAACTCTTTCTCTGTTTGAAGCACATCTGACACCACGTCAGCCACCGCCACCATGCAGATCACGCTTAAAACACTGCAACAGCAGACTATTCAGATTGAGATAGACCCCGAACAAACGGTGAGTGGCTATTAGCTAACTTGCTAACTTTAGCTAACAGTGCTAGCTACTGCGGGACATATGTTTTAACTTTACGTGTAGACCCAACACTTTTATTTAATATTTCCAATTAAAGAACATTTTATGTAGTTTCGACAAAGGGTGTTCGTTAACAGCACACGTTAGCAGTTTGGCAGCCCACATGAAACGGATGCTAAACAACGCGAAACCTCACTAGCAACCGTTAGCCAGTTAGCTAGCTGAATAGCCCGTCCATAAAGTCATCGCGACGCGACTGCAAACGATTTTCTCATCGTTTCAAGTTTGTGTCGTGGTTACTTTGCTACTGCTGCATTTCAGTAATACCTGATGTGATCTAGTATCTAAGGCCGTAACTTCTGTAATGAACACAAGCTGTCCGCTACGTTATGATTGCTAATGCTAACGCTTATGACGCTGCCAATTACGATTAGCCGTATTGGTAACGTACTAAGAAGCTGGCTAAGTTTGTTAGCATGTTCAATTTTAACGTGCAGCTACTCAAGCGAACATTACATCGTGTTATTCCGTTTGATTTAATCATAGTACATTTGTTACTCATGGTGGATATCACTCATAACTTTTCATTAGTATCTTATTTATAGTAAGCACTGTCATGCTGTGTGAGACACTGAATCTCAATGAAGAACCTCTCTTATTTTTGCAAGTCAGCTTTGATGCTTCCCTGGTAATGATATTGTCATTGGACCATCTAATAGGTGCTTAGTACAATATCGAGGTCCTGTGACTTGAAGGTCAGAGTTCAAAGAGGTGAATGAAAGACTTCAATGTTATTAATGTTTAGAAATAAAAACCTGAGGAGATCATTAGTAATGCTTGCATGTTGATGTTACGGATGATCATTTGTCTCTTTTGTATCAGGTGAAGGCCTTGAAAGAGAAGATAGAAGCGGAAAGAGGAAAAGACAACTTTCCTGTATCTGGGCAGAAGCTGATATACGCTGGGAAAATCCTGCAAGATGACACACCTATTAAGGACTACAAAATTGACGAGAAGAATTTTGTTGTAGTGATGGTGTCCAAGGTTAGATCTTATTGTAATACTTACAGAACACTTTGGATTTTATAATGTCTCAATGTTTTAACTTAAAATTAGTTTTAACTGATCGAATCTATTGTCAACACTTAGATTAGTTGATTTTGATGTTTCCTTATTAAGTCGCTAGTCTGACAGCATCTTTTTTTGAACTGACAAAAGGCTAAGCCCGCAGCTGCCGCCTCGCCTCCAGCCTCAGAAGCCCCCAAACCCCCTGTACAGGACTCTGGCTCCACGTCAACAGCTGTCCCGGCCACAACCCCGGCTTCAGCCCCAGCCCCAACCCCAGCAGCTGTCCCTGTTCCCTCCGAGGAGGCCAAAGAGGAGCCAAGTGCCGCAGCCACAGAACCACAACAGCCAGCCAGGTACAACCTGTCCAGTATACAATGTGTAATGTTACTAAAACGATTTTTGGCGTAGTACAGAGAGTCAGGAAGTATCACTGGGAAAATCGATATGACAGTTGATATTTATATGAATATGTAGGGTTTGATCCAGAGCATATTATTGTGACCTCCACAAAACCTAAAATGTTTGGTCACTGTGACCAGATGTACCCCATAAACCTCTGTTATTTTTTTTTGAGTCGTTGTAAATGAATGTTGATTTTTTTGACTTTTACAAAATGAAATTGTAGGCTGTTATTTGATAAACATTCGTTGCATGCTGGTGCCTATAAAAGCGACCAATGGAAGATAGTTATGGAAAGAAACTCTACTGTGTATGGTTTTTACAATTAAAAACAGAGTGAATGGATTGTTACTTGTTTGCCAGTTAAAAACACCAACAGTGTGATAAGTCTGTCTGTGGATAAACTATGTTAATCGTGATTTTTCAATATTAATTGTTAGAAGTGACTTTTGAACAGTTGGTCTTTAATGTAACTGGAAAACTACATAGCACTTAACAGTAAATACAATCATATAGTTGAATGTACTGTTTAATAATTATGAGGTCATTTTTAATATTCCCCACCACCCACGTAAAAAAACATTCAGCATTGTCAGAAAAGTTTTTGACTTGTAATAAATACCTAAATAAATAAATCTGGATCACTGAACATCATACTCAAAGTAATTCATTTTAAAAAATCCGGAACTGAACATCAGACTAACTGTAAAAAAACACATATGGAGCCTCCATGCAAAACGGTGATGTAAATCTCTGCGTGACTGGCAGAGGCTTCACAGTCATCGGCCACCATCAGAGCCAAGTTCCACCCACACCGATTGTAAAAGGTCCTATTGGCGCCAATTAATCAGCTGAAACGATTAATCAGTCGACCTCTTGTTAGGATTCAATTATAGCATCCATCTTTAATATGAAAGACAAGCATTTTCATTGCAACACAATAAGTAATCTGTAATTCATGGATGCTGAATTTTAAAATTTATTTGTCAACCTTGTCTGCTGCTTTGCTCTTCACCTCTGAGTCACAGAAATGTTGTGTAGGTTGTCTGATTTTCCTCTTCACCTTCATGTTTTACAGCTCCAGTGGCGGGGGTCAGGGTTTGGATGCCTCCTCAGCGCTTGGTACGTAACAGATGACTTCCTGCCAGACTTTCATCATATGCTGTACAAAAGCCTGTGCAGCTGTAACAGTCTCAGTGCAGGAGTTTGGGTATTTACCCACTTTTAAAAGTAAATTGTACAGTTGATAGTGTTATTAGACAGTGTTACTGGTGGCTTAATATCACAGCAGTAGATTTCTTGCGTATAACTTTGGTTATACTTGCTGTGCCAGAAATTGTTACTGCTGTGAGTCAGGGACTTTACAGGCTGCAGTGGAATACATACTGCTCCTATATTTAGGCTGTGACAAAAGTAAGCCATCCGTTATTGTGGTGCTGCAGTGAGCAATGGGGATTCCCGTTTAGTCCACTTATAGATTGTGTACATAGTCATAGAGAATGCAAAAGAGTAAGAGTCATGTTGCTATTGAAACTCATATTGTATGTGCCCATGTTGGCCATATGTTTTATATTGGAGTTTAGATTCATTTCTTTGTTACTGTCTGATCTCACCCTTCAGTGCTGATTTCAGACTTAGTTCTATTTCTACAGCTATATAAACCCTTAGAATGAAAACTAAGGGTTTGTCTAGCCTGTGAAATTTTGGAGCATGTTGCATAATTAAAGGAATACTCCCGAAAAATCTATTTTGAGTTTTAAATTCCCTATATCCCATATTCCACTTCTCTCTGCTGACTAGAGCTGCCATCCTACACAAAGGAGTAGCTGCAGAGACTTTTCACTCTAGAAGTGCCAAATACATAAATGTAAAATGTAAATACACAGTATTTTTCACCTTTCAGTCATACAGGAGGTGAATATTTGATGATTAAATGAGTATTTTTAAGGGTTCTAATGTTTCAAACTTATAAACTAAATGCTCCATTTTAAAAATGGAGATTGGGAAACTTGTAACATAAGTATTTCTTACAGGAGTAAGACTTCATTCATTCCTGTTGATCTTCATGCATGAAGGTGTAAGTTTGTTAGACTTAGTAACTTGGTCATCTCTGTATGTGTTTGTGTGTTTTCAGTGACTGGAGCCGAATATGAAGCCATGCTGACAGAGATCATGTCTATGGGCTATGAAAGGGAGCGAGTGGTGGCTGCACTACGGGCTAGTTTCAACAACCCCCACAGAGCTGTGGAGTACCTTCTCACTGTGAGTCTCTCTCTCTCACACACACACACACACACAGAGTCAATGATGTGATTCTTACCATCGGAAAAGCACCATTGTTTTAACATTAATAAAATATAAAGTCAATTATTCATTTTCTCCCTATAATGTGTGCACTGTCTGACTGTCGGCCGTCCATTATTCGCATCAGGCTGACTGTTTTTTCTATTGTTGGCATTATATTTATTCCATTCCTCACTGCTACTATTAATAACAAAAATAATAATAATTGTTGGTATTATTATTTTGTCATTTTAAAAATATTCTTACTAAATTAGAGTTATGCCTGCTGACAATCAGGTTTGTCTATTGTGATAATCCACAATAATTAGTGCCCAACACATACTGGATTTTTGGGGCTGATACACATTACACATTACATTATATACATTTGGGTGTAAAAAATTATTTTATCGATTTAAGAATTGAAACATAAACTGAATTATATATTTGAGCTGGAACCAAACTAGCTTGCATTGCATGCTCTATTATAAATTTGATTTTAAGTAGTTTGTACTTCACTAATGATAAATTAATCTTTAAATTAAGGTATACAAAAAAATTACATTGATCTTTGTTCTGAACCTTTATTTCAATGGATTGAACTCCAACAAAATCAAAACATGTCATTTTTAGCAATATTTGAATGTCAATATATAACTGTGAAAAACAAACTCATGCTTCGCTGCTGCCGACCGAAGAGATGAACTGCACCTCTGCTATAAATGTTTAGGGAAACCTTTCAACATATCCAGCGGAAAACCAGACTTTTAAGTTTTGTAAATGCAATGACTACAATTGCTTGGTTTGGAGGGTGTAGCAAACTGCGACTCCTGAACAAAACAGTTTGGTGTGAAGACATGTAATGTTACCATTACACCCTTATTAATGTTATAACATATAGGCAGAATGGGCTAAGACGCTCACACATTAGCCACTGACAATGTATGAAAGCAGCTACGTTATACGTTTGTTTACTTTCCAGCTTTGCATCTCACCAACTAGCTAACAACGTAGTGTAAACACTCCACAGACTCAAACTGCTATCGCACCGTTGTCTGCTGAACTGCAGAATGAATGGGAAGAGATGCCTTGATGCTAATGTTCCAATCTGCTACGTTACTGAGTGTACTGACAAACTATAGCTGGCCAGCTACCTCGTTAACAGAGCAAACAGATGTGATAAGCATGAGTGACCTGGCGGTTATCCGGGACAGGGTTATATCAGAGTTGCATTGAAAAGAGGAAATGATGAGGTCGTTGTTTATTAACTTTCCAGAATCTGTTTCACAAACTGAAGACACTGCTTCAATCAGCACTACTGTCTGCTCAACTGTGGTAGTTAAGGCCCACATTTCCCATCATGCATTGCCCACTGCTGGATTGTGACATCATTCACAGCAGTTTGCAACTGTACCAATAAATTGGTCAGGTGCTACTTGTAATTTCCTACGTAGGAATACTGAAATAAACTAGACATAGCCTAAGCTCTTCTCTCTCCAGGACATTTCATCTCACATTTCCCTAAACACCAGCTGCCACTGTTTAGCTTTGTCCACTCACTTCTTTTACATACTGTGGAGACGTCACATTTTGGGAATTGGATGGCTAACATGATGTTAATCAGTATGAGCGATGCCGCCTTCTGATTTCGTTTTAGTGTAATTAATCAGTGGTGACACACGCTGTGTGTGATCTGACATAAACACACCTCGTTCTTCCTACTGACAAAACTTTGCTCTGCAGACTGTGAGAGAAATTAATCATACTGAAGTGTTTCTAGTATTTTACTTCTTAGTATAACACTCAACAGTTTTTAAAAGTTATTGCACCACAAAATGCAGCCTCTAAAATTCTTTATAAAGCTGAATCAATACCTGCCCCAAAACACAAAAACTGAACATCAGAACCTTCATGAAATGCTTTTGTGCTTTTTAAGCTTTAGTTTTTGTTCAGTGCATCTAATAAACTGGCAACTGAGTCTGTTATTTTGAGAATACTGAAGGCTTTACAAATCAGTGTCCATTATGATGGACAGTCTTTGCAGGGTCAAACAACAGAATGTGCAAGTGTATTTAGAATAAGTGTCTTGAGTGCAAACTATCAACTAATAATTACCAAATCAGTTACCCAACTTTTATGGCTCTCACACTATTTTGATCTCTCCATTAGAGCTGCAGTGTTTAGTTGATTGATTAGTTAATCAAAGAAATTATTAACATTAGCTGGTTCCAGCTTCTGAAATGTAAATGTTTTCTTTGTCTGTTACGAAAGCAAATAAAGGTCTTGTTGATGTCACTTTGAGTTCTGGGAAATTGTGACGAGCATTTTCATAATTTTTTGACATTTGTATAGGCTAAACAATTAATCAATTAAATGATGACCAGATGAATTAATAATAAAAAAAGCTCTTTGGCAGCGTGCAAGGAGTGTGTGTTTGTGTGTGTGATTGACAGTTGGATTGTTGTGTTTTCAGGGTATTCCCAACAGCCCAGTCCAGGAGAGTAATCCCCCAGTGCAGGCCCCAGCGTCTGGACCCACAGAAGCCCCGGCATCTCTAGCAGAGGGTGAGACATGCAGCTGATTTAGGTCCAAAAATACAATCAACATTTATGCATCTCTGCCTGCTCTGTAAGAAATAAAAACAGTACTGGTGGAGTATTAGTCATGGTGGATTTTAAAAGTGCATTTAAAATCGTGACATAACTTGTATCCGTGCATTAAAATGTACACTGGAAGGTGACTTATACCACATTTGTCAAAATATGGACATTCCCTTCCAGCTTTTTGGGAGACTGTTCCACACAAGACACAGGTTACTACAATGGATCAATTCTGTAGCCTCACTGGCAGGCCAATTATATGACTCATTACACACTGAATGTCTTTATCCACTCATTCTCTGAGTGGCATTACAAAGGCATTTTGTTTATTAGGACGAGAACTGCAACGATTAGTTGATCAAAAGAAAACTGTTATTTTCATGCCAATTAATTGTCACTTTTCAAGCAAAAATGACAAACATTTGATGCTTCTAGGTTCTAAAATATAAGAATTTGCTACTTTTCTTGGTCTTTACTGTTGTAAAATGAATATTTTGGGGGTTTGGACTGTTGGACGGGCAAGACAAGACAAACCATTAATAGAGAGAAAATAAAGAGTAGATTAATCAATAATGAAAGTAATCATTAGTTGCAGCCCTTACTAGGACATGTGTTGGGGACATCATGGAGACCCTGTGTGTACATTTATATACAAATATTTGCTATGGAGTGCATACGCTCAGCAAAGTAGAGGGAAAAGCTTTCAATATCTTGTAATGGATACAAGAGACAGTCACTTACCACAAATATTTTTGCACATTTTAATTTGCACGTCTTAGCGTCAGTGTCAGCAGACCATTTGATGCATGTATTTACTGGGAAATCGCTAGTAATGACAGTGTTTGATGAACTGACACACTGAGGATGTACGTCATCCCTGCTGAAGGTATTTGCTGGGCTGTGATGCCACCATAAACACAGGCTGTCTTGAATATTTGCATACGTAGCCCCTGTAAATTTCTTCTTTCTACATAGTATTTTTAGATATTTTGATCCTGCTGCCTTGTTTGCTCGTGCTGTGGCAGTCAGTTTCGAGTAATAATGATGCATTATAGTATTATGTATTAATTATTATTGCTGCTTTTCTGATTGAAAAGTAATGAGTAATAGATTATATTTTTTTTTATGGGAGTTGTTTCATTGTTTTGTTTGTTGTGCTGCTGCCAACCTTTATCCTTCAGATAGCACTACTGAAACCAAGGCAGGCTAGGATGAACTGGAAACAGACATTTAGCTCAGGCTGGTTGTGGATCTTCAAGGTGAAATGGCAGAAAATTAGTTTTTGCAAAATGATGAGGAAGACATGTTATTGATTGAGATCTTGATAAATGTTCCTGCATATTATTTATTTTGTTTCCTCTCTTTGTAATGGTTATTAATGTTGTCACTAGGAGAGAACCCACTTGCATTCCTGCGGACCCAGCCCCAGTTTCTGCACATGAGACAGGCCATCCAGCAGAATCCGACTCTGCTACCAGCTCTCCTCCAGCAACTAGGCAGGGAGAATCCTCAGCTTCTACAGGTAACATACTCCTACACTGGGGATTACTCAGGCAGGCCAGGCACACATGAGATAGACTCACAGATGAGTTTTCATTAATATTCCTACTGGTCTTCTCTGTGTAATATCTTTGTAGCCACAATGCCAGTCATCACATTTTTTTCCCCTCAAACCTTTCATTTGAAGGTTTCAGACAATAACCGTTATTTCTACCTTCACATCTGTTGTCTCTACCCCCAGCAAATCAGTCAGCATCAGGAGCTGTTCATCCAGATGTTGAACGAGCCAGTGGGAGAGGGGGGAGAGGCGCCAGAGGTTGGAGAGATGGGGGCAGCCGGGGAGGAGGGCGCACCTGTCAACTATATCCAGGTTACACCTCAGGAGAAGGAAGCCATCGAAAGGGTGAGTGAGGAACCAAGAAGAATACATGCTTTTGAAAAGTTGCAGACCCTGTTATTTTTAAAGCCTTCTCTTCCATCTCCTGACTATATTTTCTCTCTTCTCTTCATTTATCTGTCTCAACAGTTAAAAGCGTTGGGTTTCCCTGAGGCTCTGGTGATCCAGGCCTACTTTGCCTGTGAGAAGAATGAGAACCTGGCAGCCAACTTTCTCCTCAACCAGGGACTGGAAGATGACTGAGATCACTGCCTTCCTGCTCCTCCCTCCTACCCCTCCCCTCTTCAGCTCAGCATAAAGACTGCACCCCCAATTTACTGTACAGCTACCAACCTCAGCTCAACCCGACAGGAGGGGAGGAGAGGGGAGAGCCAGCAGGGGGGGTGCGGGTGGGGGTGGGACGGGATGGGGAGACGGGGCGGGTTAGGTTATGGCGGGGTAACACGCTTAAAAGTACACAAAATGGAGGTTTTGTGTGCAGGAAGGTTTGGATTATCAGAGGGCGGGGTGGAAAAAGTGTGGAAGAATGATAAAATCCACGTGAATTCCAATGGAATGTGTGGGCTTTGTCTAGGGGTGATCTATAATTTGATTTTAGACGCGCTTTGTGAACATTAGGGAGGGTGGGTGGGCGGGCGGGGGGTTGCTGAAGGGTTTGCGATGAGAGTGAGTGCTTGTGTGTGAATACATGTCTGTGTGCCTGTGCAGATGGATGCGATACAGTTAAGCTGAAAAAGTAATCAATTTGCATTCTCTAAGTTTGTTAATGCTGTAGCGGGATTTGTATGGAAGCACATTCTCCTCACTGCACTTCGACAACATTATCAGTGTGTGTAACTGCTTGTCGACCGGACCGTGCTGCCCTTTGTATGTGTCTGACATGATGACTGGAGTCTGTCAGTCTGTTTGGGAGGGGGGAAGAAATGGGAACTAAACTGACAAATAAGTATCTGGTTATTCTGTTCACTTTGTACCACCCTCATCTGTCCTTCCATGGTGGCTGCGATGATTGCAGCCAATTAGAGTCCTTGCAAATGCTGTGCCTGTCTGTTTGGAGTTACTCAAATGTGGAACTATTTTGTCTGTGCTGATGGCTTCTGGTGCTAATTAACACTACCCATAAGAATCTACTGTACAACTTAACAAAAAAAATTAGGATCTGCTATTATGACTTCAAAACACACCAATAGAGGGAGAAACTGGAGCCACTGGTCACTAAGGTGAAGTAGTTTTACAGTGTCATTCTTTTCAGCTTCAGCTGTTAGTAGATGCAACTGATCAGCATATACAGAAAATAACAAGAAAAAGAGGGACTTTTCTATCGAGACAGCCCACACTCTAACTGTATGTTTCTTTAGTTTGCCAGGAACTGACCCCCAGTATGTGGGCAGACACATTTTACAAGTTAAATACATAACCAAAATGATTAAATGCCCTCACTCGTCCGTTCCTGGGTGTTAAATGCAAATGTATTTGCACATAAATCTGTGTACTGCTTGGTGAGGTCTAAACCATCTGCATGAGGTTTTAACAGTGTCACGTGTGATTGAGTCATCGGCACCATGCAACAGCTTATTTTTCTTTAGGTCAATTCTTAACAAGTCCTAAAAGATGCATTAAGATACCATATAGTTATACGTTTACTACCATCACGCATTGTACCGATATGTTAAGGTTGTCTAGAAATGCATTGCAACGTTGCTTTCAGACATTCAAAAAACTTCAGGGAAAGAACTGGGAACTAGATTCATCTGCAATTAATTTTAGAGTAAACATACTATAGTTTATCTTCCCAACCTGGACTGTCGTTGGAAATTTAAGCCATTAAATTTGATTGAATCTGAGTTCTGATAAAACTTAGATGAAATTCTGATTGAAAAGAAATTTCACTAAAAAAACACCCTCCTTTGTCTAAATCATCTTTAACTATGTGCTGCCCTCCACTATCTGGAGTCACTGTCAAAGCTGCCATTTAGGCTCAACTTCAAATACTACATACTACAAGCAGGGGTGGGGCCAGAGGGGTGCAGCCCGCCCCCCCCAACCAGAGTCAGGAGGTGATAGGTTTTAGTATCATGGCTTGCTCAACAGGCCCAGGCCCAGGAGCCCCTGGACCAGAACCTCTGTATAAAGTGACTTAACATATCTTCTTGGAAAGTCAATCAAACAACTACAAAGGGAAATGAGACGCTAAAACGACACAGACACAAAATGACCACAACAACATGCAAATCGACCTCAAAGATGCAAGACAATGCAACTGCATAGTGCATAGTTGTTGAGGGGGGGCTTTTATGTAGGCACCTCTTTTTTTAGTTTAGACATTACACTAACTAAAGCTGTTAGTAATGTACAATTAAATATTGCAAAGAACCAGGACTTTAAATAGTCACCCCCATCCAAAAAGTTTTAACCCCACCCCTGACCTGGGTTTTATGTCTTTTATCAGAATAAAGACAACAAACACAAAATGAGGCTTAACTACACATAAAACAGCTCATGAGAAGAAATAGTTCTGTGAGGAACAGGGAATCTGTCATCACCATCACACTGTATGTGCAGATGGGCTAATTGTCCACTACAGATTACTGTATTATGAAGCTTGCGTTACGATAATTGCTTGCCTGGTTGTGGTGTGTGCGGTGAGGATGTGTGGCAACTGTTTGTTTTGACTGCGAAGGTTCTCGGCTTAATGTGAGTCCACGAACAGACATTAACTGTAAAAGATGAAAAACAAAATGTCTCCATTCTCATTCTGTATGTGTGAAGGCAGTTTTCACTGATCACTGTCCTACAGCATCAACATGATCTTAGACTATGCTGTGCTATATTAAATATCAGCAGTCTTTCAGGCCTTTGACTCCTCGTGCCTCATTAGCAACACCATCACACATCTTACAGTCTGAATGTACAAACCAAACACTCACCAGGTCAATAGTTGCCCTCTAGTGGGTTCATCCTGCCTTGCTATTGGACTGGATAAGAAACAGGAAACACCTGTGGTCAACACAGATGTGACACATTTACACCTGCCACTTTACCTTACCTGCATGCCTGGACTGTTGAAGGGAAGCCCTTAGTGACTCCACACATAAAGGCCAAAATCCATGAGTAAAAACATCAGATGAAAGGATTTATACAATGAGATCAAAATGTCTAAATACTGAAAATGTAACCAGTTCCTATTGGCTGTCAAATGTAGCTAGTGTATGTTCATAGTTCCACAGATTATCATTGTAAAGTTCTGTTAATTGATTTATTTCAAGCTACACACACACACACACACACACACACTCACCTCTACCTTACAGAGTTGTCCTGAATATGTTGTCAAACTTGCTCATTCACACATCCTACAGATATGGAGCAGCATTAACGTTCATTTGGAATCATGTTTCTGACCACCTGGTGGGTATATGTCCAATATTAGAAATAAAATTTTGCAGGCCATAAAAACCAAAACAATCAGCCGAAAGATATTAAAATGCTCTGTAACTGAAACTGAGTAATTATTGTCAGGGGGGTTCATCACTAAGAGTGACCCCTTTCACATTACACACACTCATTTGACCCACTGTTGATGTAAAAACACCAGCGCAGCTTTAAAGGTGATTTTGGGGAAAAATGGGAAAACACTTGTTTGATGCTGACAACCGCAATGAGTGAGAACAATTTTTCAGCTCAGTCCTGAGGTTGTGAAATTCATTTTGCATCAACATTGAGCTGGATCAGCAAACAATCCACGGTCCTGATAGAAAGTTTCCTTGTATGCAACAAAGTCACACAGCGTAATATTGGAGACATTACAGACAGACAAGTGGCCCGTCCAGGTGGAGAACTACAGGACTAAACCTGTGCATTGAGTAAAACTATAATTACACCAGCTACAACAATAAAATGCTGCTTAGACATTGATGCATCAGTATTATTAACCTAAAAATGTACTATATAATAAAACATCAGTCAGAGGGGACATTTTTCTGCACCATGGGTACATGTACTTTTAATATTTTAGGACCTAATATACCAATTTTACTTGAGTACTTGTACTAGTTTTGAGTATTTTTCCATTGGTACTTTTACCTAAGCAAAGAATCTGAGTGCTTCCACCACTGCCAGTGGACCATGGGCATGTTTGAGAGGCAGCTGCCTGTCCACCACCGAAGTGACACAGCAATAATGACAACCGAGAAAAACAGGATACAGTCAAGAACATCCTTTTATTCAATCAAGTAAAGGGGTTGCTCTTTTCAAACTGTTTTTTATTATTATTATGGAAAAGAAACTGTAATTAACACATGCATTTCACCATGGGCTCTGGGGGGTGCGTCTGAGGATGGGACGCTGCTCTGGAGTGAGGGGGAGGAGGAGGAGCACTCATGGCGGGAGGCGCGTTACAGGCCTGAGGCGAGGGGTTCGGCCGGCCAGGGGGGCTCAGTCTACACACCACTAAACACGGCCCAGCATCCTACAAAACGTGTTAAAAACAAACAAAGGAAAATAACCAAAAAAAAAAAAAAAAAAAAAAGAATAATCGGCGGACGGTTTGACCACAGGGTTCGACTGGGCTCTTTGAACGGTGCAGGGGCACACACCCTTCCTCACACGCAAACACACACACACACCTGCTTGCACACACACATGCTTGCACACACACACGCTCTGCTCCCTGCAACCTGTTCGACTCTGATATGGCTTCTCAAGTGTGGCGCTTTCAATTGTCAAGGCTTGCCGACTGCTGCTGGCTTCATTTGCTCGATGAAGAAAAATAAAAAGTTGCATATATATTTTTTTTTTTTTTTGCAGGAAAAAAATCTGTAATCACTTGATTTTGCTGGTGGAATTTCAAGGTGCTTTCTCTATTAGTCACCAAAGTCTTCTAGTTTTGTACAGCTTTTGGAACCACATCACTTTGGTCAACGTGTCTTATCGAACACCGCGATTTCGAATGGTGGTGAATCAGTACAACATCGCGAAGCATCGCGTTACGTCTCTTATGATTGTGCTAAATCGGAGCCTTTCAGTCACCACGCTGTGGAACCAGTCCGCTTATAAGGTGCTTCGAGTCATTTTCAGTTTCATTTTTTTTTCTGTTTTTTTTAAAATAGCTGGTCTCATTCAACCACTAGAAAGGTGCATAATTGAAGGTCTCAACGCAGCATCTTCCCGCTGCCTAAGATACGCAGTAACAATGACAAAAAAAAAAAAAAAAAGAATCAAAAAGCAAATCCAAATTCAATTATAAAAAAATAAATAGATAGAAACAAGGATTACAAACAAACCTGCCTATCATCGCAGTCCTACTGGTCATCTACCTCGCCTGAGCCCAAAACCTAAAGTTCCCCTGAGTGCTTTTCTCCCTCCACCAGGGGGCTGATTTGTCTTTGACTTCTCCCAGGGGGGGGAAGACAAATTTGCTTGCCCTGACCCGGCCCCCGGTCCTCAGCACAGCCCAGAGCCCCGTGGTGTAACTTGTTCACTTACATTAGCTGTTGAATGGAGAAGCTGAAGAAGATGGGTATGGTAATACAATGTGAAGCGTACAGACAAGAATAACATGTGAGCTAACTGCATTCTGCTCAGACAAAAAAATCTTTGCGTATTCTTTTTTTTTTTCTTTTTTTTTTTGAAACCCCGCCGTTCAGAGAAAGGGAGAAAGGAGAAAAGGGGGGGGGGGAAGAAGGGAGAGGAGGGGAGGGGGAGGGTTACGCGGCTACAGACTACTCCAGTGTCCAAGATAGACAGAAGACAAGATACAGAGGAAGAGAAGCAAGACAGAAAATATCCTTTTTTTGGCTTTTTTTTATGCTTTTCTTAATTATTCAACAATAAAAAGAGGAACTAAATCACACCAATTTCCTTTAGTACTATGTATACTGCTTTAAAAAGCTCGAAGAAGAGGAAGAGAAAGATATAGAAGTATGAAGGAGGGGACTTTTTTTTCTTTTGAGATGGGCACTCAGGATTACAAGATGGAATCTGTGAACAAAAGGCACTTTTTAGGGACAACCTTTAAGATGCTCTGAGTCTATAACACTACATCACCAAACAAATATTTATAATCATTTACAGTGGGAGATGGGGGATTCAGGGGTGGGTGGGGGTGGAGGGGTGGGGTTCACTTGAGTTGATGACAGCAGACCAGCTGAGCAGACAGAGGCCGCTAATTCCCTCTCGCTGAACCAACTAGACATTTACACCAAATCAAAAATCTGCATTCATTTTGTCTTTCTGTAAAAGGGGAATCCATACTTGTGCATCTCCCAAATTGGGGAAGATCTTGTCTTTGTCCCACATTAGGATCACTTGTGTTGGACACAAGATGATACAGTCTTTACATTACAAGATGTTTTTTTTTCCTACGACTGTTTCTCTGCTATGGTGTAAAGGTTGGGGGGGAAAAATGCCTTTTGTCACGACAACCTTTTCATACAATGAACCCCTCCCCCCTCGGTAAATACAAAAAGAGAAATAGAATAATGCATGTTTTCCTAAAATTTGCTTTTATGATAACACTTAATTTCGTTTATTATTATTTATGTATAATAGAGATTGAATGTACTTTATTCTTTACGAAAGCACCAGTTTTCATAGTGATATATATTTTATGAGTTGCAAAATTGTTCCTTCAGCCCTCCCACATTCTGAAAACAAATGGTTAGAAATGAAGTTTTTTTTTCTTAAAAAAGTGATAAAAGGAGAAAAAAAAGCACAAAAGGAAATTAAAAACAATTTCCCCAAACTTACTTACAAAGACTGGGATTTTTTTATCGCCACCCTCATATTTAGAGTCCCAGAGCATGTGGACTTGAAAAACAAACAAAAAAAAAAAAAAAAAAAACTTAAGAGGGTTTACCCTCTTTTCTCGTGACACCCTCAAACACTCGCTAACAAACAAACACAATTCCTCTACCAAGGCATTGCACATGGCTCAATCAACATACATCATTTAGTTTCAAGAACAATACTTCCCATCAAAACAAGAAAGAAAACAACAAAACCTAATCTGTTCTTTTTTTTTTTAAATCCTCAACTACATTATCATCACTGTCTATGTATCTATTGTTGTTTTGCCATGGATTTTCTTTTATGTCACTTAACGCGAGAGTGGGTTTAGAGACTGGTACTTTAGCTCTAATCAGCGGTTTTTGAGATGTTTCCTATGACTGTGCGATGTACGCCATGCTTCAAAAAATAACTAGACTGCCACAGAGCTTATCTTGCAAATAAAAAAAATGTATATATCTATAAATATATATGTGTATTATATATAAAGATGCTTGCGATTATCTAGTGAGCTGTCACCGTTTTTTTTTTCCTCTCCTGACATAAATTTTTCACCATTCACCTATAGCTTATATGTGAGAAAAAGAACCTGAATTCATGTTTGACAAATTGCATAATGGGAATACAGAGGCACTTCCATAGATTAGAAAAGAAATCACCTTAGCCATCGTTAACGTCTTACTCAGCAGAGCTAGTTCTCTCTACGAAGCTGATGAGATGGTCGCCAGTCGGTTGGCCAACTATGTTGTGTTTCCCTGCAGTGAAGAACGTGGCCAGGCAGTCCAGTTATTTTGTGAGGTTGGGTGGGTGGTTTGAATTTGAACAGGAAATGAGTGAATCAGTCAGAATACGTATGGGCTGATGATATAAAATGATTAAAAGCATAAAGGCCTCCTCAGATTGTCTATTTTTAAGACTTCCCTTTGAATTCGGTCGGGCACGGGGGGTGCGTTTGCGTCAATAGTGAGTGGTCTTTGTGGGTCTGTGTGTTTAACAAGTGGCGATCTGTGCTCTACGAGTGTGTTTCCATCCCAGTGATACGTCCACTGATCTGAAACATGAAGTGGTGGTCAATCTACTGTAATTCTTACCAAAAAAAAAAAAAAAGAAGCTCTCAAGGTTGGCTGGCATGATTGTTTTAGTGCAGTTCTGATTATTAAGGGCTCGTCGATTCACAATAGCTAGAGGGGAGTGCTGGTGTGTGTATGTGTGTGTGTATGTGTGTGTTGGGGGAGATTAGCATAGCAACCAAAATCCTCTACCTGATCCAGTGCACCGAAACAAAACTGGGCACGTGGACGATCGTCCTGCTGCTAGCCTCAGAGGCCCTGGTTCCCTCTCCGACACCAGCCAGATATGTCACATATTCATTTTGCTCCACAGTGTGGCTCCCTCTGCTCTTGGAGCAGCGGCCCGTCTGGGAGTGTAAACAACAGGGTAAACTTTAGGGAGACAGAAAGAAGAGCTACTCTCTCTTTTACTCTGGGTCCCATCTTCAGCAACCTTCCCTCCTTTGTTCTGGTTTTCTATCGCTCCGATATCACCGCCAGTCACCGGCTGTACCCGGGTCCAATAGTACACGCAGCTAGTTGTTTTTGTTGACCTGTGTGGTTCAGCAGCTCAAGTTCCCAGAAAATAAGCTTTCTGTGATTGTCAAACCCTGCATCGTGTGGTCTCAGAATAGTATGCGGCAAACACACCATGTCAAAGTTTGACATTTTGGAAAATACGCTCACTTTCTGGCTGAGAGTTAAACATGAAGACTGATACTGCTCATATGTCTGTATGGTAAATATGAAGCTACAGCCAGCAGCTGGTTAGCTTAGCTTAGCATAAAGACTGGAAACAAGGGGAAACTGTTAGCCTGGTTCTGTCCAAAACAAAATCCCCTGAGCCAAGCAAACCGGCTGCTCGTGATAGCTTCATATTTAACGTACAAACACCAGAGTGGTATCAATCTTCTCACCTAACTCTCTGTAAGAAAGCAAATGAGCGCGTTTTGCAAAAATGTCAAACTTTTCCTTTAAGTTCTGGCATGTACTATTTGACCCAGGTCAGCTCACCACCCTGTCTACGCCGCTTCAACGTCCCGCTTCTCGCCGTGTTTCTCTATAAGGTGCTGTCATTCAAATACAAAACAATTATAAAATAGTACAAATCCAAAAGGAATAAATTCAAATAAGAGAACACACAAGAGATGACAAAATCATTCATCTACATTAATAGAGGGAAAAGGGGGAACCGATAGCTGCTGTCTATAGTCGTGAAAACTGTCGGTAATGATGTACACACACCGTGATTCTCAGTGTGTGTGTGTGTGTGTGTGTGTGTGATGTTTGGATATCTAATCGAATAGGTTCTCTCTGGGCTTACTGTGTGTGAAAATGAAAATATGATAACACAACACCACCACCTATGAATACTACAATCTAAAAGGTCTGACTGGGCAACTGTGTGTGTATTTTCAATTGTACATACATGCTGTGGTCATGGCACAGATTGTGTGATCTTTCCGAGTGTGTGTCGTGCGGGGAGATGTGAGAATGAGCGGAGGCCAATGATTTGTCAAACTGAACGATGGGGGTCAAGGACACGTGAAGGCTTCTTGTACCTTGGTTTTTCCTCTTTAAAACTCTTAATAGGCAAGTCTGGTTTACCTCCCATGCCTCGTAGGTAAATAGTGCACATCGTTAAGATTAGTGTTAATTGATTCAGCTTCTAGTGCAACCCTTAATCAAGATATGTTTTGGCATGGTCTCTCACTAGTTAGTAGTAGGGTAAAAAGGGACTTTATAGAGTCAATGGTCATTCAGAGGGAGAGAAACATTGGTCAATTGATTATGTTTTGGGTGATGACAGACATCACAGGAGCATGGACTGCAGCTTTCATTGGAAATCAAATAGTGTCTTTGCTTTGATCAGGCTGCGGATTCATTGTGGGTGAAGCTTTGTAGCGTAAATGTTAAATCTGTGTCGTGGAAACCTGATTTTGTTGGACAGTTGATTTTTCTTTAGCCATTCATTACGCAATGCGTCCTCACGAAGTAGGAGAAGTTGACCGCTTTTTCATCCTCAGGTTCCTCGTGCCTTGCTGCTGTGTTGTGCTGGTTCGGTGGTTTCAGGAGAGATGCCTCCTCGCTGCTGTTTGTCCCCTTACCCCTTCTTTATCCTGGCATCCTCTTGTCCATCCATTCATCTTTCCATCTATCCATCTTTGCTCGAAACGGGTCCTCCCTCTGACTGGGTAAATGAGTCCAGAGTTCCTCTAAAAGCATAATGCTGCTGTAATTTCCTGCGTTGCTTGGTTATATTTTGTATCAGGTGAGACATACTGTCAGGGCCGGTCGGTGGGCTGGTTGGAGGACAGTTATTATCCTGCGGGTTGTTTCTCTGTTTCTATTTCCGATTGTAAAGAAAGAATTCTAGTTGCTGGTTTGTACACAGATCTTGTCAGAGGAACCAAGACTGCAAAAGAAAAAAGGGGGAGAGGGGGGTGGGGAACGAGATCATGTTAGTGTCAAAACAGTAAAGTGTGTGTAACTGTGCATGCACAAGTAATTGACAAAACAACAAAAGGCATTTCCATGGCTTGGATGGGAAAAATTCGAAACAGTTTCAAAACATTTCTCAATGCACAGTTGCAAAGAAGCTAGAGATTTCACCAACTCTAATCCATAATATCATCAAAAGATAAAGAGAATGCAGAGAAACCCCTACATGTAAGGGGAAAGGCCAAAAAGCAACATGGAATGCCTGTGACGTTCGATCCCTCAGCCACTTGACTTGATCGTATAAAGGATATTACTACATGGTCTCACTCAACACTGTTGGTAAACACAATTTGTTGCTGTAAATGCAAATGCAAGGTAAGACAATCATGCAAAGCAAAAGTCATATGTCAACAACATTCAGAAACACTGCTGACTTCTCTCTGCCTGAGCTCATCTGAGATGGACTGGTGCAAAGAGTGTGCTACGAGTCCACATATCGGACTGTTTTTGGAAATCATGGACGTCGTGTCCTCTGGACTAAAGAAGAAAAGGACCATCCAGATTGTTACCAGCTATCAAGTTCAAAAGCCAGCATCTGTGATGGTATGGGGGTGTGTTGCTCATCTGTGAAGGCGCCATGAAAGGTTTTTGAACAACATATGCTGCCATCCAGTCTTTTTCAGGGACGTCCATGGTTATCACAGCAAGACAATGCCAAGACACATTCTGCATGTGTTTTTTGAAATGTGTTGCAGGCATCCAAAAGAGTGTATATTTACAAAAAATAATAACGTTTATCAGTTTGAACATTAAATATATTTGTACTTTAGTCAACTGAATATAAGTTGAAAAGGATTTGCAAATCATTGCCTTCTGCTTTTATTTATGTTTTACACAGCGTCCCAACTTTTTTGGAATTGAACTGTATATAAGAAATCACTGCGACAGATGTAACTGTTAAGTGTCTCTAGTTATTTCGTCCCTGAAAATGACTTAAATGTACACTGTGTTGACTTTTGGCCACTAGACTTTCCTTCAGCTCTTAAATACAATGAGTGACAGAACAGTCATCTGGGCCACCAGCCCAGCTATTACCATCAATTCTGTCCATTTCTGGAGTCAAGTACGGTGTGTCTTGAATTTGGCCGAGCGCTGAATGGCTACTAATGGCCAAGCAGCAGCAGGGGGATAGCAGTCTGGCGCTCCCTGTCACTTACACCATCTTCACATTGGGTTTCTCCCACTCAGCGTGAGCAGGGAGCAGAAATGGGTCACCGTCGCCGTTGTTGGCCGCCCTGCTTGGCCTGCAGGATCTGGCACTGCGGGTTAGTGCGCCAACATTCTAGAAGTCAAGCCTTGGAAACTACGCTGAGCCTCCAGGGAAGCAGCCTTTTGTTTTGTTTGACTCTAACAGGTCGCATGAATACCCCCCTTCTGCCTCCTGCACTTCTCAGCTACCCTACTCCCCTGGGCACTGTCCCAGCAGGCCTTGGGCATTGTGACTTCTCCCTTCTTCGTTACTCTGCCTCTCTCTCCTTGTGGGTATGCTCTTACAAACACACACACACACACAATCCATCTATCTCCCGTGAACACTCCCACTAAATCCTTGGCAGCAGACAGTGACCACCCTCTTTTCTTTCCCGCCCCCCACCCTCGCCCCCTCTCAAGCAACCCCTTCTCAAATTCAAGATCAACTGGCTATGACATCATGTCTGGTTGCTGGGGGTAACGAGACGGCCGGGACGTGACTTCTATAAGGTTCACTCCGTTCCCTCCATCTCCTCTCTTTTCCTGCCCCGTTGGTATCTTGTTTCCCCTTCTCCGCTGGCTGCAGTGCCTCACGTTTACCACTAGAGGGCACATGGAGCCCACTGTTGTCAGTGTGAGAGACCGTCTCCTCTGTCCTATAGTCAGCACATACACACTTCTGACATGCTCTTTGTCTTTGCGATCTACCATTTTCTTAGTGGATCATTAATCTTTTTGTGTCATTTTCTCAGAGGCAGATGCAAACAATTAATGCTGTGTGTTTTGGTTCTGCCTTGAAAAGTAAAACCATACTGCAGACACTATGTCCCACTAAGTATTGAACATCAATGAGTTGTTTAAAAAAAGCAGATGAAGACATGCTACATGGCCAAAAGTATGTAGATACCCCCCGATCATATACTTTTATTACTTTTGGTGTGGGGCTTTCATGGTTTGGTCTCTTTGCTCCAATGACGAGACGTCTTAATATTGTAGCAGTCGATGATGTTTCAGACAATGGAGTGCTTCGATCTTTGTGGCGACAGTCTGGGGAAAATTTTCCTGTTTGACATGACAGTTCCCCTGGGCACAAAACCAAGTCCATAAAGGAATGGTTTTCTCAGTTTGGTGTGGAAGAACTTCACTACGTTACACAAAGCCCTGACCCTCAACCCCGTCCAACACCTGTGGGATGAACTGGAGCACAAACAGCGAGTCAGGTCTTATCGCCCAAAATCAATGTCTGACCTCACTATAATGTGGCTGAATGGGAGCATATCCCGATTCAGAAATCTGGTGGAAAGCCTGAAACCAGAAGAGTTTTGGCTGTTATAGCTGTACGTCGCCCAGGGCCATGAACGAGATGTTCAGCAATCACATATGGATGTAATGTCGGGATGTTCACATACTTTTGGCCACACAGTCTATTAAGTTGTATATAATGTACAAGGATGAAAAAAAATGTCAAAGTTAAGGTAGATAATTCAGAGTAAAGGTACATTAGTAATAAAGAAAGCATTGAGAAGAATAATAAGAAAAAGTAAGGGAAGGAATAAAAAGTTATAAGTATTAGGAGCAGAGAGGCAGAAAAGATCAGGAATGGGGGAAATGGAAATGGAGGAAAGTAAGAGAACAGAGGGCAGAGAAACAAGGGAGGGGATCAGCCGAGCAGTTTCAGATGGTTTCCATGTGTCGAGGAGCGGAGCTGAGCTGGCTCCAGGTGGGTGTGGTTGGACACTAATGAGAAAAGTACTGTGGTAATGGAGGAGGCATATGAATGAGGCGCATAGTGGCGAAGGGAAGGAACGAAGAAGGTGAAAGAGGGAGAGAGTACAGGGCAGAGAAAATGAATAAGAGGGAGGGAAGAGAGCGTAGAAGGACAAAGCTAAAAAAGAGAGAAAGTGAAGTAGAGAAGGGGGGTTTGGGGGGAGAAGAGGGAAAGGAGAGGTAGCGAGGAGAGGGAGTGAAAAAGGCAGCGAGGGAGAAGGCCTGCTGCATGAAGGGTTGGCTCCATATGTGCCAAATAAACAGTTGAGCACATATGGTAAACCACACACGTACTGTAAAATACAGATATACAAATGCACACTGATGGTGCGCTGTGGGATGGTGTGAGAGGAGAGGTGGAGGAAATCCAGCAGCAGGTTTCAGGGAGTGAGGGAATAAGAAACATTTTGGCGGACATCCACACACTTAATAATTTTCCCGAGTTTGACCGGTAATCACAGTCAAAGCAGACGAGTTTCAGAGACACAAAGTGTCAGCGTATCCCAGACTCCTACCTGTGTCTGCTGCGGGATGTTCAGAAAGTTGTTGTCCCGTGATCCGATGCCGACAAACCTGTTGGGAGCTGTGGCGCCTGGCGTGGAGTATGCTAGAGAAACAGAAGGAGAACAAAAGAAGACATCAGTGCATGCACAAAGACGGCTGGCACTTCAACATCTTAAAGCAATAGTTGCATTCTGGGAAATATGCATATTCACTTTCTTACTGAAAGTTAGATGTCTGTAAGGTAAATATAAAGCTACTGCTACCAGTCTGAAGTGGCATGTCTGGCTGAAAAAAAATATTCTCACACATGATCCTCTGTAAAACCACAGAGTCATTTTTACACATTTCAATTTTTGTACTAATGGAACCAACAAGATATCACATGTTAATTAATGAGTTTTATAGTTGCTGGTAGATGGATTTTGTTACCTTTGGGCAGAGCCAGGTTAACTGTTTCCCTCTGCTTCCAGTCTAAGTGCTAAGTTAAACTAACTAGCTGCTGGCGGTAGTTTCATATTTATCACACAGACATACGCAAGAGTGGTAACTCTCACCAAGAAAACAAATGTGTATTTCCAAAAATGTCAAACTATTCCTTTAACATGTAATAACATACAGTAAACCTAATAATAAAATCAGATGCCAGTAAAAAGTTTAGTCACATTTTCTCATCTTTATTTCTCTCTTCTTTATTTTTCTGTTTCTTTCTACATTGTCTATTAATACTGAATCAATCAAAACAATAAACATATGAAATTATATAATTAGCAAAAAAAAAAAGAACAAGTCAGTATTAATCTACAATGTAGAAAATAATAAAAACAAAGAAAAAACTTTGACTGAGAAGGCGTGTCCAAACTTTTGACTGGTACTGTAAATTCACTTAGTCCTACAGAAAGTACTGCTGTATTTCATTGAGGTCATTAAAACCCCACAGAGAAGTCTGCCAAAATCTGGTATGCAAACTTAGATTTCCCTGAGTGATTAAGTCCCGTGGATAAACTCAGTTGGAAGTGATTGAGCACACCAGAATCCTGACATTGAGGATCAGTCAGGGACAGTTAAAACCCACTGGCATCATAGTGTCTGACAAATTTAGGGCAGTTTGAGGTACCCTACGGACTCCAGCATTTGAATCACACTGAGGGATTCAGGATGCAGTGTGCACACTTGTGCATATGTGAGTCTGGAAAGGGAGGAAGGACAAGAAGGAGAGAGACAGAGAGTAAGAGAATTTGGAGATTTATGTGTATGGACATATACAGTATACAACCATGTGCGTCTAAGAATTGGAGTAACATACATAAGACATAAAAGACTTTGAGACGCTGACTGGGGGGTAAAAAGCAAACACTAAATTTGAAGGAAAGCTAAAAACAAAAAAATTAAAGTGCTCCATCCAGTGCCCCTCTTATCACAGGTGAGGAAGACAAATGTATTGTGAGAAAAGCCCCACGGTTGGACTGACATCACCCCTTCACCTTAAATACACACCCTATTCTGCTTAACAATCACCAAACAAAAAAAATCTCACCAAAAAGCTTAAATCAGTTCAACCAAAAACGTACAAAGTATGCATAAAAGTTTTCCACCAATGTCCCAATTTCTACTAGAGTGTTTTGGAGTCCATATAAATTAACTGCCCTAAATTTGTGCTCCCCACAAGTAAGAATCAATTCATGATCAAATTTTTTTTTTTTTGCTAATGAATCCAACAGGGGAAGAAAGGAGGATTTAGAAGGAGAAGAACTGGGCTGGTGATGCAGCTTCCACATCAGACAACGCAGAACGGGCTCAGCATGTAAAGCCGCTCAAACTCATGGGGCCTAATACAGAACCCTGATGAGCACCACAGAAGTCCATTAAGAAAGGTATTTCTCACCAGACCTCTGGTGGCCTTGATCTACCCTACTGCTCCACAGTATATCCTGTGCTTTCTTCCATAGCCTTCCAAGGGTTAAGGGAGGTGAGATGTTGGATACACAGGAACAATGATGGCACGAAGTTGGAAGAAGAACAATGGCAGGGGTCTTTTCACTGGAGAGGGTTGGGAGTTTCAGATTTTTTTTTTGTTGTTGTTGGTGGTTTGGTTTTGAGAACGGTCTCTGCGGGGTCACTTACACGGAGATGCGGGCGAGGAGAGTCCGCCATCAGGGGGCGTGCTGTTGGGTTTAGAGTCGGGCATAGGGAGGGGCACTGGGCGGGCCACTGGGGGAGGTGGAGGCAGCAAGAAGGAGCCTGGCATTTTGCTCTGGCCGCTCCCGTTTGGCTGCAGACAACACAAATAGGGTCAGGAGGGCGACATGCGACAGTCCGCAGACACGGAATGAAAAGAGGACGCAGCTCGGGAGGCCAGGTCCAAAAAATATCCATGACGGAGGGGGGAGGCGATGGTGGAAGGAGGGAGAGGAGGTGGTGGGAAACAACAACCAAAGGAATGATGTATGTGGACGGCATCTTTTATGGAGGTGTGAAAAATAATAATCACCACAGGGTTTGATAGGAGTGGGAGCTGGAGCTTGAGGTGAGAGGTTCCACAGGGGTGGTCCGTGGTGGGTGGAGGAGGTGTGGAGGAGGGAGTGAGCAAATTATTGACTGGGTTCGTCCAGAAGATGGCAAGAAATCAAAACCATGGGAGAATACTCGTCTACACAAGCACAACACCACCGATACCAGCACCAAACAACCAAACTCCAACTAAAATCGTAACAGCTAGAGATGAAAACAGAAACACGATGACACAACACAAGACGGGAATGCTTGACTGAAGTGTGCCGTGACTGATTCACTCTCGTGCTGATGGTTGTAACTTCTGAGGGGTTGGGTGGAGCGCAAAAGAAAAAAAAAAGGGGGGGGAGGAGTGGGAACGTCGGGGTCTGAAACAGCAAACGGCAAAATGACATTGACAAGACAATACAAAGATTTGTAGACCAACTGAATAAACAAATGTCCAGTGTGTTCACTTGTGTTGCTGCGGCGTGTATTTCTGTGCATGTCTCTATATTGTGTGTAGAAATACAACACCACAAAATAAGCAATTAGCATGCACTCGCCACTGAAAGTTTCATACATATAGCCTAATTGTAAAATATTGCACTGTAGTACAATATGTGGTTAATACAAGTGCTTCTTTTTTTAACAGGCACACATGTAGAAACAGACCATAAAAATTTTATGAGCAACTGAAACCTAATATTGAAATCTCAGAAATATTTTACTTTAAAATCTGTCTGACTTAATGTGGTTTGAATTCCCTTCCTACTTTCATGATGTACAATTTTGAAATTTGGTTTCAATTTTTTTTGCAAGGTTTTACGAATTCAGAAAATTTTAATAACTCCAAAAAATCTTAAGTTGCTCAAATTCGTTCAGTCAAATTCTGGGGGTGGGGGCATGGCCACCCTGATACAATCTCATACAATTGCTGGCTATGTGCTGTGTGGCACCCCAAGATTTTCAGTGGCTCCATTTAGCCACCTCTATGAAAAATTTCATGGGGCGCCACTGTATATTCACACCAAAATTCTAAATGAAAAATTCAAACTTGAACATCCTTGCTACTGAGGATCAATGAAGCCTGGAGGAATCGGTCAGACCGAGCTGTCCTATCAGGTAAAAAAACTGCAATTCAGTCACATGATCCCAAAAAACCCCCAAAAAACTTAAGGTGAGTGACTGGAAATCTTGACCGCATATTTGAAAAAACCTGGACATTTTAAAGAGGAAAAATTAAACCATATAAAGTGAGACAGATGGTTTTCAAAGCTAATGGTTTGAAATTTCAACATAAAGTATTCAGTGTTTGTTAAATAATAATAATTAGGTTTACAGTTGCTTATAAGAATTATTATTATTATTGTGGCCTTTTCTTGCTTCTATACTAAATGGTGGTCTGAATATTTCAGAATTGCTGTTTGCTAACACTTAAAGGCTGCATCCAGTTACTACAAGAAAATCTTTCCTGCAATACTAATGCAAGCTAGGTGCCAGGTGTGGCACGCCTGCAGTTTCAGTTTCATAGATGGCACATTTTTAAGGTAGTTGTGTTCCTCCTCTCTGGCGGCAAGCCTTACCTGTCCGGCGGCCTGCCCCGAACCATCAGCACAGACAAACTGCACAAATTCCTTCAGGGGGTCCTGTCCAGGGTGGTGGTGGTAGCGGATGGTTGGGTGGGTGAAGTAGGGGCTAGACTGCTGGATGATGGAGGGAGACGGGAAGTGCAGGGCCGAGGCTGAAGCACGGGGACTTCCTGCCAACAGAGACATTTGTGTTAGAGGAACACAAGTGGAGACAGATGCAGAGAGCGAGAGGAAGACATGAACCATTGAATTCCTGCACATTCTTACAGATGGGTGAGATGGATGACAGCAAGAATATCACGTCACAACTGGAAACGATAAGGTTTAATCTGGTTTTAAAATGTTGAACATGAGAGGAATGTTGTTTTTCCAAGAAAAGCTGATTTCAAGTTAATGGCCATTATGGGCATTGCTCATAATGTTTTATGATCACTCCAGTAAATCTATACAGCTTTATGGAGGAGATTTACATGCACATTACATTTATATGTGCACACTCACAGAGACTACGTAACAATTTAACTCGACACCATTCAGAGTTGGAGACAGACGAACGCTGCACACACCTGAATGTGCACAAATTCAATAGAAGCGCTATATTTTGAAATCAGATCCAGAGAGCTTGTAAAAAGAAAAAGCACAAAGAGATCATTGAGTACCGTCTTAAATTAGCAGGTCTTAATGCCTGCACGCCTGTGTGCTGTTTCGAGGGTGTGATTCATTGGCGTTGATGCAATTTGGCATCCACTGACGGTAAAGCCGTTTTTTTATCTGACTCATTTTGTTTCTATGACAGAACTAATCTGTACGTTCACACTGTATGTCTAAGTTGATGTTTTTCTGTTAATGGGCTTTGGAGCCTTATATCTATAGATGTCTCTGTGTGTGTGTCTGTGTGGGGACGCAAAATATATCAGCATTTGGCTGCTAATAAGCTTATAAAAAAGCATTGCTTTTTTTGTTTTACACAAGAGAAAAATAGAGGAACCTGCACCAAAAACAGTTGAATATATGTGCGAGGTGTGAGAGGGGAGCAGTTGGTTGAGCCCTACCACCAAACACAAAGCCCTCTCTGTCAGATCTACATATATCCATTACTAAATCTCCTTGATTTGTATTAGAAGCCTGTTCTCCTCTTAGCTGTGCCAGTCTGACGCCCACCCCATCCCATCCAGGCCCCCCAGCTGCCCATGTTGGGCTGCCAACACTCTTTGGTGCTCGCATCTTATACATTGTGTGTGTGAGTGTCGTTCGTGAGAGTGCCAAGCCCACTGCATTACCCCCCAGACAGGGGCCTATGCCTCTGAGCCCAGCAACACCTTCCTCCCATGCCAGGCTGCCTGCTCCCCAGTGGAGCTGTCTCCCTGCTTCTATTAGTCCCCTACTAATCCCATTAGAGACTGGGAGAAGGCCAAACACTCTGGGGTATGGGGGTGGTTTGGGGATGGGGTGGGGTGGTGGTGATGGTGGGAGGAGACAGGATCAGAGGGAATCCCTTCTGATACCCCTACCCTCTGCCTCTAGAGCAGTGGGTTTTTTGTCTGAGGTACCCCTACAACCCTGTCAGACAACCTGAACTACCCCCTCATCAACACTGCCATATTCCAAATATGTTCCTTTGAACTGATTTTAGACTGGATGTTATTTAACGCTACTGATTATATAAAAATTATATTAATCATTAACAATTGATTTTAAATGTTTAGGTTACTCAAGTTTGCATTTGCACTACCACACAGCGTGGTGGCGTTGCCAACTACTTTTCACACACTTTCAATCACAACACATAGTGCTCAAGTCTGCTGACAGCTGACTATGTAGATATATTTCTTTTCTAATCAAATTGTGATTTCTGGTAGGCAGGGTGGTGCAGTGGTTAGCACCGTCACTTCGCTGTCAGCCTTTCTGTGTTCTCCTTGTGTCTACATGGGTTTTCTCCATGAGCTTTTTAAATTGCCTAATGATGTGGGTGTGAGTGAGCACGGTTGTCTGAATGGATGGAAATTATGATTTATCTTTTTTCAAATTAGTTGAACTGCTCTACAATCTTCCATGAAGACTGGCAACTGAAGAAGAACCCCTGAGGCATGAGTACCTCTAGTTGTAGATCACTGCTCTGAGGGGGGGGGGCAGATGAACCGTACCAAAACCACCACCACTGTGAGCGGCTAGCCCTAAAAGTTCCTCAACCCCATTTCTCCAACCCCTAAATCCCCTTGGATCTTGTCTTCCACACAGAAAAACAACAATACTGATGATGTGGTAAGTACTTTCACGCCAGTGTGGGACCAGCTCCAGCTTGCACATTGTAAGAGTCTGAGTAAAAAGAAACAAATCACAACTGTATAAATCACAACTGCTGGCCACAACAAGGACAGGATATTGTGTACGTGTGCTCATGTTGGCTTGAACATGTATATGTTTGTGTGTGGAGATCAGATTTGCTGTAACTATGTGCATCTCAACAGGCACAGGGTCTGTCAACAACCACGGAGGAGGGTTTAATGACACAGCGGTCAACCTCACTGCTTCACATCTGCTTTGGTGGCTTTAAAAGCCTTCGATGTAGCCTAGCTACAGAACTAAAGCACATGGGTAATTATCTCCAGAGAGCTCCTTCACTGGGTGAATTCACAGACACGCATTTTCAAAAAAGAAGAGGAAGTCTCTTTGTCGATCTGTGCAATGGTGATAAAATTAAGAGACCAATGATTTATTGTCGGAGCCCCTTTGGCTCTGCGTGATATCTGATGTTATCATGAGCTGCTTGTTTCAGCCTGGTGGAGGATCCGCTGGTTCACACAGCAACTCAGAGCCTTATTTTCTGCCCTTGCCAGCATAAATAAAGACATGTGTTCACCCACATTGAGATCAATTTGGAGTTCCCACACTGTCAAGAAAAGCAAGTCAATGAGAATTTGGAAGAAGAAGTAAAAAATATAGGATGGAAATTAGAGTGAAATGGAAAGACCCACGGCTGGATCAGCCTGCTTTTACAGTGCTTGTACAGAATTCCTATTCTGGAATATTACAGGGCTTCTAGGTTTGTTGTGTGTAATTTGATTAAACACTCATGAAATTAGAAATATCCACCATGTAAGGATAGTGTCATTACCACCTTAAAACAAGATTTTTACACAGGGACCCTCTTAAAGATGGGACCTGATCATCCCAGTTGATATTGTGCTCAGTGTTGCATATTCACATACTCCCATACAAAAGTGAAATTCATCCACATTCATTACCACAAACCAATTGACATTGAACCTGGAGATCTGGAGTCGCAGGCAGTTACCCACTTTGCCTGGTTCGTAATCCAGCCTCATAAAAACCCAGGGCAAGATTGAGGGCTTTCATTGATTTAGTATTGTAAAGATAGGGGATTCACAAGTAAATGATTAGAGAAATGGGCAAAATCAAAGCAACAGTAGCCAAAATATGTTGACTTTTATTCTATAGTTATGGACCAAGCTCCAAAAAAAAGCTGGATCCTACATGTCCCATATTGCAAATCAATAGGATTTTTCATTAACACCTGCAGTTTGTTCTGAATGTTAAAAGTCTCAAGCCTGAGCCCAGATATCCTAGATAACCTCTGTAAGACATCATCAGGGTTATTTTATTCACTTTGGGAGGCTGTCTTCAGATTCACAAAATACATCACACAGTATTTCTTGTAAAAAGTAAATTGAATTTGTACTGAGGTACAATCAACATCACTTGACACTTTTCCACCAAGAAATTCCTCCAAAATGATATGTAAATGTAAGGATGCTGTTTAGTCAGCACTTAATAATGTTTTAACTGTGATAAAGATATTTTATTTTAATGAAATGAAATAAACATAAAATATAAATTATACATTTTAAGTAATTCTTTCTGATTATAAATGTTGCACTTGAGGTTGTATAGTTGCATTTGAGACACTAAAAATATATATATTCATTTAGTCTTTCAGATATCGCCTTATTAGGTCTCCCAATTTGCATACTTCTTGCAAAGCTTTTTGAAGATTTAACATTTTTCCAAAAACAAATGTCAGGTCAAGATAAGCCAGATGTCAGTGAGTTAATGCCACTTGATTCAAGTGTCATTTACATCATTAAGAACAAATGCCAAAATAAGCCTCACAATCAAGGAAAAGATGTGACAGCACAGGCAGCAGCAACCCCTCAGCCTTGCTCCTCCACTCTAAGAAGAAGAAGGTGATCTATACAAATGATATATAGACCACCACACCATCCACCAGACAGACCCAGAAAAGTCACACCACACCCAGACTCCCAAGAAGCTCGGTCACCAGCTTGACCTGCACCCTACAAGGTCAGAGGAGGAGGCAGAGGTGCTGCCAGCTTTTAATTCCCAGCCACTCTCATCTCCCAAAGACAATGCTCCCAACTCTGTGCCGGGGGGGAAGGGGGTGGGGCCCTGAAGAAGTGGGGGGTGGGTAGGAGGAGATGGTGAGGGGGGGAGAGGAAGGGGTGGGGGCGATCAGGGGGATCGGGAGCTGGGTTGGTCTCACCTGGTCTCACTCCCGCCAGCATTGGCAGTGGGTGGTGGGTGAACGCCATGCGGGGGGACCTCGTCTGGGAGGACAGGGCGCTGAAATCGAATTTCCCCGGCTTCTTAAGAGAACTAGGCGATGAGAGTCCTGGCAAAAAGGGGATCAACAAAATGGCAGAACAGAGACGAGGTTTTAATCAAACATGGCTGCTTTTCTTACTTCGACTCTACTAAAAAAAATAAATTTAAAAAAAAAAAAAGAAAGAAAAATAAACTTATCACTTTTTAATTTGACTGCAAGAATCGAATGATTATGATTGAAATCAATGGACTGATCGATTGATTCATTCATTGATTTGTTGATTGGCTTAACATACAGATGGGTTCTCACAATCTGTCTGTCCAATAGTCTATGTTTGTGTACAGTCAGCGGCTGTACCATGTCCGTCAGATTGAGGGGGGAGGGGGGGGTTGAGGGCAGGGTCCGGTGAGAGGCCATGTTTTGAAGCAGCAGGGGTTCAGAGCGAAGGGAGGTGACGGGAGAAAGGGGGAAGGGGTGGGGAGGTCGGGAGGCTAGGGGCTAGTGTCAGGAGAGAGGAGAGCTGGGAAATGCAATGGCGGTTCCAACTATGGTCACCACTGGAGTGTATGGACAACACAGCAAAACCCTACTCACTGGTTTTACTTGCAGGGCATACCACTGAAATCAATCAGAGACATCTCCTTTTTGAGATCTGACTAGTTCCAAACCACAAAGATCTCAGAGCCTGGTGTGGTTACAGTGACACAGTCAACAAAACACGCCAACCAACCTACTCACTGCACTTGTCAGGATGCCTCATTAGAATGAATCGGATCCTGGATGGTCTCATATCTGGGGCAGACTGTGCTTTTCAAGCCAAAACCAGCATGAGCTATGTGGCTACATATAGCTACAGAAGAGCATGCCAAAACATATATCAATGGATCCTCTGATGTAGTGCCCTTCTGCATATCTGACGGGCAGGTATTTTATGTTACTGCCTTAAGATGTACAGTATTTCATAAGGAAGAGCTTTCTGAACTCTGAAAACACACACACACACACACACACACACACACATACACAAGCTGTTCAGGCAGGGTGGTGAGCACTGGGCGAACTGCCAGCAAACACAGGATGGGAGAGCGGTAAAAAGATGGAAGGAGTTAAGCGGGACGGAGCGGTGACGGCATGGCCGACACTCATAGACAAACATATTAAAGTGTCCCCCTCTGTCTATAAATGTCAGCTGAGGCTAAAGGACCGCATGAAATATCCCTCAGTTTGGTAAAAACGGGCACACTAAGTATAGGCCAGGCTCACCAGCGGACCAGAAACATGGCCAAAAGTGTGAGAGCTACAGATAAAAGAGGCTCTCTTCTGTGATCAAGGCCTCGTGTGGTGGGTGCAGAGGGAATTTATTTTGATGTATGGTAATCCAAAGGCACAATTTAGACTTTCAGGGTTTGAGGACCAGCGCCAAATGGTGCATTTGACCTCTGCCGGGAACCGCAATGTTGAATATATGCTGAAATAAAACTCTGGAAAGAACAATCCATAAAACAGAGAATAATGAGGAAGTAAAAGTATAGAAAAGTACGTTAGCGTGGACACACAGACCTCATTACTTTTCTCTGAAACATACTGGACTCACGTTTTGTTTGCTCCGGATTTGGTTGAGAGAATACAGTGATAAACAACCTTGGCGAGCAAAAGCCCCATAAACTACTAAACGACACAATATTCACACATATAAAACAAATACACTCAAATAAAGACGTGGGTAATTTCAACATGGCCCAAAGAGACGTGGAAATAGATTTTATGAGCTAAGCGTATAAAGTCTAACAGAGCAGATTTCTGAAAAGCTTTTTTTTAATGCTACACTGGGAAATGTTTTATCACTATTTACCCACAATGCTCATAGACAGCATGGGCGCAGCTGTGCTTGTGTGGGCACCGATAACTATAGAAAAAGGTGGGCGCCGGCACTTATGTTCAGCTAGGCACATCATGTGACACATGTAGGTGGGAGGAGCGGATACAATAAGCAGGGTGAGATAAATTTTATTTACTGGTAGAATAATGAAAAAAAAGAAGACTACACACAAACAAAACATGTGAGATTTTCTCACAACCATGGAGGCCTACAGACGCACAGGGGTGCGAAGCCAGAAGGGCACAAGATGCTTTTAAACCTATTTTACAAGAAAGCTAGAAGATAATAATACTTTTTTGTTGTACAAATGTTTGCCTTTAAATCCATGTGTATTTAATAAAGAAAATAACAAGACATATGATTCACTTCGTGGTGATTTTACAACCTATTGGGCTGCTTGTGTGTTTTCAGGCTGGAAATGACCAACTTTCTCCCAGGGATCCAAAAAGAAGACCAAAAGTGTGAGAAAGGGAGTTAACTAAATAGCATCTATCTCTTGTATTTGGTGCACAGAAATTCATTCTTGCCTAAAATATCAGTGACGTAGCTTGATAATCATAATGGTGTTTGAGTTAAAAGCCCAGTCAAAAATGCAATAAAAGTGGAGCAGAAGAACAGCTGAACACTCTAAAACAAAAGTTTCAAGAAGATAAAAAGTATAAACCATTTGCTCCAGTCAGCAGAACATTAGTAGCGTAGGCTTGTCATCCATCTGGCACTGATATTTCACTTCCGATGGTGTGTTTGGAATGTCGCTCGGTAATATATTACAACCGATGTAATTTATTGCATAGGGAGTACACCTGCTGCTGCAATGCAACACTTTGAAGAGCGACTGGTGGTGTAAGACATACTTAAAGCTGTTATCCATAATTCTATATTAACAGTGGATCACACGGCTAGTTGTGTGTGAACCAGCTCGATGGTATTGACCTGACTCTGCAGTTCCCCTCAGCTGAACAAGGCTTTATAGCTTTGTTTAACTTGTTGTTTTGGTTTTCCAGCCTCCAACTTTATGGTTTTGGTTCACTGACACTGCTCTCATCAGCGTCATTTGCAGCCATAGCAAGCAGCTGTTTCTGCTGAAAAACCTCTAAAAACGCACTTCCTGTCCAGTGCTAAAATGCAGCCAGACGAAGTTGGTGACTAGCTGGTGAACAAAGTTTATGACAATATGTCATTGTTGTGTTCATAGCTCATTTCTGCTGCCCCCAAGTGGCAAAAACAATCTGTTATTGCAGGTTTAAGTAAAAGCTGTTATACCACATTGTGAAAATAATAAAGAAAAGTAGCATAAAATTGCACTACAGCACTTCAGTAAATATATTTACTTACATTTAGTTAACAGCAACTGCAAAATAAGGTTTACAAAAGTATTTCTGATGCACACACTAATATTTCTTGTTTTAAATAAATGCAAGAACAAACAAGTGTTTATTTGCAATTTTCAGCAAAAACATATTCTACATATTAGATGTTGTTACATTTATACACAAACTGTTGAACCGGTATTTACAAACTGCTTGTCATTTGTGAACTTTTTTGTGTTTTTGTTTTGTTTTTTTGTGGCTCAATTCAAAGATGCATTTTTTTCAAAAGGAAATTTATCTGTAGCCAATCAGATGGCTCCTTCCGTTTCAGCCAATCAATTTCAACCAGTGTGGTCGGGTAGTGTTACGTCTGCACAGTCTGCAATTATGAATTCATGCATGAGTATGCACGTGTTGGCTAACAAGTTAGCTATATAATGCTGATAGACCATCTAGGATCATACATTAGCTAGCTAGCTCATGTGAATGAAGCCACAGCAGAGTGTTTTTCAAATGTCAAAAAAACAAAACAAAAACATCACAAATGCAGTGAAGTTCACAAATGAAAAGCAGTTCAATAGTTGTATATAAATGATATATCCAAAGATGTTTTTGATGAAAATTGCAAATATTTTAAAATACACATATATTTTTGGATTTCCACTGCATTTATTCAAAACATGAAATATTTGTGTGTGCATCAGATATACATTTGTGAATCTTATTTTTGTATATATGTATTCAATTTACATGTATATACAACGATAACTATTTTTATGTGTATTGAAAAATATGTATGTGAAAAGAGTTATTTATATATAAATCCAGACAAACTGAACCCCAGCATGTTGTGGATTCAATACATCCCTGCAATAAAGCCTGTTTGGCTCCAGTTCCCCAGTGGTACGTATAGACATGACTGCGTGCCACCACAGTACAAGTTCAATTATAACCAGCTTAATATGCATAAACAGCATTAAATTATACATATTGTTTTTAGTCTCTGTGATATTCCCTAATTAGTCGGTATCTTGCTGAAATATCCGGTGCGACGAGGCTTCTCAGTGTGGAGCGGCAAATGAGGCCCAGATGCCCAATGAAAGCTTTGTCTGATAAAGCTAACAGAAGTTACTCTGATCTCTCTCTTAATCTGTGTGTGTGATTGTGTGTGTGACTCTACACATACTCTCTCTCATACACACTCTCTCTCTCACACACACACACACACACACACACACACACACACACACAGTTGTTTGTTCTACATTATTTCTGTGTCCTGCTCCTGGCACACTGCACGAGCAGACTGGCAGCCAATTGCTCCCATGACCCTCTAGTCTTGCCACGCTAACAAGCTGGCGACCACGCAAACCCCCTAACTGTCTCAGAACTGGTCCACTTGCATGTGCACAAAAAACACACACAAACACACACACACACAGAAGAGAGGAAAAAGCTCACACACTCATCATTCAGGTAAGCAAGAAACAATGTACAAGAGCGGAGTCGCGTTAACCGACGACCTCGCACATCATTAGCACTCATAAACACTTAGGTAATGCGCTTCAGGCAAAAGCAAGGACACCTTAACAACCCCACAACCACACACACGTCACAGTTTTAAGCCCAAAACATCAAATAATTAGCTGGAATTCTCTGTCAGTATCAGAAATACTTGGAAAACCCCCCCTTACTGAAAAGTTGGTGGTGGGATTTCCCACCACTGAGCAGCAGGAGCAAGCAGGCAGAAGGAGAGAACGGAGCAGAGCAGAGCGGGAGACAGCAGACTTAATGATGAATTACATGATCACCTGCTATGCCTCAGAGCTTTTCATTCAGGTAGAGGATCACCTCCAGAGCAGGCAGAGGCGGAGGCCCTCCCCCTCCCTCCCTCCTCCTCCTGTCCTCCGCCCCTCCTCATCTCTCACTCCCAACACCACCACCACCATCACCAGAACAGATGTCTGCTGTAACCCAGTAGCTCCCTTCGCTGTAGACACATGGAGGCGCCATCTGGACGGGAACGCTGCTCCTCTCCAGATTGGGGAGTGCATGTGTGTTTTTATGTGTGTGTGAATGTAAATCAGAGAAGGAGCTTAAATTTAGTTTCGTGTGCGTGTGTGTGTGTGTCTGCATGCCATTTGTAAGCGTGCGAGTTAGTGAGTAAGCATGTCTCGGAGACAGAAGGTGCCTTGTGCATTGATGACACACCTGAGTGCCTTTAGTCGTGTTTGTTTGGGTCATGTGTTGTTTTTCCTGCGCCGTCTTTCAGGGATGGTTGAGTCAGGCCTACGGCAGGTGGGACACCACTCAACAGCTCTGTCTAAACAACCGGCTGGATGAAGCGGCGAACGCTGCTACTCAACAAACCCTCATTCACACACACACACACACACCTCCTCCTTCTCTGTGTCTTTCAACGCTTTCTCTCTCGTTGCTCGACAACAAAATTACAACACCCAAAGCACTTAGCTGGATGTTGCTGACAAATTCACACCGCCTCGGAAACTCTGTTTGTATGCATGTGGTGTGTCACAACAATGTGGTTTTTGGATACGATAATGCACATAATTACACATTTACAATATAGTTGGATTGTCAGACAGTGTATGTCAGGATAAGAGTAATTCATGTTTTAAAAAGCACTAGGGACGTCTTCATCCTCCTAGATGTCTGATTTCTTTCGCAGATTTACAACAACATCTTTGAGGCAGACAGGCGGTGGATGTTATGGAGCTACTGGGCTACCAAAAGGCTTTGGTAAACCCACAATGGACAACAGCAGACATCTGGTAGAAACACAACCCCACCCAGCGGCAGCATAGCCAGAGAACAAGACACAAGAGAGGGATGAAGAGGAGAGGAGAGAAGAGGACGAATGGAAAATGCAGAACAGCTCAGAGAGCCCACAGGAAGTGCAAAACAGACTTTGAAAAAAAGGACAGAAAGAGATGTACACAAGTTGAGGGTGGTGTGAGCTGAAGGAGAGCATGTATACATGTACACAGTATAATGTTTAATGTTGTTCTAACCATGGTAAGGAAACTGCACTCCATCGCTCTCATGCTTAATCTTCCTCTCCTGCACACTGGCCAAATGGTGCTGCACTGAAAGGCCAAACAGGGGAGAAGGGAAGAGTTAACAATGGAAGAGGGGAGGAGAGAAAAAGACAGAGAGAGATATGGAAAGAATGAGAAAGAGAAAGAAGGGTGGTTAAATAATGGGCAACAGGGGACGTTAATGTTATAGAGTGCAGCAAGTGTCTATAAAATAGTTACATCATTACTGCTGGCGGTGCTAAAATGGCAGCATGTGAGTGGGAGCGACGGTTATAAATTGGAGGATACATGGACATTTAGCAATTTAACAGAATCCCCAAAGTCATATACTAAACCCAAGAGATATACATGAGGTGTAATGTAAATACATTTGACATGGTTCCCATCATGATGGTTAAAATTGTTGTAAGCCAAAGGGTGAGTGGTTATGTTATAAGGAGTAAATGGGTGGTTACACTGGTGCCGCCCTTTCACAACACAGAAAAAAAAAACTTAGAGGGGGTCTGGGCAATAACATGAGAAGAATAGGTTGACATGTTGGGAAATAGGTTGCTCGCTTTCTTGCCAAGAGTTCACTGAGAAGTTTAATACCACTGACTGTACAGTAATTCTGAAGCTTCAGCCAGCACTTGGTTAGCTTATTATTAGCTTAGCACAAGGATTGAAATCAGGGAAAAGAGCTAGCCTGGCTAATAAATATTACCTCATCATCTGCATCTAGCTTAATCTGTCCAAAAAAACACAGGTTAAAAACAGTTAGCTGTTTTATGGCTGGAGCCAGAAGCTGCTTAGCTTAGCTTAGCACAAAGACTGGAAACAGGGGGAACTAGCTAGCCTGACTGTGGCTCACTGATCAGCATCTTACATCTTATTATATATATATATATATATTTTACAAAAACAGAAGCATAAAAATAACACGCAGGGTAGTTGATTCCCCATTTCCAGTCTCATTGCTAAGCTAAGCTAAAGGGTTGTTGACTGTAGCTTCCTATTTACCATACAGACATGAGTGTTGTATCAAATGTTATCATCTAACTCTTGGCAAAAAAGCGAATAAGTATATTTGCCACAACGTTGGACTATTCCTTACATATTATACGGTGATGAACATGTAAAGATCTCACTGCACTAGCCTGTCAGGGTTTCTTAATAGCCTTACTCAGAAAGTTAGCTCAAGTGTAATGAACAAAATAAAACACAAAAGAGGATAGACATTTGTACAAACAAAAGTCTATATATCTTTTGAGAGTTATGTGTGTTATATCTACAGTATGTGGCTCTGAAAATCTCAGACATCACACACAACCACACACACGCAAACATACAGTTAAACTCAATGAATGAATGAATGCTAGTGCTATTGCCATTAGAGCTAACTGAGCAAAATATATCCATCTCTGCCAACTCAAGATAACAAACACTAAGACAAAATGTTTTGATGTGCTGGGTTTGTTGTCTGATTAAAGGGTCAGTTCAGCCAAATC
The DNA here is from genome assembly GCA_025331565.1 of Holacanthus passer. NCBI lineage: Eukaryota > Metazoa > Chordata > Actinopteri > Pomacanthidae > Holacanthus > Holacanthus passer. The sequence continues at coordinate 880,414 of JAFREQ010000109.1, forward strand.
ATAAATAGAAACATATTTTCACTTTCAGTTAGTAAGCGTGCAGATGTTCCTCAGTTTTATTTGCAGAGGTTTGGAGATATCTGTCAATGACACTTCTGCCTTCACCCCATCACTACAGAGATGTGGTACTCATGTAAAAAAAAGTTATACTGGAAAAACTTGACAGTAACATGTCATTTGACAGACCTCACTAGCACGGATTTCATTTTCTGTTTTGCGAAGGGTTTGAAAATAGTCTCAAGTGAAAATTATTCTCAGGAACTGGGACATTGTTTCTAGTTTTTCAAATGTCATGTTTCACCACAAATGATGGTCATTCTTGTCCATTGTACTCGGGCGGTGGCAGAAGTTTCAGTGAAAATCTCAAAACCTCTACAAATGCAACCAAAACTATCTGCATGTCCTAACCACTAGGAGTAAGAGAGAAAAACTGTTTTTGTATGTGTTTGGTTAAACTGACCCTTTAAGTTCCTACTGCATGTGAGAAAGGATACTATAACCTGGCTGTGGCGTAATGATAGCCCCTCTACCTCAAACAGGCTTGTGGTGCTAAGTGGGGGTGGGGATACAAGTTGTAAGTGGAGCAGAAGTTGTGAATGGAAGAGTGTGTGAAAGAGAGTCGGGATGATGAGGGGGGTCAAGTGATGGAGAGAAGGGTCAACACAGTACAGAGGCAAGGGGTGTGTTGGTGGAAGGAGGTGAGCTGTGGCTTCAGGTCCATTTCAAGTCATTTAGTGTGAAATTTACACCTGAAAATATTTGTTTTAAAAGGCCCCAAAAACCTATTTTCTCAGTCTGCCTGTTTATATGAGCAATGAACTTATTGTACTCTTTTCACTAGTTTGAAGGGGGTGGGACAAATACTTCCCTGCACCACTCAGGATCTAGCAAAATGTCTGTCCTTTGAATTTCTCAACAACTGTTCATCTAATTGAATGACAGCACTGTCAATCAAATCTGATTAAACCATACCCACACAGTCAAGAGGAAGCACATTAGAGTTTTTGACTGTTCAGCTCTTAATAAATTAGAACAATGGATGTTTTTCCTGAATTTTAACTGTTGTTTACTTAGTCGTGAATATTTGAAGGAACAGTCCAAGACTGTGTGAAATGCTAGTTATTTGCTTTGTTGCTAAGAGTTAGATGAAAAGATTGATACCATTCTCATGTCTCTACAGTAAATATGAAGCTAATGCAAGCAGCTTAGCACGAAGACTGGAAACAGCTAGTCTGGCTCTGTATAAGGACAACAAAACCCACATACCAGCAACTTTCAAGCTCACTCATTAACACATTATACCTTGTTTGTTTAATCTGTACAAGAACCTCCAAGATATAACATGTAAATTGCTTCAGTGGTGCTGTTAGGTGGATTTCTTTACTTTTGGACAAAGTCAGGCTAGCTGTTTTTGCCTGCTTCCAGTCTTTATGCTAAGCTAAGCTAACAAGGTGGTGGGTAGCCTCATGTTGACTTTACAGACATAGGAGTAGTATCAATCTTCTCATCCAATTCTCAGCGAGGAAACAAAAAAAGTGTATTCCCCAAAATGTCAAACTATTCCTTTAACTTTAGAGAGAAAAACAAGTTTTCAGGGGCTTTAAAACTTCATGCGAAGCCAGTGTCTTAAGACAAAACTGGAAGAGCTGCTTCTCTTGCAGCTCCAATCAAAGTATTATATTCTTCATCTATAAATTCAATAATCAATTAAATTTTTGCGTCTGAATTGATGTGGACCTCAGCCCAGCTCCGGGAGAATCTGATGGAATCTGAAGGTCGTAGCGGGACTACCTGCATCCACATCATTAGGCCACCCGCTGGACTGAGAGCTGCTGCCGGCCGCTGGGGAACGGCCCGAGTAGAAGACATCGTCCACCGGGCTCTCCATCTCACTGTCGTCAATGGACTTGCGCTTGTTGGAGCTGGGAGAAAAACAAGAGAGGAGGGGGTTTATTTCATTCTTCAAGAAGGGGAAGAGGAAGGACTTAGAGGGATGTCTTTTATTTTGAAATTAATAAGTTATTATAAGTTATTAAGTTATATGTTAGCCTGGTTTCTCAGCCACTACTAATGGGGCTGTAATGAATGCACACATATCATTTGTGGGACATTTGAGGACAAATGCGAGCACTTTTTTTACCCCCGGAGTCAGGCATGTGTCTGCATGAAATCAAGAGTAATAAAAATTCTAAATGTCAAGGTTTCCTGCAATGTTTTGTTTTCATATTATGTTTTAGCCAGGGGGGACAACGCAACACAACTGGAGACAGTGAGACAAATATGAGGCCAGAATTTATTCAACATGCTGTATCCACACTGGCCCGGAGCAGCCTCACGCTAGCAATGGAGCGCAGAAAATGTGCATGGTGATGCTGGAACGCATTTGTGTGTGTTTGCAGATTCTTATAGACTCATACATCTGTGACCAATAAAATGAAGGGGGGGTTGTGAACGTATAGTGTATCGCTGCTGATCCAAAATGTTTAAATATGTGTGCGCTCATGTGCATATCTATGTGACAGCATGCATGTGTGCCTTTTGTGCGAGTGTGATGCAAGGGTCTGTGTTACATTAGTATCAAGGGAGATATTCTGTAATGAGTATAACTACCTCCGTGGGAGACTTGCATAAAGCTCCATTTCAGTCCTGCAGCGTAAGATGAGCGAGAGACGGGAAATAACAGAGACAAAAGACACAAACACAGACGGAGTGATGGACGGATCAGTGGGAAAAATGAGAGGGAATGAGAAGGATTAACAGTGAAGAAGGAAAAAGGGGAGGACAAGGGGAAAGAAAGACCACAATCAAAAAGCAGAGTAAGCTAAGCATAAAGGATAAGGCAGTGTTAAGAGGTTATAGAATTAAGTAATGAAGAATATTAGTACAGGGAAAAAGTTCACTTTGAGTATTTGTGTTTTGAATGTGTGCATGCGTGTGTACCTGGTGGAGGGGGTGGAGGTGATGGAGCGCCGTCCCAGGGTCACCTGGTTGATGTTATAGTAGCCGGGGCTGTCTAGGTCAGCCAGGGAGAAGTTGGGGCCGGTCGCTGTAGCCACCGGGGCTGAGGAATGCACACAGACACAAACACACAAAAATACACACATCACATAGGAGAACAATATCAGAAAAAAACATCCTGTAAATAATCATAACTTTATTTTCTTAGAGGATAAGACTGGTGTTATTCTATTATTTATTATTTTGCTCAATGTCTGTCTGTTGACTGGTGACCATTTTGTTCTAGATTGAAATACCTAGATCTACTGGAAGGACATTCATGGTCCCCAGATGACGAATTCAAATGACCCTGACTTTTCCTCTTGTGAAGTTCACATTTGTCATTTTGAGTAAAATGTCTTGACAACTATTCAATAGATTGCCCTGAAAATTTTACATGCATTCATTCCCCAACTCCCAACAAGGATGAATCTTATTATCTTTAGTGATCCACTGACCACTGTGCCATCATCAGGAGCAGGTTGGTGTGCTGGTATTTTTCTCTGTTGTTTCCTGACACCATTCTGCTACTGATTATGTTTTTAAAGTCAAATTGAAAGCTTGGGACTGGAACAATGCCCTTTTTGTAACCTTACTCTGTAATCTTACTCTTACATATGTTAAATATTAGTGGATGTCCTGCCATCTCTCAACACTTTCTGACTTCCTCAGCCTCTCTGTGACACTCAGCCCAGAGGCCATTGGTTTCCACTGATGATGCCAATCTTTAAAAAATTATATAGTTAAAAAAATGTCTCAGTGATGTCCTTAAACATCTGGCCACTGTAGTTTTTAGCTGACATTACTAAAACAAGAATAAATAGTACATTTGATGGGAACTATTTTCAGCTGTGGATTAGTACACATTTGGTGCTCCAGTGAATATTTACAGCAGCAGGACGGTTTATGTGGGATTGAGTCAAAATAAACTACAAGCTTTAGACACACAGACAATACTTATTATTAGGATCAATTCATTTTTGTTCAGAATAACATCAACCTTAGCTTTCAAACAGCAATATACTCCTTAGAAGTAAATACTCTATTTACTATAAAAACAAAGTGACTGCATGAAGTGTACAAGAAGTGACAGGGAGAGTGTGTTTTCAACATAGAGATTGACAGGGGAAATTATAGCGGTGACTCACTCTGCGACACGCGGACCAGCTCGGCTACGTTCCACACCCCTGAAGTCACAAAGCAGTCCTGGAAACTCAAGTGGCCTGGGTAAAATAGAGAGAAAGAGGAGTGTGTGAGAGCAGACTGCACATAGCAAACATGCATAAAATTACATGTGCACACTGACACACACATGTGCATAAGATAAACAGATCAGTGCACACATATAGAGCAAGCTGAAAAACACATGTATGGAAAAGCTTGACACGCTGCTGGTGTCATCTAGTGGGACCATGTGTTTTCTATAAGATGCAACAGGCCTGTTGGTTTGGACATGTTCATTTTTTTGACTGCTCCAACAAGTGAGTATAATTTCCACATAGACAGCTATATAATTTATAATGTACTGTGTATTATGATATTTATGTATATATCATGCACACACATATATCAAAGTACATATGTAGGGGTATAATGATACATAATAACAGTGATTCAAGCAACGATGCAAACACACACTTCTATCTTTATGAGCACCTTCCTATGGGTCCACTGATTCTGTAACCTAAAACTTAAAAGGAAAATTGTGTCTGAGTGTGTATTTCACATGTTTGGGCATTCACTCTATCAGTCATGATTACATTGTGCTCAACAAAGTAATTGCTGAGATCTGGGAACACGAAGACATCACTACAACAAAGTCACCTCACCGTGTTAGGAACGAGAACCATGAGCATGACAGGTTGTATAGCAAACAGTTTGGCCAGATTATCTAAACCACGTTTTTGGAGGTGAACCTCAGAGTGAGTGCACATGAAATGTTGGTAACGAGGAAATTGATCTGTACATTGTGATGGATGCATACAATGGGAAGTCTTTGAACATTCATCTTTGTTTAAGCTCGCAAAACAGTTTGGTAAATTCCCAGATCGCAGCAATTAACTTAGTGAGTATAACATATTTGTTACTGATTGGAATTGTGATCCAAAGTATGAAAAAAAGAGCTGTGAGATTATCCATTAAACTCTTGCCTAGATCCAACCTTAATCTAAGTCCTAAAGCTAAACACTTGTCCTCAGGTTATTCTAACTGTAAAGCAACTATAATAAAGATTTTAACTTACTGGATCACATGACTACTTGTATGTAAAAGGGGTCGGTTGTAGTGACAAACCTACAGAGAATTATTACCTGACTCCGCAGTTCCCTCTAGCTTTTCAGAGCATTTCACTGTCTTTTAACTTGTTGTTTTACAGGCAATTTGCTGACATGTACGCCATAACAACATAAAAGGTGATATATGTTGCATTCACAGCCTGTTTCTGCTGCCCCCAATTTGCCAAAAATAAAAAAATCAGTTATTCAACGGTCAACTCCAAAACCAAACTCCTCAAACTTCTTTTTATCTTAACTCTTATGCCAGCCTAAACTTGATTACTATTGTGTCAAAGTCCTACCTCTGCATGACTGGGTGTGTGTAGGCTGTTCTCAAGCTTTGTTGTGTGTGTGACATTCTGCTCTATAACGTCCATATCCATAATATCCCAGTCTATGTGGTGTATGTATAAAGGACACCCTAAGGTCTATGGTTGAGTGAACTTTAAATCCACAGCCTTTCTCCTCCCTTCATTTCATCCCTCTCATCTGTTCATCCCTTCTCGTCACCCCCCTCCCAATCTCTCAGTTTCTTTTCAACCCCCCCGAACCCCCTTCACTTTTCTCCCGCTCTCCATCTCTCTCCATCCTTGTCCGGGGTTAACCACAGCGGGGACAGTGCATGAGGTCAGTGCTCAGCTCTGCAGCGGCCATGTGGTTCCCATCTTCCAATAACGTCAGTGTGATTTATGAGTGGCCCACCACAATCCCAGCACAACCCCCACAGTACAGTACCATCAGCTCTCCTTACCATAATAAACTCAGACCCAGCTCTGCCGGGACACACACACACACACACACACACACACAGAGGCCTGTATGTAGGGGTAATGTACGCATACTGTATGTGCATGTGTGCTATCTTCTGCATCGGTGTGATTGTATGTAGGCGCAGGTATGTCAAACATTTTTATGCATGTATGTGTGCAAATGGGACACGCTTGTAAACTTACCATTTGGTGGGGGCTTGACGTCTGTGTCTCCTTGCTGGTTTGAGTTGTCTGATTGTCCTGATTGTTCTGAAAGAAAGAAAAAGAGAGAGAGAGAGAGAGAGAGAGAGAGAGAGAGAGAGAGAGAGAGAGATGGTTAGTCAGGTGGACAGATGTCTGGACACTACCCAAGGTGAGGGGGCAGGACAGCATCAGAGTGAACCCGTCAGAACCTCGACGGGAAAATGGCGCCTTCTTTCATTCTTTCCACTGAAGAGAGACAGACATGGGGCTGAGATTAAAGATGGGAGCATATTTCCGCTCAGGTTGAACCAGTTGAAAGTCATAAAATGGCAAATCAGAAGGTTAATATCCTCACTTCTGGAGTCTGTCACTGTGGGAAAATCACTTTTCGAACTTACTAGAGAAAGCCTCAAAGAACAATTCTGCTTCGAGTGTCTGAGGAGTGCTTGTTCTTTTTGGCTTGAAAACCACTTTTCTCTCTTTCTATAACTCTCTTTCAGGGGACTCCCACCCACTCAAACGTACACACACACTATTTTAGTTAAGGCCCTAGACGGTGTCGGTTGGGTAAAGTGTGAGAGGTCTTAAGAAATCTCAGCTCTCCACTGCTGACTCGTGAGTTGAGGAGTACTTGTAAAATGTACATTTCTGGGTTCTGGGCATTGCTTGGATTGCATCTCATGTTTGTGGTTACCTTGACAAAACCACTTTTCTCTCTTTCAGTACATTTTTTCATGGGCTCTGGTTCTAACACACACAGTATTTTTGTTAAGGCCTTTGACAGTGTAAGTTGGATAAAGTGTTTAAGGTCCCAAAAAGCCTCAGCTTCTCCACTGCTGACTCTTGAGGGGTACTTTTGGGTTTAGGCATTGTTTGGATTGCATCTCCTGTGTGTGTTTTCCTTAACGTCTATAGGGACAGGCAGGCAGAGAGTCGCCTGCTTCAGCTAGTTTTGTTTGGCACCCTGGCGGCCATTCTTCTTTAGATGCGTAATGCAGCCTTGGGTAGTTTTATGGTTGTATCATATATACTATTCAGGCCAATTACCCCACAGCACTGAAGCTTTAAGGCCATCCTGGGCCAAGCCTCCCGAGCAAGAACGTGGCCCCCTTGCAGCCAGTACTAGGCCCCCCAATCTCAACATCTTCTAAACCCAAATCAGCGTCCTAATCTTGGGCGGCATTAGTGGACGACGTGCCAGCAAATTGCTGCACTCTTCACCCCGTCTGTGCTTTGCCAAAACCAAGAAAACAAAAAGAGACAAACAAAATCTCCTCATCACTCCGGGTCAAAAAGAAGAGGGGAAAAACACACAGGGATAGAGTTTCTTTTTTCTCGCAACACTGTTCCCTCATTCTGCGAGAGCGGGAGTCCATCTTCACGTCTTTCTCCCTCAATTCCTCTCACACTCGTTCTGTCTCTGCTTCTCTTTCTCTCTCGTGCTGTCGCTCTGTGGAATCCTGGCAGCCATCTTAGCGCTTGGCAGCCATCTTAGCTTTGGCGGTACCCATGCATTCCTGCTAGCTGACGGCACACCCACACATACACACACACACACACAAACAGACACACATGCTTGCAAAGCACACTCTCTCACACACACACCCAATGGTCTTAAAGATAAAAAGACCTACAGAGGATATGCAATGCAAATGGAGTGAGGATAAAACCACTGGGATGTTTGTCTGCAATTCTGCAAGTGTCGTGTTGCACGCCCAATAGCGTGTTACAGACAGTGTATGAGTTTAATAAGAGATGATCACAGATGTCAGACACTCTCATGAAGTATAAGGAAAGATGGAAACAGGAAAATAACAGAATCATTCAAGGCAAATAAGGTGATCATGTAATATGAACCAAGAATAAACGAAGCCTGAGGCCTTTGTTATCGCTGCAGCGCTCAGCCCGACAATCCTGATCATGCATTTCACTACAAGCGCAAACCGTTTAAACCTTTTAAACCTGTATGCTTCTGAAAAATCTCTCTTGCACTATGTGACAGTTTCCAAGCCAAAAAAAAAAATCAGCGCCTAGTTGTCATGACAACAGGGACGGCACACCACAGTCGAAGTCCATAATGATGAGTGGTTGTTGAGGCCCGTGTGTGCATATGTGTTGCTGTTTGGCCTGGCAATTAGTTCGAATGGAGATAATAATATAGCCTACTGGCACGGCCTCAATGTGTTGTTTTGTTTAAATTTCTTGGCACCAAACAGACCGGCGGCCGCTGTGCTACACTATAACGAGGGTGACTTTTTACTATATCGGTCTCTCTGCGTTTAAGGTGTTAAATCCACTCCAGTTACATTATCAAACAAATTCGCAAACTCGGCTTTCGTAACTTTGGAGTTTTCTTGGCAAAATGTGAGCAGAAACCGATCTCTACAAGTTGTCAGTGCTATTCTGGACTCATCTCGACCAAAAATGTAAAAGATGGTCATATACTACTTGAGAAGTAGTGTGATGAAGCTTAAAAAAGTAGTTCCAGTCAATTACATAGATAGAGTGATTCTATCCCACTCTGCCCTTTAAGTTAAATGATGTTTGGGTTCTTAAAATGGAGCATTGTCTACTTGTGACTCTTCCTGACCAAAATTACTGTTTCATTTCAAGAAGTTTAGCACCCTGAAAAGTGAAAGTGTGCAGTATGTCACAAAAAAAAAACAATTGCATGTTGGGGACCACTGTTCTACAATGTGAATGTGGACTGGTGACTGTGTGGTGCCACCTCAACGCTCACAATTCATTTCTAATCATGATGATCGTCAACTTGACGATCTTTATAATATGGACTTATCCAAAGTCAAGTTCAAACTTCAAACCACTACTGAATGAAACAATTTCTGAATGGGTTTGTAATAGTCTTTTACATATAGCAGACATTAGCTTTGTGTCACTATGATTTTTAATATCTTTGCAATCAATAAAAAAAAACCACATTATCCCTCCATCAACCTCAGTGAGGCCATCTACTGGTGTGGGACCTACACAGACAAAACAATACAATATGTACTCTGGAGAGACAGAAACACATATGTGCTAATATGTCCACTCATTCCCACACCCACACCTATAACACACACACACACGACACTGGCCGGGGCATACAGTATTCGCATGAGCATTTATGCTGCTTCAGATGCTTGCATGTGCACCCACCAAACATGGATACACATGCCTCCAAAGCACAAACATGCTCTTGCACACACGCACACACACACACACACACGTTTAAACACAGATGAATCACCCTTATCTCCTGCACACAGTCGCCCCAAGGCCCCCTGCACACGCCCCGCCAGAGATAATACAGCATAGACACACACAGGCCATCAAATATACCATGCTATCACACGAATCACACACACAGAAACATAGACACAGAGTTCATTTTGTGTCTTGGTCAGTGTACGGTCACTGCAGATGTACTCCTGGAGTGTGTACACAAAAGTTAACACTGGCTATACATTTATCACACTGCAGATGCAGACAGAGGCTAATAACTCGCACCCAGGCTAATGTACACACACTGGAAATCACACTTACTTAATCACTCCATTCATCACACAGACACAAAGACAACACGTTCGCACCCCCCCACACACACACAGCACACACAAGTGGAAATCATTAAGAGACACTTCAATATAAAATTACATACACATGCTCAGTCGCTTAGTACGCAGGCAGCCATCGCCAGCGCTAATGGACTCATTTACCATGCGCACACTCATATACGAGTGCACATTGCTCACACTTTTTTTTGTTTTTTTTTGCTAATTTACCAAACAGCTTAGAGTGTTTGTTTGTGCATCACAAGCACACATGAGCAAACAGGCCCTCTGTAATCTAATGTGCACTAAGTGAAGGGGATTTTTCAGACTGATGACAGACTATAAAATCAACATCGCCAGTCCAACACTGGAGATGAAATATAACAGCTTTGGATGTTAAACCCGATGACGGCTGGAAGGAATGAATTCAGTCAAGCATGTACGTTTTTATAAATACATTTTCTCCTATTTACCGTTCTTCTATTACTCATGTTACTGATTCTCATAAAAAAGAAGAAAAAATCTTCAATAGAAAGGCAGAAGCATTTAGTAATGTGTACATTTCACAACATCACATGCTTTGTTATTATTTCCCACTGTGTCTCTCCACCTCTATCATTCTGCAAAATCTAAAGATATAGAACTTTCCCCTGACCAGACAAACAGAGACACACAGGCTCATGCACACGCACACACTGGGCAGATATTGCAGCCTGGATGAAAAGTGGTACACACACAGAGTTTTGCATGTGTTTCTGCATCAACGTGTCTTTGACAAAAAGGCAAATAAGGGTGGTTCCAATAATGCTAAAGGATTGCAGGGTTAAATTCAAGGATCTCCAAGGAAAAAAACAATGGTGGGAAAAGTGTTCAAATGATGATGTCTCCTTATTTCAAACTGCATTTACTGAGGTAGACGACTTTAGCAGTAAGAATAAGCTGCTAACAAATGTGACACAGGTCACGTATAAATACATGCAACTGTCAGTATAGCCGCAGCCTACAGCCCGTGACCCCTTTGACTCTGTCTCCACCCTCTGTGCGCTGTGTCATTTAAGGATAGCTCCCCAGACATGGTTCAGTTCACAGTCAAATGATAGGGGCCTCTTCCTCCGACTGCTCCAGAGCTCTGCGGACAAATCTACCACTGTTCTCTCCCTCTTCATCTCTGTCTCGCCTCTGCCTCTCCCTTTCACTCTCTCATGCTGTAACCCCCCCCGCTGCTCCTCAGCTTCCCTGACTTCTGTCTATATGAGTTGTGGTGTGTAGGTCATTCCTGGTGGAGGGTGTGGGTACCGACAGCAGCGCATTCTCAGGCTCTGGGTTACTGTGGGAATGCAGCTGTGGCGTTGCATCCATACATCTCTACATGTGGCAGCCCGAACTGTATTGCACTCCACGCATATGGAGACATAATTACAGAAATACTAAATATAATGTAACACGCATACAAGACATCGTGCTGATGGGAGATGGAGGTAAAGCAGACGGCGTAAGGGCAAACTGCACTGACTGACTGATATATATACAAGAGTGTTTGAGTTTAAGTGTGTGTGGCTGCGCAGTCTCACCCCCTCTCTCCACCCCCACCCCCCCATCCACCAGCCTCTGGATAAAGAAACCGAACAGCCTCCCCAATTGGGTTTCGCTTAAGAGGTTTATCGGTATGTTGCTAAACATTCTGACCTTTTTTTTTAATCTTTAATGCGCTTAAAATGTTCCAAACCCTCCTAATCCCCACGGCTATCCCACACAGATGTTCACTCGGCTCTTTTATTGGACTTCATTTCAACCTCTTTTTTTTCCCTTCTTCTTCTCCGCCTCCTCCAACACCTCCTTCATCCTCTCCACGTCCCTTTTCTCCCCCCTCCGTGTTCATTCGCATATTTGTTTCCGGTTTTGGAAAACTACTCATCGCCCTCTGATCAACCCCCTCCGCCCTCCCCACCCCTGAGCTTCAATCTCCTCCAAGCAAAGCTCATCCTGACCCTGGTTTATAAGCCAGTGGTTCTTATTGAACACTCTGGCTCACTGTGGCCACCTTTAGGTTCAGAGAAATTAACACAGTTGTGACAGGAAGCTTTCTCCAAAGGTGCCCCTGAATATTTCATGGGAATTTGTTTCATTAGATAATGTGCAGTTGAGTGTAACAAGATAATAACAGGGGACATGATCAAATCAAATTGTGGTTACATGGTGTTCCTGCTGAGCCACTCGGACATCTGGAACGGCCGCTTTAGCCGATACACAACTGAGTCATCCACTTTGACTTTACTCTTTCCATTACCCTCTCATTTACTTATGTTCTTACATGAAATGTTATTCGCTGCATATCTTTGTTTTTGTCACGGAAGGAAGGAGGTTCTAACACTGGAGAAACACTGCACTTTACATAATAATGATAGCATAACAAACTAAAAAGAGAAAAATAGAAAAACACTAGAGATGATTGATAATCCTGCATTTGTGTCTTAACTACAAGGAGATCTGTGCTTTACTGCCTAGTTTTTGATATATGTCCTATTCAAGTGTCTTGTAAGGAGAATACTAAGTGTAACTAACTAAAAGTACAGATCTTTTTTTTGGGTCCAAAAAACATGCAGAGGAGGTGAAAGTGTTTTTTGTGCCCTGAATAGAATCAGCAGGTATTCCCTTCTAGCTCCATCTGGTGCCAACAACCTCAACAAAGAAGGCAGGGTAGACTGTATGAAGCCTGAGAGCCGAAACCCAGGACAAAAAATGCCCCACATTAAACATATTGCTCTGGTAATAAATTCAGATGTGTGTATCAGCATTTTTTTAATCAACTCCTCTCTTCACTCATCTGGATTTTGGCGGTCGGAAAACAGCATTTAAAGGGATTTTAGTGAGTAAATGAACCTGAAACAATAAAGGCGAGAGGGATAAGAATAGGATTTTATAAAGTGAGGCGGACGTGCCCCCCCATCCCCAGTGGAACTTACACCCTAGATCTGCTGAATTTGTAGAGTGACTTGTGTCGGCACACGTTGTCTACGTTCAGGACGAAAAACTGCATCCCTCTAAAAGAACCCAGTGTCCTGTGACTGAGACGACGGCTCATTAACTGTCAATGGTGCAGCTCATTTTTGCTTACAAATCAAGACTGAGCTTTCAAAGACTGTAGGAATAACACTCAGGGTTTTTCTGTTTTGGGATGGATTTTCCCTTCTGCTATTTTTGGCGCTTTCCTGGGAAGTTTATTTGGCTTCCATATCCACACCCTACCTATTAAACCGGCAGCTTCAAATTCTGGCAATTCCACCAGCACTACGGTGGTGTCAAAATAGCAGTTAAAGGCTCTTAGGCTTGCAAATTCCCATTTTTCTGATCCACCGAAACATCAACCAAAGTCTATATAATCAATCTTTGTTCCTGCATTTCAGTGTAAAAGTGACAATAGTGCATCTCTATGTAGTTCACTGAATGTCTGGTATGTAACTCCATGTGACAGCACAGCATGGGGCGATGTGATTAATTGTGAAATGTGTTTCTGTGCTGGTAGTGCTGAAGTGTGAATGTGTGGGCGCGAGACTATAAATACATCAGTCGGTGGCTATGGATGTGTGATTGTGTCTTATATATGTTTATGATAGTGTATATGTGCAAAAAATCTTCTGGAGAGCACATGTTGAGGCACAGTTGGAGATAAGCGTGTAAACATCTGTGACTGACAGGCTGAGCAGCAGAGTGTAGGAGGGAGACGGCGTTCTTTTTTAAAAGACATGTAACATGCGTGTGCATCAGCATGTATAGCAGCTCGTGGGAGTATTTGCACGTGCGTGCTCCCTGCGAGTCTGTTTCTATATGTGGGAAAGTTCAATAAATTGAGAGAGATAATTCCGCGTTAGATGCACATCTGTGTTTTTTTGTGTGTGTGTGCGCGCACGCGTGTGTGTGTGTGTGCGCTGCGTGGCCGCCTGGCCTGAGCCCTGTGCCAGCAAGGAGCAGGTGTGGGGAGGCAGCCCTGCATTGCCCGTTGCCCATCTGCGTGGCCGTCTGTGTGCCGCCTGCGCCCTCTCTGTGCCAACGCCACACAGAGCCGGGGAGCCAGGGGGTGAGAGGGGGGTGAGAAGGGGTGAGAGGGGCCTAAAGGGAATCAACCATGGGAGAGAGAGGAGGGCAGGGGGTAGAAGGATGGAGGGGAGGGGGGGAGCGGCTGGCTGGCTGCCCATGTATATCCCCCCTCCTCCTCGTCCTCCTCTCTCCCTCTGCCCTGTTTCTTTTATCTTTTATCTGTGCCTATGCTGATGAGCTGTGATGTACAGGGAGAGATGGACAGGGAGGGAGGACAAGAGAGACACAGCCCTTTACTATCCTGCCTGTTCTCAGGGTAGTAAAGCACTTTCTGTACAGCAAGTTTGCAAAAAAAAAATCCCCCATCGATATACAGAGCTCTGACTATTACTGTCAGAAAATAATGGTGACTTCCCTGATTTCGCTCCTCTCCTTGTGTCACTGTGCTTCAAACCTCTCTACCCGACTATTCACGTTAAATTGAAAATGCATATGGAGAGGTGTCATTGCTCCATTTGGCCAGCAGATGTCACTTGTTGGCAGTGGGGGCACAACGCAGCAACACATGCTAAAGAAATCTGCCTCTCGCAGGGGGAAGAGAGAGCAGTGGGAAAGATTTCAGCCGGGCTGCCACGGCTTTAGCACGAAGGGAGGGTGGTGGTGGTGGTGGGGTTTAGAGCTGAAAGCTCTCTGGCATATCTCGCTTCAGTCAATATTCCTACCAACATACAAAATATCTGTGGCAACAAAGACTTAAATCAAAATTTCAACAGAAATCCTTTTCATATTGGACATATTGGATGTCAGGTTTGAATGTTTCCATCCCAGAAGATCCCTGTGTTTTTTTGTGTGTGCGTGTTCCTGATCACATCCGCGAAACATGCTGGGTAATATCACAGAGTCACAGCTGGCCTGACGACACGGACAATAAACACATACTGAAAAACACTCAAAGTTAGTCCAGACTTTAGATACTGGTGGCCTTGTTTAAACTGCACTGATGATTTGTGTATATTAAGTTTCATACAAACATAAGTGAGTGTAAAATGTATATCACTAAGGTTTACAGCTCTGAGTGAAAGACATGAGCCACCCTGTCGGACTCTCACATTTCCCATGCTGTGATATGTGTGTATTTGTTTTAATATCCCGGTGGGGACTTGAACCTTACTGCGCACCAACCCATGGGGACTTCCTGTCACTATGGGGACAAAATTGGGGTCCCCATGGGTCCAGACTGCTTTTTAAGGTTCGGGTTATAATTAGGTTGAGGTAAAGGTTAAGGTAAGGGTTAGGGTTAAACATTCAATTGTGATGGGTCGGGTTCGGGTAAGAGGTTGGGGAATGCATTATGCCAATGAAGTGTCCCCACGGGGATAGTGATACAAACATGTGTGTGTAGCAGGGTCTGGGCACAAGTGGGAATGGGGATCATGTGATGCCAGTCTTTGCCAGGGACGGGGGGGGACAGAGAAGGAGGAGGGGGCAGGGATATAGGAAGAAAAGGCAAAAAAAAGGGAAGAGAGGCAGACAGAGGAGAGAAGTGGAGACAAGAAAAAGACAAAAAAGAAGTGAATGAGAGAGAGGAAGAAAGGGAGGAGGGGGGGAGGGAAAGAGTGATAGACTGAGAAAGAGGGGGGGAGAGAGGAAAGGGAGAGGGGGGGCTCGAGGGGGGGATTGTGAGAGCTGTGGGAACGTTTTGCCTCGCCAAGAAAGACGTGAGCAGAGAGAATAAAAGAAGGAATGAGAAAGAAAGAGAGACTTGTTGGCAGAGCGCAGGAGGACAGGAGAGGCGGGTACGAGGGGGGAGTGAAAGCAGCGTACAGTGGGCACCAGCTAGGGAGCAGACGCGATCAAACCCGGCACTACAGGGGAGGCGAGGAAAAGCAAACACACACACAACACCACAGCCACCGAGAGGCAGCGCCGTCTCTTTGCAACAAGCCAAATATTCTGAACTGTTCTCACCGACCCCCTCCCCGTTAATAAATCTCAAGCATATCGCCATGAACGTAAATGCGAGCACTACGATCCGGGCCAATTGTCGACAGGGAGATCATGGCGACCTGCCACTCAAACCATGACTCTGTGTGTGTGTTTGTATTGTGGGGACTGTACAGGGAGCTGAGAGCATGACCTTGTGAACTTTTGGCTAGGCAGTTTATCATCATTCCCCACTGCGTCAGTTCCCCCTCGAGACTAATTCTCGGCACCAAACTCACAGTGGACAAGTTCATTTAGCTTTCAGAGCAAATGAGGAGTTATATTACGATAGTCAAAGCAGGAATACTAACAGGGCAAAGCAGGCAATGGCCCCGGGTCCCTAAAAACCCTACACTCACTGTGTGTCAGTTAGTTTGTGGAAATTTGTAACCAAATTGGTTTGGTAATATCAAATGAAATGATAAGAGCTTTAAAGCTGCTCTAATCAATATTTTTATATTGACAATGAATCAAATAGTTTCTTACAATGTGAAAAGCATTGCTCATAGTGGCAAACCCACAGAGGATTATCACCCGATCAGCTCTAATAGAGTTTTAGCATCTTCTCTTTTGGTTTTACAGGCCGCCACTTGTTGTGGTTCACTGCTGTTTTGGTTCACTTTCACAGCACTCATCAACTTAATTTACAGCAGCAGCAGGCAGCTTTCAGCGAAAAAGCTCTGAAACCCACTGTACACTACCTGGCCAGCATCAAACAGCAGACAAAGGTAGAAACTATCTGGTGAACATAATCGAGCATTTAGCAGCTAAAGAGCCAGATATTTCCTTCAGGAGTTGATAGAGATCAAACCCATTTAAAGAAGAGATAATATTGTATTCATATTTTTCAGGCATGCAGAAACATGACTCCAAGTGAATGCTAATGTTGCTCAATGTGTACATAAGACATTGTTTTCTAAAATGTTAGGCAGCTTGTTGTGCTGGCCCCAAGTAGCCAAAAAAAATTAACTAATAAAAGTTTAAAGACAAAAAATAAAAATGCCATTTCCAAGCACGTCCCTGTCTTAATTGTTCTTAAATGAATGCTTGATGACTCATTTTGAACTTGGGGGGCCTGAACATACAGTAAATGTATTTACAGTAGATGTGGTTGAAATCATGGTCATATATCACACAATATGGCACAAGTATGCCAAAGCAGATTCAACCCTTATGCACAAAATGAGACTGAACTCTTTACACGTGTAAATCAGAAACTTCAATAAATAATTGTGTTAGGTTTTACAGTTTGGACAACAGAAATGTGATAATATCACCCATCATGATATAATTTTGCCCAAAGTCGTAAACTAACTTTATTGAACTGGCCTTCAGACCCTATGCACAAGGAGGTATAAAGCGAAAGGTGTAATGTTGTGTACATGCTCAAAGTAAACTGTATATTTACATCTTGACTACATGACAGTCAAAGCCAGGCTTTCAGGCTTCACATCAAGTGTCAATTGAACAGCATACAGGCAATATTCACATCATAAATGGATGTCATCATGACGGCACATTATGTCACTCCTCTCACATTTTAACATAATCAAACAACAACAACAAATATCATTCAAATTACAAGACAACCCTGTTTGCATCACACCCTTCAGTCTGATCCAGCCTGGGCCAAAAAGCACTAACGATTTATTTTGGGTTTGTGAACTATGCAAATAAATGCTCCCAAATCTATCTGGGGCTTGGAGGACGTGTTTTATGAGGTTGTAAAACTCCACACAAACACATAAAGCAGGCCTGTAAAAATAATGTGTGCTCTGCATAAATGCTCATTTGGACTAATGAATTAGGGGAGCGATGAATGGCTGTGTAAAAGTCCACATCCTCCCTGGGTGATGCCAATGAAGGCATAATGTATGATGGGCATGATTTGTGTGTAAGTCTGCATATGCATAGTTGTGCATGTTTGAGGGGGGGGGTAAGCGTGTTGCTGTGTTTGTGTGTGTGACTCACGCTGCTCTTCTTTCAACCTTTCACATCGGTGTCAAATGAGGACACAGAGTGAAAAGCTCTAACAGATCCCGGATAACACACATACACACAATATGCTACGCACACACACAGAAGCACCAACTGTGGCTAAACACGGACTAGCGCTCCAGTAAACTAGGGAGCTGATCTGCATACATCCTCCTGCGAAGGTGGGGGCTTTCCCCAGTAAATCGGAAAGAGGTTCAAAATCACTGTTTCTGGGGAAGGAACAGCCAGATCTGCATACCTACAGCATGAACTGAAGATTTATTCTTTCAGCTGACAGAAAGAGAGAGAGAGGAGGAGGAGGAGGAGGAGACAGACACGCAGAGAGAAAGAGATCGAGAGTAGCAGATGAGGCCTGAGAAAAAACAATCAGCCAAATGAGGGCACAGATAGAAAGGCAACCTTTGACCACCAGCTGTCTGGGAGTCACCGCCCAGCCGCATTTGTCAGTCTGTGTCCCCAGATGAACCCAGCCCAAGGGTCAGTGGCTCCCAGCACAGCCGTGTGTTGTGTGTGGTTTGTTTCCGTGTGTGCACACATGCTGCCGCAGACTTGTGCACACATGTATTAGCGAGTCTTCCAGTGTTTGTGTGCGTGCCCGTGCGTACGAGCTGCCTGCTATCTGTGTCAAAGCTGGCTTTATCTCTCAGGCAGATAAGGTGAGTAAACAACTGCCCTGGCCTTCCTGTCTCTGACATGCTAGCTGATAAACGCTCCAGCTTCGTGCCTTCACCAGATGTTACCCAGGATCATGTCCAGGGTACTGGGACAAACCATTCAGGCAAGTCCCAGGCTCCAGCTGCAGCCACAGGCCTGCGAGTGAAAGCCTGCTGCAGGAAGCCAGGAATATCATTCTGTGTTCATATGACTGCTTGAGGAGAGCAGGTTGCTGCTGCAGCCTCATGTATAAGGTACATGTAGTTTTCATGGGCTGACACAATCAAATCGACAGCATAGTGAATCAAAAGCCATGTCCATACATGTCAGACATACAGGATTAGCCTAGTTCGGACAGCTTATGGCTCCACTCAGGCTCTCCTCCGGTCAAGCTGATAATTGGAGATTTATTCCTACCATCTATCAATCCATCTATTAACTTATTAACCCAGATAAAAGCTCTAAAACCTCCCTTCCTCCCCCTCATCAGAATCAACACGGCGAAAAAGAGATTAGAGCGGTGCCAATCCACTTAGCGAGTTCAAAAAAC
Organism: Holacanthus passer; assembly: GCA_025331565.1. Lineage (NCBI taxonomy): Eukaryota > Metazoa > Chordata > Actinopteri > Pomacanthidae > Holacanthus > Holacanthus passer. Next base: position 899,411 of record JAFREQ010000109.1, read on the forward strand.
ATATTCATCAATAAGCATCGCTGAACTCCGCCTTATTATCTCCAAATGCAGCCGCCGCGCGCTCAAGTTATGCACTTTAAAATGTGACCTTGTTTGAAAAACTGACACGCACTGAAAGTAATGGAGAGAAGAGTGGTAAGGATTCAAACAAAGAAGAAAAGAGGGAAAAAAAGATCCCCAAAAAAAACATTTTTTTCACACAGCAAAATAAGAAAAGATTTAGGTTAAAAATCCATCAAGAGAGAAGAAAATACCACTCTGTAAAATGAGCTCACATTTAACTCTCTGTAGCATTCAATACTTCAATACAAGCATTTTTGGCTATGACATGGGGCTGACTACTTCATGTGTTGACTGTGCCTGAAAATGAATGGCTAAAATGTTTAAAACGTCTGCCACTAAAATGTTCAGATGCCAGGGTGCACACATCCCTTTCATGCATTGCATCCCTGCGAATTTCCAAAACAGGGCAAAATGACCATTAAGTTTATTAATTTAAATGGGAACCCCTGTCAGCCTGTTCTGCCTCTGTAAAGGGATGAAATGTCAGTGCAATGGCTGCCCTGCTGCCTATGGCTCTGTGGTATTAAATGGAGAGGATGTTCAAGTCGAGGGGCAGACCAGAGGAGCCTGCATCTGTTTGGCAGTCGCTCAGAAATGTCTAGCGTTTCACACTACGCCTCTGGGATCGCTGGCGAAGCTCAGCCAGAAGTTTATGAAAAACAGAGGGAAAGAAGGAACCAGGAAGGAGAGAATAGCGAGGGGAGGGGGAGGGGGTGAAGTGATGGAGCGCGAAGGAGAAGAGAAGAATGAGCGAGATGACATGAGAAGACAGAGAGAGAGATAGCGGAGAGGAGGAGGTTGGACAGCTGAAATGAGAAAGGGAGCCGGTTTAGATCATGATGTGATGTTTTCCATTCTGCCTGCAGTGTGTGTGTGTGTGTGTGTGTGTGTGTGCAGGGGTTCTCCTGAGGCCCCTGAGGAGCCTGAGGGCCCCTGATGGGATCTGTGAGTGGATTCAGGTGAGGAACAGGTGTGACCACACATCAAAACACATACCCGTGACTGTAATTACACACTATGGACAGAGGACAATGGTATGTGTAAATGTGTCCGTGTGCAACCACAAGTGAGTGTGTGTGTGTGTGAGAATTTCATGCAGAATCTGAGGTTTAAACCGAGTGCGCGAGGACGCGTGACCGTGTGTGTACATGTTACGTACTGTAAGCACACACAAATGCCTGTGTATTCCTTGGATTAACATGTGACAGGCGGCCCTGCCTTCAGTCAAGCCCAGTCCTCCACAACAAACCCGCTCCCCAGAGCCCGATCTTTGGTTTGGTCTCCGTCTCAGCTGTCACCACGCCTGCACTGTCTGCCTCCTGTCAGCTTCACTGAGAAAATACTTGGCGATTTATAGCCATAACATAGTGTATGTACACACACGCACACACACTCACACACATCCAAGCTTTCTCTAATGGGTCAGATGAACAGGCTTTGAGTTTTATTTTCCGTTCAAAGAGCGGCTGTTATGAAAAAGAGGATATGAAAAGGAGGTTAAGATGTTTCACACGCCCATACTGTTGAATTTCAGTTGAAACTTTGAAATAGTTATGTTTTCGTGTGACTGCCTGGTGGACTAAATACTGACTGTATGAAGTGAGCAAGACATGTTAAAAATAATAAATAAGTATTCCTGCAGTTAAGAATGAGTGAGATATATCTGACTAACGTAACTGATGATGCTCAGTCATTTAATTTGATGCTGTTAACATAACGTTTTGTAATTTGACTTGTGCTATTTTTATCAAATGTCATTGAAAATCTTCCCTGTTTCCATCTCCGTTAAACGGCATTTTAATCAAGTATCAGGTCAGATGTGTCGACCATATTTCATAGTACACAATTTAAACCTCTTACATATATGAGCATGCTAACGTTACTTCTGTCAGTCAGTTACTTCAGTACTAATATCTACGTAAGACCTTTTAACCGACCCATTTTAGTTTAGCGAGGTTTAAATTAAATTTCCACAGCACACTGGTGTTATAACTTGGCTAAGTTTGAAATTCCACAATCAACTCCTGTTCTGTCATTTTTATTTCGTACTGCATACTACAAACAGACTCGGCCCAATAGTACAGACAAAAATATGTGTATGTGTGTATATATACAAATATACCTATGAGTATTGCAGTTTTTAAAGTGTACACCACAATACCAGAAAGCTCAGACAATCACTGGCAAGAATTTAAAATGCAATTTGCTTCACTCTTCTGTGACTGTCAACCTTCTTGACCCAAACCGAATGCAATAATCCCCACCCATCTGGTATCTGAGGCAGGTTAAAGCACATTCTCTTCATTTCCATATATTACTCTGTTGCAGTCTAATATCATCTACATACTGTTCCACACATTTAAAAATCAACTTTAGGTCGTACGAGCTTGAGGACTTTGACCCCGGAGGTGGCCGTCTTTCTGCGTGCAGCCAATTAGCTCCAATGTTTTGCGGAGGCACGTTCGTCCAATAAAACAATCAAGGCAACGTATTTATAAGGACTTCTAGGAGCAATATGAGCCAGACCTCTTCCGCTGAGGCTTGGATCCGCTGTCAGACCCTCCTCAGTGAGAATGTGCACTAACTCAGGCCTGCAGGAGGGAGGTGGCAGCATGTTTATTTTACTGTGGGCTGTATCTGGCCATCATTATCTCACACTGCAGAAGGAGAGCTGTAAACAGATGCTTGTGGCCCACTCAGCTGCAATAGTGCGTCTGGCTGTGGCTGCAGCAGGGGCGGGAGAGAGGGATCTGAGGATGCTGAGGTCGGAGGCATGAGAGCGGGGACAGACTGTGGCAGGAGTCAGCAGCGCCGGGGCTGAGGTTGAGATTGAATCTAGGGGTGAGGACGGAGCTGCTTTTGAGGTTACACTATTATTTCTACAGCTGGCACCAAGGAGCTGGGACCATGGGGTTGAGGCAGGGCCTGGAGCTTTGGCCTCTCTGTGGCCTGCAATATTATCACACCAAAAGAAAGGTTGTTTTGTAATGGTCATAACACAGGGGGAAGCCATATCACTTCAAGATGCTCTTGCCGGAAAGCTCAACAAACACTGGCAGCGAAGTTTTCACAGAGCCGCGTGGCCTAAACAAACTGCTGTGGAAAGAACAGAGAAGGGGGAAGAAAGTAAGAAAAAAGGGGTTGGGGGGGGGAGAAAAATGAAATGGCGTCTCTGTTAGTTACAGTTGAGAGAGAGAGGGAGAGAGCGAGAGTGGGATCTGCTGCTTTTTTGACTTTAATCAAAAGCAGAGACGCTCTGCAGTGGAAAAAGCATGACGAAAAGCAAAGTTCATATGAGCTAAAGGCAGAGAGAGGGGGAGGCAGGAGGGGGGGAGACGGGCAGAGACAAACAAACAGACAACTACTGACGAACAGCTGCACAGAGCACTTCACTGTCGGAGAGGGCGAGGGAGAAAGAGAAGGAAGGAGGGGGGGAGAAAGAGAAAGAGAGAGCACCCTAGTTACAAAAATGGAAAGTCCACATTTTAGTGCAGTATGGAAATATGGTCCTCATTTCATGATTCAATTCCCGCTCCCTCCCTTTTTCCCTCCCTCTCTAACTACCCCGTTCCCCACCAAACTCTCTTGCTCTCTTTTGCAGCTGCAGCCCGGTTATAAAAGCCTGTTAAAACACAGGAAGACCAGTAAAATGGATTGAAAAATAGCAGGAGGGAGGTCTCGGGCTGAGCCAGGGAATGGAGCAAGTATGAGGAGTGAAAACTTGATAGAGAAGAGGAAAAAATGCTAAATAAAAGTCTAAACAGAAAAACGGTATAAACTTCAAATCGTTGTAAACTTCACAGATGGGCGTGCTGCTTGTGAATTAACTTGTTAGATTCAACTTTGACTGTTGCATAAGCCCAAAAAGTCGATTAAAGGTCACCAAACTTCAGAGTTTTTTTGAAAGCAAATTTAATTACGTATCCAAGATAGTGTTGTTCAAAGTCTCTAAACATTCATGCAGCTGCAAAACCTCCACAGAAGACATTAAGTCTAACTGCTGACTCTCTGAATATAAGAACAGTTTTGGACTTTGCCAAAACACCATCAGCCTCCACATCCATCCCTCACTTTAATCTCCAACTCATCTTCCCCTCATCTTCTCCTCATCCCTTCCTCATCCCTCCATTGCGTGTGCAGTAAGACACATGCAACATTTCAGGGCTGCTGCAAAGCCCCTTGTTGACTGTCGGAAAAGCGACGAGCAACCCGGTCAGCCGCGGTCTCCGCGACCCTGTCGGGGCTCATCCCAGCCTCGCCTCCCGTGTCTTCCCCTCATACAGGCTTAATCCCAGCGGCTTTACATCTTAAAACTTTCCCCCCTCCGGCTCAGGAGCTGCGCCAGGGAGAAATTAAAAATTTGCCCTAAGAAGCTGAAGAAGCAGGCTTTTCCATGGAAACTAACATTAACCCCGCTGACATTACACATCCTATAACACCGAGCATATCCCCGAGTATCAAAGCCACCATTGGCTCTGCCTACACATGCTCCTCTGCTTCTTCCCGTGCAAAGCCTTGTCCTCAAATCACACTCTGTGCACACTCTCCACCTTAATGCTTTCCTTTTTTTCACTCTGCTATCCACAGATATTATTTCTCCAACTTATCCCACTTTCGCTCTTTCCTCCTCCATCGGGTTGTACCCAGTTCTTCTCCACAATTCACTTCCCTCCCAGCTCAAATCACCAAGTTAGGCCAAGCAGTTCATTATTTCAAATTTACGGCCTGTCCGTTTGGCCTGCCTCAAGGAGGAATAAAATCAGGCTTTGGTTGGCGCGGTGATCTGGGGCCAAACCCAAAGCCCCTCCTCCTACCCTTTTACAGTTTAATATAAAGTCATATCAAATTAAATTTAACGAATAAAAAAAGTTCTCCCATGTGCCAAGAGCTCTACTTTACAAAAACACATACACACACACACATACACACACCTCAACTCAGTGCGTACAGTATATGCACACACACACACACAGACTTGCAACTCAACACTAAACTGCCCTCTGCACTCTTTAGGGGAAATAACTCAATTTGGCGAGTGTGCCGGACTGTGTGTGTGCATGTAAAAGCTGGTGTGTGGGGGGTAAAAAGAGACTGAGGATCATTCATCTAGTGGAAAAAAGCATAAATTTGGACACATAAAAATGATGAGTACTCACTCTTGCTATAAATCTAAAATAGACAGTAACATCATGTACGTTCTTGTGGAGGAGCACCATGAACATGTCAGTGGCTCTGTGTGTGTGTGTGTTGTATGCATGCGTATTGACCCACATGTATTAACCAACCACCAACACTGCCACTGAATAGAATAAAGAAGGCTGTATTTTAAATGGATCAGGCTCCATGGTAATACAAAATAATGATGGTTGTGCTATATCAAGGCCCTCAAAGCCTTCCTATCCCTACATGCTCATAGGCCCTTTGGGGATTTCAGCCATTTGAAAATATTTTAAAGAGGCCCGATTGCCCCCAGCTCAGCGGCTCAGAGAAGCCTTAAAACCCTGCAGCTAAATCCTGGGGTTATGTAAGGTAAAGCCCTAAATCTCACCGCGCCTGATGTTACATATTACTGTAATTGCAAATGAAAAAAAAGAACGAAAGAAAAAATACAGGATGGGGTGGGGGGTGAAGAAATGCAAAGACAAGGGGCTTGTGGAGGGAGGAAAGAGGAGGAAAGGAAAGGAAATGAGGGAGGTGTGAGAGGATGGATGGAGTTGTGGAAAGAGGAGAGGTGGAATCAGGAACCGATCAGGGGAAAGAATGAGAAGAGCACTTCTTTGACACACCGGGTCCCTCATGTATACTCTCTCTTCTCTTTCTACTCTGTTCTGCCGTTTGTGTGACACTCTTCCCTTTCGGCAGACAGAATCCACTCAGAGGGAAAGTCAGAGTGCCGGCCAAAATCGTGGACTAAAAAGGAAATCCAATAAAACTTAGTCTGCATTTATCATCTGTCCACCTTACATCGTCTGTCATCTACCAAACCAAACCTCCAGGGGCAGGCAGAAACAGGCCTACACATGTAAACACAAGCGCAAGGCTGAGAAGATATTATAAAGTAGCTCCATTAAAAAACACTCACCATGTCATTTTCAACTATTTTTTCATGTCTTTACATAGTTTGTTTGTTTGTGTGTGTGCGTTTTCCGTGCGTGCGTCTGTGCATGTATGAATCTAAATTGCTTGTGGAGGCGGATAAGGCAGTTAACATTATGATCACGGTGCATGATGCAATGCAACGTCTGAAGATGTAAACAGGCTTTAGTCACTCACATGAGGAGTTTCTGTTAAAAGGGAGCGTTTTACAGCATGCAACGCCCGGAGGCAAATAGGTCTGAGGCACACGATTGCGATAGAAGCAAATGTTAAGCATCTTCTTTAAATCTGCCAACGCAAAATGAAGGCTTTCAACATCTGAAGTTGCAAAAAGTGCTGCTAAAGCTTACACAGGAGCAGGTTACTTTACTTCACATTGATGAGAAAATAAAAACAGCATGAATGAATACTTCATCTTTTTTCAGTATTAACAATACTAAAATTCAGCCATGGTGGCTGCTTTGTGAGACAGAGTAAAGTGTGGCACTAAATGGAAATGCAAGCATGTTGATATGCTCACAATGACAATACACACATGCTGATACTATGCAGGTATAATGTTTGCCATGTTAAACACAAAGTACAGTTGAGGCTGATGGGAATGTCATTAATGTTGCAGGTAATTTGGTCATAAAAAGTAATGGACAAATTAACATTTTGACCTGATGGTAGGATCACCAAAGTCCAATAGTTGATGAGACATTTCACTCAAAGCCACAAATGTCAACCTCATGGTGGTGCTTGATGAAAAACCAGGTTCTAAAATTATTAGGATTCATCCTGTGGGAACCATGAATGTCTGTACCAAATTTCAGGGCAATCCATCCCAGGGCTGTCAAGACAGTTCACAAAAAGCCTAAAATGTGAAGCTGCTGGTGGCACTGCAGGAAAATACTGGGGCTGACCAGTAGCATTAAGATTCTTCCTCTGAGGACCATGAATGTCTATACAAAATCTCAGGAATATCTATCTTAGTGAGTTAGTGAGATATTGAGATATTGTGCTAAGGGGTGGACTGGCGGACAGATTGACAATCTATTCTTACAGCCATGCTGCATGAAATAGTTACAAACGTGATGTAGGGGCTAAGTTCAAGTCCACAGAGAACAAATGTAATAGACCTAAAAGAATAAAGGAAAGTAATTGTTTGAGAATGCGAATGCCTCTGGGAGTCATCCCCAAAGCGGGACCCACACAGCCTCACAGCCGTGTAACCCAGTCTGTTGCTATGCCTATTAAACATCATAATGAAATCAAGCCTGCATTACCACTGGCACCGGGGACTGGATTATACCTCACTGCGGATTAGAGGGCCGTCGGCAGCGCGAACTCAAGAAAGGATAGAAGAGAGCGAGCGAGGAAGAAGAAGGTCGAAGGAGGGGGCGGCTAAATGCTGCTCATGTAGATCACTCACACTGCCAGTGTCATTGGCTGTCATCCAAGAGAAGGCCAGTCAACAAAGGGACTGTGAAAAGAGGAGAGACTGTAATGTGCACTTGCTGCGTAATGGCTGGGGATGTCAGGTAAAATGAGCCGCTGGGTTGTGTTGCTGCAGCGTAGAAGTCAGGAGATCAATGGAGGTTTGTGTCAGATGGCACGGGACAAACTGACAACAGACGGTCTGCAGTGGCCCGACGGAGGGATAAGGTATGAAAGTTGATAATCTAAGGCTCATTAACCATTAGAACCTGAGTTGCATGAGAAGCCTCTCAACCTTGAGTGACGGATGTGTCTGTCGACCACGTCTAAAGGCAAATGTCTTAATACCTGTTCCCAACCACCACAATAAAAGACATAGCAAAAAGCCTCCGACTGGCTTCCTCCTCTCTCTAAGAATTCTGTCTTTTACACATCTTTGTGGTCTCAGCACACTGAATCAAACAAACGGAGATGGCGGTAAACACTTTTGGACAGTCTGCCCTTGAAAGCATTCACTGTGTTGTACGCAATTGTGCAAATGAAGAGCAACAGAAGTAGTTAAATGAAAGTGGAGAGCTTGAGAGAGAAGTTCAAACATCTCCAAACACCTGGCCAATTGCTGTGTAAAGTGGGCTTGATTGTCTGATTGTCTTGTTCCGAAAAGTTGAGTAATTTGTCGGAAGAAGTTACCCTGTAGATATATGCCTCAGTAATTAGGGGAGAACAAAAACAGAGCTAAAAGGATCGAGGATTTACATTCATTAGGTGGCCTCAAACACGACTCCAAATGAATGTTAATGCTGCTCTGTGTCTGCTGGATGTAAATAGGCTGTTTGCTAACAAGCTCATATGAATGCTAAAAAATGTGTTAGGCACTCAAGCATCCACCTGATTGCATGCCGTTATGTTTTGTTCATTTGTCCGCATTAACTAAATGTGAAATAAAGTGGGTGCAAAGCTACATTGCCCTTTAAATCACAGAAGATACAAACACAGCTGCCTGTGAATCTCAGGCAGGTTTTAAGTTCCAAATTTGACTGAAATGTGAACAAACAGTATGTCTCTCTGTCTGACTACTATTATTTTTACCAAATTAATCTTATCAGCTCTATATGTCCTGCTTTTTTTCCTCCTCATCTTGTGCATTATCCTAAACTCGCCTCGCTTTTCTCCTTCTTCTTCTGCGCCGTCTTTTCCCCTACAACTGCTGCCAACATGTGATTTCACTTATCTCCCAGTGAAATTAGAGTGGAGAAGAACAGACTAATGGTCATCTCGCTGTCTCTACCTCTTTTCCTCCTCTCTCTCCTCACCGTGGCAGGGCTTGATGAAAGGACCTGTATATTTTGCTTTAGTTTCAAATTCCGCTGCCCGAAAAAACTGCAGATGTGGGCTGCTCGCCACACCTACACAAAAATGCTGGACTGAAAAAAATAAAAACTAAGCAGCGCAGACAAAGAGAGGAGTAAAAAGATCTGTAGCTCTCTCCCTCTTCTTGTAAACAGAAGATGATCTCTGTCTGTTGCATGATCTTTTTTGGTCTCTTGTGCAGGAAAAACTGAGCACGCTGATGCTCCTCTGGCTGGAAATTAAACACAACATGAGCAGAGGACAAGTTTTTCTCATCCACATTGACTCAAAGGTTTGTTCATGTGAGCCTTTTGAGCTCAATTGCTTCCACTAATGCCTCCTGTCTTGTGTTACCACACCGCCCAAGTGAAAACTTAAGTCATTAGAGTTAATCACCACGTCTGTGGCCTGCGCAGATATGGTATTCCCAGATGTGCAAACATGCTGAACCAGCAAAGTCAGGTCGCCAGTAGACAGATAACACTGACATGTCAGTCATCTCTTTCCTAACAACGTCCTCTTCTGTTTTCTATTGGTCCCACAAAGGGTCTGGTGCTGTCTTTAAGGCACAGAAATGGTGATTGGAGAATCCCACTGTGCTCTGGGCTCTCTCTGTCATCTCTCCTCTCCTTCCTCTCATCCCTTTGGGGTGTTTATGAGCCATGGAGTCGCAGGCCTACATCTGCAGCAGCCATCATCCCTCAAGTCACAAGTCAAAAGATCTCGAGAGCTTTTGGAACACACTGGAAAAGGAACAGTTGTGATGTGGGATTTGACTAAATGTAATACAATCTATCCTCGAGATGGAATTTCACGTTACAAGCGATCGTTGGCGTTAGGCAAAATGTGTATTTTCCAAATGCGCTCAAGTCAAGCGAACTCTGAGCAAGGAAGATGATTTTGGCTGAAACAATTCATCCCATGACAGAGCACACAAAGAGCCAAACAAGACAGAGCTGAAGATCTATTTGCTGGAGCCAGGAGAGTCCCCAGTCCCCAAATGTAAAGAATTTATACACACAAGTGTATATAGATACTCGCTGAATTATATTCTCTGAATGTTTTCCTCAATATAAATCACTGTTATAGAGATGAACAGGTGCAACACTAAAAATATGTAAAAAACAAAATATTTGGGCCATCTGGACTGTGGTGTGCATGGGGCTCTAGTAAGAGCTATACTTCATACATTAAGTTTGGAGTCTTTCCAAAACAAAAAATACAAGAGCAAACGTGTAAGAAAAGCATTGAACAGTGCTTGCTCTAACATAACCAGCAATTATTTTTCATTAGTTTCTTTTGTAGCGCTGAAGACGTAAACATACTCTTTGAAAATATGAAATATTCAAGATGAGAGGCCGAAAGGATTATGTTAAAATATCAGTCTGATCTTACATTCCTGAATCACACTTTATTATATTACTCAGACTGATCAGCTCTCGATTCCACGAACAGTGCTGTGTCTTTATTTAGTATTACTTATCTTCTGCATCATCGACTGGTGAGGATACTAACTTATTTAGCCTGGTATTTTAGTATAATATGCAGCCAAGTGCATATTAAAGAGTCAAAAATTCTCCTTTTAAAACGAGTTAGCGTGAAACGTTAAAAAGTTTGCTTTCGACTAACTCACGTAATTAACATTATTTTGACTATCTAGGTACCTACAGCTGATAAAATTGGCTTGTGGAATTCAGTCAGCTCTTTCTGAAACCAAGAAACCACTGTCTGAAAATTGTTCAGGATTTCAAAAACTGCCACCTTCATCACTGTATACTGTATATGTGCTGAAAGAGTGCAACAATACAATAATTAAGCGGGGGGGAGCTTAAGACAACTTTTTGCAAGAATTGGAATTTTTACAGTTTACAGTTTAGGAATAAAATTCACTTTGAATGCTGTAGCGATGTGACTTAAGGAGGTTCCGATCAGATCTCTGATCTGGAACATATTTTATGGAGAAAATATTTTCTGGTTTTCCCTCTGGTGTCCTCTGTCTGCTCTAATTCTTGTCTCATTTGTGGTCTGATAAACAGACACGGAACCCATGTGAGTGCCGAGTAGACTGGAAAAATGATAGGGAATACCAAACTAGCTTCTTCCTAGCTGAAGACCCCCAGTAGGCGGCGTGTGACGTAATGCTGTAATGCATTACTCAGTTCTTGCAGGAGATTGTACCCGCTCAACCCAAGTTACAAAGCACAAGAACAGGTGTTCAGGACGCGGAGTGGGAATCAAAGAAGCACCATTCTCCCTATTAAAAGTCAGTGTACCATCAAAATGATTTTAAAGCTGTTATTCTGAGGTCAAATAGTTGCACAATGTTGCATTAATGAATGCGCAATTGTTAGTTTGGTTTGGTAACAAGAAAACAAAAAACTAATTACGTCGTAGCTTACTGGACTCTGAACTCAGGCTGCAATGAGCCCTCGAACAGTTCAGAGCTGGTTCACGGCTCCCCGGGTGTTGTAAGAGAGAGCACTCGTACACTGAAGGAAAACTTACTGCAGGAAGTACCTCACCAATAGTAACCCCACTGGGATCGTAAGATAAAATGGAAAAAAAAAGAGGGAGGAGAGACGGAGAGTAAAGGACACAGTGAGCGAGGGAAAGAGAGAAAGAGATTGGGGAAGGGCTGCTAATGCTTTCTGCAGAAACTGGCTCCTGAATGTTCCTGTAATTGGTGCGATCTGAGAAGTTGGATCTTTCCATTTCAGCTCTCCCAGTCTTTCTTCTCCTCCACTTTTTCCTCCTTCCTTCTTTTTCACCTCCTTCTCATCCTTTAACCTGCAGGAAGCATGCTGGCAAGGTCCTTTTCAAATTCTGTCTCCTTCATTTAGCAAACTCAAGTCAAGTATGAACCGCAGAATGGGAACGGTAACGCCGAGCGGGAGTGCAAAAAAGCTCTGCTCTCGAAGGAAGGCCCTGATTATTCCAATCAAAATGTTAAGTCAGCACTCTTCTAAATGAGGGCAAAAAAAGCCAAGATCAACGTCAGTGAAGAAACACAGGTGGCAATTTCATGATCACCGCCTATGAGATTTTCCACATGGGCTCTACTTTTAAACTTCCTTAATGTGCTGCTTACATAGTCTGTACTGCTGTACTGTACAGCTGCAGTAGACGTTCTCACAGGCACTGAGCCAAGACTGTAGGACTCAAATCTACTGTCTCTCTCAAGTCTGGTCTCGAGACATTTTATGTTATCTCTGACTGTTTTGACTTGGTCTGGTCCTCGGTCTCTACCCCGGGTCTTGCCTGTTAAGTCTCTGGTCTTGACCGAGTCCAATTGGTTTTCTCCCTTTGTCTCCCTGAACTCTTGTGCCTCCAAACAGCTGAATGGAATTGTTTTATTAACATATTATAATATTACATATTAAATATATATATATATATATACTTAGAATTTTGGATTATGTATCTCTATATGTATCAAATCACGTAAGGATCACACCAACGGCAATTTGCAATTTGGTAGGTAAATGTAAAATTCGAACCCAAGGACATGATCTGTAGCACTGCTGCTGTGACTTATCTCGGACTCAACTTAAGTGAACTTGACTACAGCCCTGTGCCAAACTGCAATAATCTGTGTGTAGTACGTGTGCTTGTCCATACAGTATCCTGAACTGTCTGCCTTTGCAGTCTGGTGTTGATCTTTATAAACTCTGCTTTTGATTAGAGTAAAATTTTAATTTATTTCAGACAGTTTTCCAGCTACATAAATCTCAGCGTAGTACACTGTACTGACGCCAAAGTCCCCAGTCTTCCTCTGGGGTCCGACTAATAGGGCCTCCCAGCCGTGAGCACCTTTAAGACCTATGGCTTTACAGCTGAAACAGAAGAGATAAGCTCGCTTAGCCGAGCATAAAGACTACCTACACACCATTCTGAGAAGAGGACACACAGACTTAGATGGATTATTCAGCGGCTATATGATCCATTCATGACCGTGCATGTGCGATAAGCCGAGCGAGAGTAAGCCACGCTTGCCTTCCTGCACTGAGGGAGCTGCACTGAGAGCCAGGGGACGGTACTGTTAGGGGTTTGTGAATACTGCTGCACATACTGAGTTTACTACAAATCAGCTGTTCAGAAAGAGCATCCTGGTTGGGGATCTAAGATGCTGACCGTGTAATTGCAACATCCTCAGTTTAAGTCTGGCTGACGCCCCCCTTTCTCTCCCTCATTTTCTGTCACCTCTATACTGTCTGCATTCAAATAAAGGCAACACGCCCCCACAAAAAAAAAGTATTGAGATTTGATATCCCGACTGAGGGCACAGTCTGAGTTGTGTGAAAAAGCTGTGGTAATATTTTAGGTCGCATGCCTGCAACTCTAAGTGGATCTCCTCTTTCCATAAAGGATCATCCAATTCCCGACAAGCTAGCCTGACCTCCGGCTCAGATTCTGTCCCCAATCAAAAAAGCACAACCTCGTCTTTTAATCCAGCTCCATAATCACAAATTCTCCCGTTCACATCAGCCCGGCCTTGCTGGACTGAGCTTCTGTACAGAGCGTACAGAGCTGATCGGGCACCCTCGTATTACAGCAAATGAATATCTCCGCTGATTAAATCATTAAGGAGCTTTTTTTGACCAGTCCCACTAAAACCCTGTCCTCTAAATTTGCCTGCGTTCCTCTCCCTCTGCTGTAGATCTGGAGTTAGGGAAGGGATGGGGTGGAGGGGTGTTAGTGATGGAGGGGGTGGGGATTAACTTGTTTGGGCTGTCCGCAGGCTCAAACACTAAGCGCTCAATCACTCAATCACCGGGATCCACACGCTCACTGGGACTTAGCCTCACAGATCCCACTGACATTGACCGTGGTTGGACTCCCGAGCTGACCCGCACAGACGCCGATGATCCCGTATCTCTATCTGTATTGCTGTATTGACCAATTTTCCATCACTATCAGCAGCTTGCCATGAATGATGATATCAAACAGAGGAGGGAAGGAGGGGGCAGAGCAGTAGAGCAGGTAGGTGCAGGATCAGAGGCTGGCTTTGTTTTTCGGTACTGTACATCTTTAAAAGTACATTTTCTAAAACTGAAAGGACGTTTGATCCAAATTGGCACATAGTTCGGGCTGAAAGAGACTTTCGGGATTCGTCGAAGAGTAATTGCGCAGCATGTTGACGGCCCTCCTCTCAACTAAGGAGACCATCAAACTTCTCAGTTAGCGTCCCGCACTTCCAACAAGGCTTTTATTCTCCCTTTCCTGTCCCCCAACATATTCAGAGTGCTTTGTACTGCCAGAAGCTTACACACTCATTTCATTAAAAAGAGGGAATAAAAATATAATAAGCTCATTGCTGCCTAATTCCCTCACCTCAAACTCTTTTTTTTTGGTACTTTTTTTCCTATGTTATTCTTACGTTCTCTCGCAGGCACCCAACTAAATGGACAGGCCAAAAAGCGCTTTTCAACGAAGAACGGTGTGTGTGCGTGAGACGGAGTGATATAAGAGACAGAGACAGAACAGCAGAAAGTCCAGAAGTTCAACTCTGTGTTCACTTCCTGTCCCTCCAGAGCCCATTAATATCACTATCATCACCCATAACATCACTCCTCCTCTCACACACCTCATATACCACACTGCAGTCTGCTCTGCTTTACACAAAGGACGTCCGTTTCTCACAACATTCTGTGGCCTCACTGAGCCTCATGAAAGAAAATGTTTGTATTCTCATCCTAAAATCCCAAGTCAGATTCACTAAACTCTCTTAAATACACAAGGTTGTCGTAAATTGTCGTTTCAGCCTCATGAATGCTACCTGTTCATGAGAAGGTCGGCAATTGTGAGACGCGATCATTAGCATAATCAACGTCTTTAAAACTACCAAACACAGACAAGTGAAACTGGAACGTCCAGGTTCTGCTCCAGAAGAAAGCAAACCTCACACAAAATCCAACTGATATTTGTAATAAAGTAAATAATCAAAAATCTAGCCTTGGAACAGAGCCTTTCTCAACAGTATGTCATGTGGTTCACTTCGTATGTTTAGATAAGATTAGAGAATTTAAAAAAGGTCTAATATCATTGTTTATTTGATATTTCTCTCTTTTAGAGGTCTTAAACAAACATGCATTTGCCCTAAGCCCTGGACTTTTGTGGGATAAAACGTCACAGCTCGACAGAAGAGGTGAATCCATGGGCGAGTCGAGGCGTTGCGATTAGCTCAGAAATGTCTGTTATAACAGCAGGGCCGAGAGGAGCAAACAGTGGTTTTTAGACAGCAGAGATTGCAGCAAGATAGTCTGAAAAAAATAACAGATTATGTTTATGGACAAAATCAAGTCACAATGATGTGGCCCTGAGGGCTGAGACGCCAGCCACAATGTCCCTGGCTCCCTCGGGTCCTGTCATCTCTCTCTACTGTCGAAAATAGAGGTTTGAAAATGCCCAAAACAATATTTGGCAGTGTCAGCAGTCGTATTATGAAACCCAAAAAAATTTGAAAATATTAAGCACAGCTGCCAATGCCGTGTCATCAGGCCGTACTGTGACAGACATAGAGAGTAAATGGTTTGACATGAAGTCAGATCCTGAAAAACATCTTAAATAGCAAAGCAATGCATGAATTTGCTGTGACGCCGTCAAGAAGGATGTAACGCTTACAGAGATGGGCATCCTACAGCAGGTGACGTTACGCTACTGGGTGCAATTGGGGATGATCCAGGACAGTAACCACTATAAAGACCCAAAGGCAGCTGTTGTGAGTACTGTTAAAGTTGCCATGTGAAAATAAGCCAATAATATCATAGACATATAAAAACCTCCCTGTAAATTGGGAAAGTGAAAAGAACATTAATTTTGCACTACATTTATTTTATTTATAGATTTTATTTTTTGTTAAATTGGTGTCACTAGTGCAGTTCCCATTCAAAACGTGCCTGTTTAGGACAAGCTTGGCCTTTGGTATTGCTGCTTGCAACCTTCTCAAAATGATCAATCTGTAGAGCCAGAGAGCCCCCGCAGTTCTCGACCCACAGTTTTGGACGTATGCGTGCGCCACCAGTTCTTTTTCCTTTTCTAAACTTGGTTCCTGCATGAGGCCAAATTCTTTGCATTGACCAGCCTGCTCCATCATGCTCTGACGCCTATCCTCACCAGAGAGCAGATCCCGATCTAACATCGCTGCCGGGTCACTGCACTGCACTGCACATACACACCAACACACACAGAGTATAGGAAACATCAGGCAATGATTAAGTTAATGTAGCTGTCTAACAAACAGAGAAATACTGAAAGCCATTCAACTGTGTGACGGGACGTTTTATTGTCCAAAAGCTGCATTGTCCAAACCTTGAGGAAAAATTGCCTTGAT
This sequence comes from Holacanthus passer, assembly GCA_025331565.1. Taxonomy (NCBI): domain Eukaryota; kingdom Metazoa; phylum Chordata; class Actinopteri; family Pomacanthidae; genus Holacanthus; species Holacanthus passer. Next base: position 915,669 of record JAFREQ010000109.1, read on the forward strand.
GAGAGCGAACTGTTGATTCAGGGCTGAGGCCAACCACAGGGAGCAATATAGCCAAGTTCTGCAAGTCTGCCTTTATTTATTTGGGGTTATTAAATTTTCATTTTATTAACACTGCCTCAGCACTGCACTATTTGTCTTTAAATGTGTATTCATTCTTTTATTTATAAGTGTCATTATCTAAACATCTTATCTTTATTAGCCAATAGAGAATCCCCACTGGGCTTACTTTTGCTGCTGTGGAGTGTTTTTTGAAATTCTGGTTTCTGGAACTGATTTTTCTTGTGGCTAATGTCAGTCTTTAAACTGTAAATTAAAGACTGGCTTTGTGCGACTGAGAGAATTATCTTTTCTAATATACAAAGAGTTAAGCTTGTTGTTTTGTGAGTCGCAGCTCGCTTTGCGGTGGTGAAAAGCAAAGACAAACAATGAGAAGGAAGAAAGGCTGAAATGAAGAGGGAACTCGTGCGAGAGATGAGATCTTGGAGGATCGGAGGTGAGAAAAGATCACGTTGAAGGTCTGGAGGAGAAGGAGAGAGATGGAGCGCAAACGAAGCGGTGCTGGTGTCTGTTTTCCCTCTGGCTGGTGGTGGGCGACTGCAGCCAGCATAAACACATGCCTTCATGGCTCACACATTTCCTGCTTCACTCCACATCCCAGTGCTGGGCCACACAGGCTCAGGACACCACAGCGAGTTGTGTGTGTGTGTGTGTGTGTGAGAGTGTGTGTGTATTTGCATGCATGCATGTATGGTATGCATGCTCATTGCTCTTGTGGTTAGCATGGACGCACGCTGTTTGCGCAGATCTTTCTGTTATCATCACAACTCTCAGCGAGTCTGCGTGGTTGCATGAACACACACCACACACACACACACACACACACAAATCACACTTAAAAACACACATCTCCACTCAATGTAAAGGAAGGTATATTTCATATCAGGCTTTGAGGCAGGAAAGAACCAGGCTTATTCCCATCAGATTCTAACACATGTGGTTTAACAGGCATTAACACTATTCATCTCTTACTTGTCGGCGTACCTCTCCTCCCACGGGCAAGATATCTTAATGCGTAGTGCTCTGTCTCTCTCTTTATGGTACATATGTGTGTGTGTGTGAGTGCGTGTTGCATCACTCTGTTACTTTAAGGGGGAGTGTAGCAGCAAGGCTGTCTAATGTGTTGATTCTACACAGCTCCTTTCATCTATAGAGAGCCTCTTTTCATCTATAGCGAGAACCTCCTCTATCACCTTTCAGACAAAATCAGGCGGAAAGAGAGATTTAAGACACAATGACGACGGGTAGAGAGGAGCAGGGGAGTGTGGGAGATTGGGGGGCGGGGGGGTGAGAGATAGATTGAGGAGAAAGGAAACCAGACAGAGTAGAGAAAGCAGAGTAGAAGGGTCCTGGCGATCTATCATCCTACAAAAGACACTTTGCAAGAAAGGACGACACTTTTTTTCCAGTCTCTCTGTTTTGTCTGACGGGTACTGGAAGCCTGCTCTTAATCGGAAGAGACATTACCGGTCAACTCCAGCTGCGTCCTCTCCCATCTACACTCTGCTGTTACATTCACAGGCTTATTTATGTATGCTTAATTTTAGGTGTTAATTTGAGAAATGGCGGAGAAAAAGCTCCTCTCGCCATCTATTCCACCAGCAGAGGCTATATAGATTGTGAGCAAAGGGGTCAGTGAGGCAAGTCGCTCCCTCTCTTCTCGGTAAATGGGGTGTAAAACAGGCCTGGTGCTGAGAGTGTCTGTAGCCCAGAAGGAGATGATTATCTGGGGCTAATTTCACCCACAGTGGGGCTGTAAGGATCCCTTAAGGATCATATACGGGCCTTAAAGACACTATATAGTACTGGATGAGGTGTCCCGAAAGCGCTTTAACAAGACGATCATTTGGGCATCGTCCCCCTTCAGTGGTTAACATGGTGATGTCTGTTCATAAATCTGGCTAAGGAGGAACAAGAGGGAGGATTTCATATATTTATGCAATAAAAAAAACACCACTGGACCTCATTTAAAGGCCGTAAACATGGAAAAGACACATGGTTCATGTGCTGCGTGGAGCCTAAACACGATGTCTAACAGAGCCTGGACCGAGGCCTGAGAGCACATTAGGTCATATATTACTCACTGAACAAGTAATTACATACACTGAAGACTACAAGTTTGAAATTGAAAAGGATCTGGCATGTGGCATGTGGAATTAGAAAGAATTGAGCTTACCACATCTCTGTAGTAAGCTTTTGAATCTGGGCCAAACCTGGTGATGCCTGGATGGCTAATAATTTTTATCAGATGTAGGATTACCAGTGGTTGATGTTAGCAAGCAGGAACACACCATGTAAATCAGAAAACTCCTGGAGAAACCAGGAGGTATTTCTTGCTGCATTTGTCCTCCCTTAGTGGAGGCTAACCACCTCCCCACACCTCCAGCCCCTGCACCTAACATATACCAGACCACCCAGTCCACTGAACACACCACAATGAAACTCAACCCTCCATCGAAATTGGAAAGAGAGCAAACGAGCTGACCCCCAAAATGTTGACATAATGAAGCATTACGAAGATAAATAACTTAAACATAATTACAGAATTTCAAATTGCAATCCTTTACAATACTTGTTCCTGAAAAGGTAATCATGTTAGTCATGCGTTACTGCCCAACACCTCTTATAGCACACACAAATCAACCAGCAGGTCTTGAATAAAAGGAATAAAATGGACCTGTACGCACTCTGTCCGTGTTAAACACACAAGCTGACAAAGGCACCCGTCTCCCAGCCTGCGTAAGCATGTGAAGCAACATGTGTTAAGTATGTTTGCTAAGGTCATTAGTGTACACAAGATGAAAGCTGATCATCAGCGGGCCTATCAGCTTACATGAAAATTAATATGCGTCACACAAACTCTCTCATGTGACATTTTGTCTTTCTCTACCACCAACAACCTCCCCCTCTCTCTCTCTCTCTCTCTGTCTGCTTTTCATTCTCCCTGTAGCCTTCTCATGGCTCAAGTGAGGTAATTCTTTCTTTTTTTTGAGAACGTACCCAGTAACCCCTGTCAGTGCGTGTGTGTGTGTGTGTGTGTGTAGCTTTGCATATGTATGCATGCATTGCATATATATACTGTATATGTCTGTGCATGCATTAAAGTGTGTGAATGTGTGTGTGTATTTCTCCTGTGGGCCCAGAGCGATTCTGTGCTGCTCTGAGCTGAGCAGTGGGCTGTTTCAGGCTGCGGTCTAAGTTCAATAAGCCAGGTTTGACATATGCTAGCATTCTGTACAAACACTGTCCAGTGGCCGGCCCTGCACTCTAACCCTGCTATTATGACTGCTGTCTGTGTGTGTGTGTGTGTGTGTGTGTGTGTGTTCCTGTTACAGAAAGAGCTAAAGGGGCAAGAGAAAGAAAAACAGAACCAGAGATGGCAACTAAGAAAAATACAGCAAAACCAGAGTCCAGTGAGGATAGCGGGATTGGGGGTGCAGCCCAGACCTAAAAATGTTCCAACGCTCTTCTACAACGGCAAAATGAGTTTCTGGGGCTAGGGTAAGAAAAAGTATATATATATGCCAGGGTACGGGAAAGTAAATAATAAAAAAAGAAGGCTCAGGGCAAGACCAAGAGGTGGCCCCATACTTCAACAGTGTTACGACAGATAGAGAGGCAAAGCACACCTGATGTGAGCTACACAGAGCTAAAGGCTGATTTATACTTCTGTGTTGAATCACGGCCGACGCTGTTGTGAGCATTCATACTTGGTCACTGGTGTGTCTCTGTCGCTCTGCAATTACACCGCCAAAACACTATTTGGCGGTAGGGTTTCTATGCCACTGTGTTGTTCCTTCGTGTTCTTGCTATGTGCACTTCAAACAATGGCAACCGAAAGCAGGAGTAGGAGCTAATAAACGTTGAACTTTTACAGAGAAGATACATCCCTGCTGATTTTTCAAACCTCTAGATCCTCATTACCTTTCAAGGTGCCGTTTCACCAGAGCTGTCATTTTTATATAAAGACGTGTTATAAAATCGAGTTATTGTCTTTGCAGAAACTTGCACAATACTACACAGTACAAGGTGCAAAGTGTTGTTACATAAAAAAAAAACAAGAGGTGCAAAGTTCTCAAGCGCTGAGAATCAAACACGGTCTGGAGGCCAAATATAAATGCATAAAAGATATAAACAGTGCACAAACAGTACGTGCACAAACTGGAACTGACAATATTAATTATTCTACTGTTTATATCTTGTGCTGCTGCCTCTCAAACAGTAGTTTTGTAGACCTCAAACACCGTCTGTGCCCTTTGCTCCTCCGGCAGCCTCCACAGCATGTCTGCCCAAACCTGGAGAGCTCGTTGTTCTCCTGCGTTGCTTCTGAAGCCAGTCATCCTGTTCTTTCTCTCTTCCTCTTACGTGCCACGCTTGGGCCGGGGGACAGGAGGAGACGGCCGATCAGCCTGGTGATGGCTGACCTCACTACTTGATGTCAATGATTCTGAAGATGCAAATGCTTGGCTGTCAGTTTTCCTCATCAACTGTTTATGAAGATTTCAGCTTTTGTTGAAACCATTTTAGAGAGGTGTTGAGCCGACTATATGATCATTTTGGAGAGTGCACTTCGCGGTGCTGTTGAACTGGATTGCATTATACTTAGAAGGTGTTTCAGTTATTCAGCCTACTATCATTGAAATTAATGTGGTGGAACAAATAATAGAAACAAATGTCAGAATAACATAATACAGTTGACCAGCAGCACAAACTACATCCTCTAAAATGATCACACTGGCTGATAGGTCTCCACTGAAGTCATATCCCTGCAGGTTCACAGCACTCCCGCTCTCCCTTTTCACATAAAAATATCGCCATGTTTTACATGAGCACAGCCAAATTCTCATAATAAACTGGCAAAGGAGTGTATGCATTGAGTGTCTATACGCGGATTGGCAGAGCTATGAAAACGCGAAAACGGCATATGGCTGCATTGGCAGAATACCGGTTATTGCATTTGCATTATGAGCAAGCCAGATACAATTACAGCCCATTACATAACATGTTATATTTACCTTGTTGTTGTCATATTTTGACTCTCTGTCCTGGTCCTCTATATGCAGTGCCGGCCAGAAAAGATGCAAATAAAACGGTCATTTATTCTTTGTAGCAAGTCTTGGTCTGAGGCGAACACACTTGTCCCTCATGTTCTTCCATTTCTTTGTACATTCAGCAATGTTCAAACTAATGTTCATAGAAATCTCTTTGAAAGAATTGTAATTGTAACGTGGAGTCGTATAAATGTACATATTTACAGACTTCCTCAGTTGACTTGATTTATCTTTGTTTAACGGAGGAACGGACCAACCACAGTTGTTGAGGTCTGCGTCACTGTGACATCTAGTTGCATTTCTAGGAAGGTGCATGTCAGGCTATGGCATAGGCTACGGTGTAGTGTATGCAGCGATTTAATGCAGAAGTATTAATCAGCCTTTACTCGAGGATGTGTCAGTCCACAGTACTCCTATGTTTTGTCTGCTCACTGTAGATGAAGTTGGCATCAGACAAGACCAGTCAATCCAGACGAGATTAGTCCAAAAATAACATGACCGTCGTGGTTTCTTTTTAACCATGCTTGACCTATTCCCATACCTCCCCGGAGATCACAATCTAATTTGCTGTTATGGAAAACAACCCTTGGATCTTGATATAGTATGGCGTGATGAAATTCACCAAATGGAAAATGTGAATTGATTTAGTGGTCTGAGAATTACCTGTACTTTGCTCTAATCTAATTGACCAGCGAAGGCCATCAGATAAAGGCCGGTCTTGTGTGTCTTCCACATCCTGTCAGTTAGCGCTCGTCCGCCGTCTGCTTAACGTCCTACCTGCCGGCCTGACTAATATCCTGCCCGCCTGCCTCTCTATCCACCCACTTGACTAACTTACATCCTACCTGCCCACCTAACAGACTGTTTGTCTAACAGCCTCCTTCTCTACACTACAGCCTGCCTAACTCTCCACTTGTCTCATCAGCTACACTCTATCTTAGCGGTGGTTCTCCCATAAAGAGCTACAGAGTGTCAGCTTGCTTGCCTGCCAGCTTGCTGCTCCCATAAAGACGTAGGAATGAGGGACCAATCTCATTAGGGGAAGATTAGGCCAAATCTGTTTGCTGTCCCGGTGCCACTGCTGCTGCTGCTGCTGCTGCTGCAGCTGTGGAGCTATGATGAGTGGTAATGCCACTGCCAGGGTATTGTACCAACTAACATGCACACAAACACACCCACTTTCCACACAATCTAAGCTGTTATGAGATGCTAATCACCGCTGTCATTGGCTTGGAGTGGGAGAGTTAGCGGTGGCCTGACCAAGTGTGTGTGTGTTGTCTTTGTTCTACTGTATGGTCCAAGCCCACAAACAAGTCCCAAAACACCCAAGAGAGATGAGTAACAGGCCCGAAGACAGAACCCAAACAGCTATAATGTTATGAGAGGGGGAGAGAAAAAAGCAACAAGTGAGTAAGAGACAGAACTAGGGAGGGATGGAGGGAGGGATTGAGGGAAAAAGGGAAACACGTGAGGAGGTTAAATGTAACAGAGGGTTTATTGTTTGTGGTTCTTTGGGGAGGGAACGAAGCGAGCGAAGGAGGGAAAAGCAGCAGAACGAGGGGAGGAGACGAGGAGGAGGGAGACAGTGGGAACAGTGCGTTGGCAGAGGCCAGAACGTCAGGCAGCTCTCCTCGGTCGGCCTGCAGACCGGGGGCCTCCCTACCAAATAAGCAGCACTATAATCAGACTAATGCTGCTCAGGAGACGGCCAGCACACTGGAAGTCAGACAACTACGGCACAAGATTAAACACTGTGCAATAAAGAGGTCAACTTTCTGCACTCAGGTCGCTCGCAGACTACACACAAAAGCATGTGTGCAATGCACTTGACATTTGGCCCTGGACAGCCATCTCATGAAACACCAACATTTCAGTCTCACAGTGAATGCTGGAAATACAAACTCACAGAGTGTTGGGCATTCTTCTTAGCATCTTTTAAAAAGACCAGTTCAACATTTCGTTATTTGTTTACTTGCAAAGATCAACATCGCTCTCGTGTCTGTGTATGGACCAAGGAGGTGATTAGCCTAGCTTAGCACAATGACTGGAAACAGGGGGAAACAATTAGCCCGCCTCTACCCGAAGCTGCACATTGCATCTCATTCATACAGATACACACTAAAATTCACGCAGAAATGTATAAATGACTTTGACTTCATGTCACATTAGGAAACAGAGCACATTAACTCCTTGTAAAACCATTACTTTTTAAATTTTTAGTGTGGATTTCACGCCCTATAGAATTGCCTAAAAAATTCCCACAATGGAACTAATGTCCTCAACATGTATAAATCCCATAATGCAAAGCTTCAACTGATGTGAAACATTTTTCCAACACAACTTTGGTTTGAATTGTTTTTAATGGAAGACCTTTCATTGGACATGTGTTTAAAGTGTTTTGGTTGTTTGACAAAATAATTTTATCTCAAGGTCCCCTTACTAGATTTTTTTTTACAGCTTTCAACCTCAGCTCAAGGTCTTCATCTGCAAATGGAACTATCTTTTTTTTTTGTTACTTTACATCCACCTAATGTTTTTTTTCACTAAGAGGATTGCACCCAGTGAATTTAGATTTCAGGTCCAGTAAAAAAAAATGTATGAACATCTTCGTGACTGAAATGTCCTGGTTCAGTATGATGGTCCTGGATCGGGGTCTAGACACTTGTGCCAACAACTAATTAGGTTTATGCTCTCTGTCAAGCATCTTATTCTGCTGTGATCCAAGGACCAGTATGTACAGTATACATGGAAAGCGACATATATACACACATATGTATGCACACATTTACTCGTCAGCAGCAGGAAGACAAGCAGCAGATAATGATCTGCGTAGGGGCCAAGTGGTCTCTCTCTCTCTCCGTCTCTCATTCTAACTCTTGCACTGACTCCTTTTCTCTCTCTGCCTTTGACAGATTTTAAGTAAATACCAGCAAACAAGCAATTATTTCTGGCAGCCCGGGCCCCTTCTCTCTTCCAAAAGACATGGAGCAGAGGGAGAGGGGGTGGATGAAATCACCCTAACAGATGTGATTTAAATCAATATTACATTATATGTGCCTTTATTTATTTAAAAAAAAAAAAAAAAGTAACACAGGGAACCAAACCAAAAAGGGCTCAGTGATGACTGCTGCCCTTCGCTTGACGGAATAATTGTGTTTAATACATCAGGGTTTTTCATATTTTAATTTCCTTTTACCCCCTGCTTGTCCTTCTTCTGTGTTCCTCCAGGTCTGAGCAATCCCCCCGATGTTAAAATAATATCAGGGAAGAAAAAAAAAAATCAGCCGAGCTGTCAAACGTAGAGTTTTAACACAAACCATCTGGTGGAACGTTGGAGGTAAACAGGCGCAAACATAACTGGGCCGGGAGGAAGAGGAGGGTTAGAGAGGGAGGCAGCCGAGGGAGGAGAAAAGAAGCAGAGATCTTGAGAGGGGAGATGGGGTGAGATAAGCCGAATGTTACGGAGGAGGAGTTGGAGTAATGGGAGATAGAGCCGGTCGGGAAAAAAAGTGGAGGATTTGGACGCGAGAGAGGGGAAAGGTGGAGGATGAAGAGGAGGAGGCGGAGAGACGGATGATTGGGAGGGGAGGGGGGCGGAGAGGGTGACAAAAATGTAGTCTGGGAACAAATTAAGGTGTTGTAGTCGAGACTTGACAGAAGGAGAGGAGGAGTGGGAGCCTCAAACACTCTTCTGTGTTGTATCCATTATAACAGAATATGGGACAATAGGAGGGCTTCGTTCCAAAATGCTATGAAGCCATTCTGAATTAAAAAAGTTAGCTGCCACTAATTGTAACATGGTTCCAATTACTAAATACATCTAATTAAAATCTGCAAACTTCAACTCTTTAAAATGAAACTGTAAAACACTGTTGCTCTATAATAACTTTTCCTAATGCCTAATGCCTAACAGTGATATCCTTTTTAGGATTTAAGCGAATGACATTTAAACATTTGGACATATGGAGCTTTTTTTATTGATTTTCATTGTATTCATTGTATAGTTCAAGAATTTGGTTTACAGCATGCGCTTTAATTTCATTGACTATCCTGCAAAAGTTCGGATTATGTGGAAGTTTCTCATCAATCAGTGTCAAAGTTTTAGGAATTATTCATTACTACAATATCTGCACATGGCAAAGAATGGTTAGGGTTAAGAAGGGGAAACACTGCGGTTATGGGTCAAAGGTACTGTGTGGAGGTTTTGGCAATCCACCACCCCAGCCCCAACACCCCTACATTAAGACTTTTATTAATGTAAAGCTGATACACTGATACTAAGTATTGACGTATTATTGTACGTTAACTGTGTGCCACAAAATCGTCCAATACAAACATATTTACTTGGGATACTGTCATGCCATGCTCAGACCCATGTGCCTGTCTCTACAGGAAAACTGTAGAAGTAGGTGCTAAGAGGAAAGGCTGAAGTGTTTTTTAAGTATTTTAGAATGAGTATACTGAAACAGAAGAAGAATATATGGGAGAGGAGTTGCGGTTCAGGGTGGAGACAGGGATGTGCAATAAGTTTGGAAACAGTTATTTAACCGTGGTGTCTTACCTTTTGTTGAGAGAGAAGGGCAGCAGCAGAAACATGGAAGAAGAGAGAAAAAGATTTTAATTAGTATCATGGTTTCTGTAAACACTTCAGTCTACTAATAAAATAAGAGCAACATGTTTGCACAGACATTCACTGTCCCCAGATGATGAATCCCAAGCTATGACTATGGAGATCTCCTGACTTTTACTGTAGCGCCACCATGAGGTTGACATTTGTGGTTTAAAGTGATATGAGGCTGTGCCTAAGAACAGCTTCACAGAATTTTTTTTCTAGAAGCAAAATGCTGGCAGGTAGTTGATTGACGATGAGTGTGTCGACGTTATCTGTGTTTGTAGTTTTAATAGACCCAAAATAAGACGTCTCCTTGATATCAACCCGGTGTTAGCTAGACTAGACTCCAGCAGCCGCACAACAAGGAAAGGGATTAAATAAGTTGAGGAAAATGAATAAATGAACACTCATGGAATTCCCCAGGTACAAAGAATGCCTGAGTCCCGTCACAGCTCAGTAGCATGCTCCTCATGATGTCAGCGACTCCTCCCCTCCCCTCCCTCTGTATATTCCTCCTTGTGGTGGCATGGCCCCTGTCATGTGACACGGGAGCTGATGAGGCCTGACAGAGGGTCAGCGACCTCACTTCCTACTCTAATTGGTCCTGGGTGATAAACCGGCCCCCTGGGACTCGAGGAGATGTGGGCTTGGTGGAGCAAGGAGGAGCTAGGAGTTGTGGAGTGGGGCGAGTTAACGGGGGTCTAGCGAGGCCTCTTCTAACTCAAGCATTTGGTAATGCGCTAATTAATTTTAAGAGTTCGACATCCCCCTCTCTGGCCCTTACTAGAAACAGATGTTAAGCTGAGAGGGAGGGGAAAGGGGTGGTGGTGGTGGTGGAGGAGGGTGATACAGTGAACGCTGCTGAGCGAAACCCAGATACAGATCTCCAGAAGAGGAGAGGAAAAGAGAGTGGAGGGCGTCAGAATAACAGAGAGAAAGAATGTTCCAAAGGATCTGAGTCACTTTGCCGCCCCCCCCGCCCCACTCCAACAGGTGAAGCGGATGACAGTGCAATTTCACACCTCGCTGAGCGAATGACAGATTTTTCTGTGTTAGCGAGGAGGAGAACAAAACATCCTCCTGAGAAGCCGCACACGTGCCCACATACACACACACACACACGGAAACAGAATGCAATAGAATGTATTCTGTTAACACTTGTGGGTTACACCCTGAGAAAAACACAATGGCCTATTCATGAGATATGTGTGTATACAATGACACGTGTGTCTTTGAAACGGAGGAGGGGAGTGTTTTCAAGAGGCATTTGTAACTTAATAAAGATACAGCAAGGATGGTGTGTATGTGAAGGGGAGGGTGTGTGTCTGTGTACTAGGACACACAACATTCAAATGGTGAGTTGTCAGCAGTGAGTGCAGGATAACAGGAGCAAGAGTTTTGCCTAATGTGTCAGGGGGATCTGGAAGTGATCTGTGGCCCTGACATGAAAGCAGGCGAGGGGGGGGTGTTGTATGTGTGTGGGTGTTTAAGGGGGTAAGAGGGGGTGGGGAGGTCCAGGGAGGCCCAGTTGTTGTAACCTCTGACCTTTCGGCACGCTCCAGGGCCTCCCAGAAGCCACTTCAAATGCACCCTGCATGGGAGCCCCCCGTGCCACAGAGAGAAAGCGAGAACGAGCGGGGAGGGCGAGTCTCAGCTGTCATCGCTGTCACAGAGAGGCATGTACACTAAAAACGACTCACAAAACAAGCGCGCTGTTTGTTTCTGCTTCTGTTTCTGTGAGTCTGCGAACCACGAGTCTAGAGCCTTACGTGACTTTTAGTCGCTGTCGACAAGTCGCTGCTTGATGCACACACTGCACATCCTCACACTGGTTTGACAGATCACACAGACGTCACACACACATATTTGTTGGCTCTCCTTAAGTGGCTTTATCAAACAGCTTTTAGCTTTAGAAATCCTTTTATTCCACAGTTGCTTCAAGTAAAACCTTTTCTAGATGTCTTGAGTGTCATCACATTTCCCTAAAGTTCGCCATGACAGAAAGTAGAATCTGCACATGCTTCTTTGCTCCAACAATTTTTTTAATTCACTGGTGACCAAGATCTACTTCTGCCACAATGTACATACATGTGTATAAATAACGTCAATCTGCAACAGGTGACCAAACATCTAAAAAATAATGAAATAATCAAAGGAAATTGAGTAGAAAAAGGAAATAATTGGAAATAATTATGAAATGAAAAGAAAAAACAGAAAATGTGTTAAAATAAATTAAAAACAAATTTAATAAGGAATAAAAGGGAAAAAAAAGAGAAAAGAGAAAGTGAAATATTACTGAATTAAACTGAATTAAATACAAAATTATTCATACATTTTTAAAAATATTTTTTATTTTCTATTTCTGGGTTCTGTCTGACTGCTGTCATATTGTTTTGGACATCTGATGTTTGTTTTCTGAAGATGTATGTACTATATGGCTGCCCTGGGCTGTTGCCAATGGCTTTTTGCTTCAGTCACCTGTTGCAGATTGCTGTCATTTTGAGCTATTTATTATTATTATTATTATTTTTTGTTAGAGCTGTTTGGTGCCTGCTGAGATCTGATCAAATCAACTGTAAAAAATAAAATAAATTTGGGATCTCAACAAGAGATTGATATAAAGTTTTGTGACTTTTGAGACAAAGTTTAGCTGCATGAATTTGAGGGGTTTCAGAGGTTAATTCCACCTGAAACACTCCTACCTCGTCTTCTCTAAGGTCACAGCTCTAATCAGTGTTTTCTCCATTTTACCATATTGCTCTTTCTTCATTTCCCTCTGAAATTCTTTTTATTCCTTAGTCTTGGATATCCCCACTGTACAGCAACCCCCCCCCTCACCCGAGACAGCCAAAGCAGCCCGGCCCCCCTCTCCTCCTCGCTGCCCTGCAGAGCATTAGACATCAAACACACACATCACCATCTTTCTCCTCTCCGTTTGCCTTAGCGTGTGTGGTCTGATTAGTCAGGCCCCTGCGGTTTAGCTCTGACCCAGGGAGTATGCGGTGCGGTGGGCGAGCGAGTGGGGAGGTAGTTCGACGAGTGTGACGTGCCAGCATGAGGAAACGCGATATCATCCGTGAGCTGTCAACCTCCAGTGAGAAAGCAGACCCAGAGCGCTGCTGTCATGTCAACCCCGTCCTGCCCCACTTGATCCCCCAATTCTTCTCATAGCCCCACGGCTATTTCTGACCGATGTAAAAGCCACCTGACAGTTGACGGGAATCTATCATCAGTCTTCTTGACTCAGTGCAGGAGTGCGTGCACACACACACACACACACACACACACACACACACAGCTTATACAAACATATACATCAACGTAAAGTAAGTGTGCACCATATTGATCCACCGCACAGAAGGGAATTCCCTTCCAACTTTAGCCTCCTACTACAGTAGCTCACACTTCCAAGAGGCTGAGGGCGGACTGCTCATTTACTTTGGCCGTGTCGGCAGGCAGCAGCCACCTTGGCCAGACCGACTCTTCCTGGGTCTCCTCTGGCCCAGAGAGCAGTAACAAAGCAGTAACAGCTACACAGAGAGAGACACTGGGAAGGAGAAAAGGGAAACCAGTGGTGGATAGCACATTTACTCAGGTACTGTACTTGAACACAATTTTACACTTTTACTTCACTACATGTCATATGAACATAATGTATTTTTTTAGCCCATAACATAACATTGTAGTTTAATATAATGGAGTATATTTATATTATGGTAGTAGTTCTAGCTATTTTTCAGATAATCAAAAGATTTGAGATAAACAATATGATCAGTTCCTAAAATACAATTCACAGTTAGGGGTTAAACCGGTGGCTCCAAAGCTTTTTGGCCTCAGTTGGGGCCCCTTGTCACGTTTATGAGTTCACCAAAGAGACATTTCACCTTTAAACTTCTCAGGTGGTTTAATTAAAATAAAGAGAGAGACCCAAAGAGGTGGAGGTAGTTATTATTTTACAAAAAGGGAAAGCTTACAAAAAAGTGAAAAAAAAAAAGAACTAACTGAAATTTGTGTTCGTGACCCTATTTAATAATATATATCTCACATTTTACTGCAGAATTGGTACTTTTACTTTTAAAAGCATATTTAGGTGATAATAATTGCACTTTTTTTCTTATTAAGATTTTGAATGCAGGTTTTTACTTGTAATTAAGTATTTTGACATTATCACATACCTTTCTTGTAAGTAATGGTTTCGAGTATTTATTCACTGCTGAAGAAGAGAAACAGAAACCGAAGAAGAGAAAGAGAGGCCCTGCCAACCACCTACTACGCCGCGTCCCTGTTCATAGTTTCTCTGCACAATTTGAAAAGCACCAGTTCTCCAGCCAAAGAGTAAAAACACATGATGCAGATCATTGCTTTAGGCTGACTGATAGGAAAGTGGGGCGAGAAAGGGAAAAGAGGGAAGGTTTGAGAGTTATTCATCGCAATATATGGCTGTAATGGTGTTATCGCACTGAGGGTGTGAGGCAATCCGGCCGAGGAGGAAGCACAGTAAACAAGCTGAGAGTTTGTAAGCCGACACATACATACACCGTGCAAGAGGCGATAGTGTGGTCAGAGAAAGGAGGGGGGTGTTGGAGAAAAGAGTTTAGTAACTTAGTCCTTCATTTCCTGTGAAGGCACGCTAAAGAAATCAGCAATGTGCTGCAAACGTCGCACAAACAACTGCTGGCCATATTGGTGATCACAACTGGCAAAATTCCCCAACTGGGTTGATTTGGGCTCGACACTCAACAGATTGAGCTGTGTGAGTCTCTGTGTGCTCACCATCGCACATGTTCTAACTGTCATACCAGTCATCTGCTCAGAGCGCTCTGCATACACTGGGCACACACATACACACAGACACACACACACACACACACACTGAGTGAAATATTGACACAAGCTGCTGGAAGCCTGGCTATTTTGTGCAGCAAAATGCAGGAAAGGCCTCGTCTTTCAATCATTCAAATCTTGGCCTCGCCGGTTCTGTTTTGGTTAATGTCTTGCTGCTTTTTGAGGGCCTGAATGCATAACACATGCTGAACGTGTGCACTCATGATAATGCAAGGCAATCTGGACGGAGGCATGTTGTTATGCATGCATTAAGCTTGTAGGGCCTGGGATATGCTGATGCAGGCTCTGGGAGGTTTAGAGGAAACAGGTCTTCGGCTACGACCTCCAGATTATCAGTTTCTCTGTGAATACGGGCCCTGGAGAATATCCCGGCGACCTATAATGACAGACACCATGAATTCTGGAGTCAATGAGCCTAACAAATGTTAACAATGCAGCCCCTCTCGCCGTCGCCCCCTTTTCAGCCCCCAACCGCCGGGACCATTGTAGCAATTAGTATAATGAATGTGGTTTTGCTGGTAGGTAATCACATACTGTATGGCGCAGCCCCCTGTCCCCACATACAGGCGCTCGGCTATGAATGCTTTGGTTTCATTACAGTCTTCCCCTCCAAAAAAAAAAAAAAAAAATCCACTCACTCCCACTTGCTTTCCCTCTCTCTTTCTCCTCCTCACAAGCTCGCCTCCTAACTCCTACACCCTTCCTTTCCGCTCCGTTCAAATCTAAACAAAAGACACATCTGGTCTGTCTCTTACCCCCCTTTCTCCCCTCTCGCTTTCTTTCTCTTTAACTCCCTCCTTGTTTCTACTCCGAGTCTTTTTCAACTGTTTCTATCAGCATAAGAGCAGCACTTTGTTGGTGGGAGAGCCGGGTGAAGGAGCTTTGTTAGAGGGTCAACCACTCGACTTAAGACTGTCGCCGGAGTCCAACTCGCTGTGAAAGACGACCACTGTATCCCACAACCTCATGTATACAAACTCCTAACCGACTGTATATTAATCTGCCTTTGTAGGGTTCTCACAACTGTTTATGTATCCGTCATCAGTAAACTACAGCAGTGGCTCCCAAACCTTTTAGTCTGATGTAGCCCCACAGTCAGTCAGGTGAAGTGCTGCTTCATCAACACACCACTTGTGTTATTACAGATGTGCTCATTTGAACGGACTTCAAACTGGATATTATTCTTATAAAGTGGATATCATAAGAATATTTTTATTTTCACACAATTGAACTGTGAAAGTTTTGGTCAAGTTTGTGCTTGTGCTCCCACCTTGGAGAGGGAGAAAATGGACATTTCAACTGGTTGATCTATTACTTTTAGCCTTTTCACTTTTTCTTCATTACTTGTATTCATACTTTTGGCTAACTAGCCCTTTTCAACCATTAATCCATTTCTTGTAGTGAACCATTTCAGCAGTTGATCCATTATGTTTACCTAAGCATTTGAGCAGTTTAATCATTACTTTAAGCTTTTTCAACCCTTGATACATTTATTAGCTCTCTATTTTAACTGTTGATCCATTACTTCTAAATAACTAGTTATCTAAAACTTTAAGTCAACTGTTTAAAATTCTCTCCTTGCTTGCCAATTTTCATGCACTTTCAATCACAACAGCTCAATATGTTGATGCATTTTCTCCCCTGGGGAATCACTAAACTACAGCATTTCCTAAACCTCTGGCTGGTGAAGCAAACAGTGCAGCAGGCATGTGAAAAATGGAACTTCAACACTGGCTACATCTGTTGAAATTGTGTCACAAGCAGAACTGGGAACATGTCGCTGCTCAAATTTAGAATTATCGATTATCTTCTCAAAAGATAACCTCCTTCATCCGCTGCGCCCGGTCAGAGCCCTCGGGGAGTCTCCCGTCTCCAACCAAGCCCACTGACACCGTCACGCACACGAATGGAACTGTGAGTGTGCAGAGCAAGTTTTCAAAAAAAAAAAGGCTTCTACATCTGTATGTGGGTGATTGTTGTTTGTCCACAAATGTGCACAAACAATTTTTGCATGTTAGAATTCTGCATCTGTGTGCGTGCGCTACCTTCAACCCTTCATCATCACACACCGACACACACTGAATGTGAGACTCGCTTCAGGGTTCAATTATAAGACTGTCTATCTGTCCTTCACAACAGGGTCATACGGGTCACCATGACTCACAAACTGCCTCACTTTTGCCCCGCGAGCTGTCAGACTACAGCGGACAGCTTACACATCTGGACCCAAGGTGAACACCAAACTTCTTCTGCCTTTTTTGATTGTCTCTCGGTTTTTTTTTTACCCTTTTCTTAACCTTATATCTCTCTTTTTCTCACTCTCTTCCCGGCCCCATTTCTCTCGATTTCTCCCTCCCTCCCTCGGTTTTATATGGAAAAACATTCCTGGTGTTCTACTCGGCTCCAGTGAAACCTGGTGCTTATTTTCAGTGCCCTAAATTGATAGCAAATGTGAGGACAGATCCCTCCTCTCGTTCAGTCTTCCCTCCCTCCATTCCTCCGCCGCCCCCCCACCCCTTCACCCCCTCCCTTTTTGGCATTAACAGAGAGGATACGTGGAACATTTTCGTGACCATATTGAACCCTGGGGTTTTATGTTTTTGAAGGTGTTCCCCTTTATATTCAACTGCATGTGTTTTTGTTGAATTTCTGGGGAGTGAAAGTCTACAGCCTGAGAGTCTCCTTGAGAGCAGGACTGAGTCATAGACTTTTTGTTTTTCAATAAGCCCCCCACTGCACCGTGGAAACCAAACCTGGTTAGCCTCAGCTGTCTTTACCCATAATTCAACAATCCCTGTGTGTTTGTTTTCTCTTTTTTGCCTCTCTCTCTCTCCCCCCTTTCGCTCTCTTTCTCTGACTCTGTAAGTGAAACCCTAACTGCTCCCTTCATTTTGATGCAGCCAACTGAGTTCTGCTGGACCAAAATGCCCTCTATTGTTATGGATGTGTGCCGGGGAGAGAAACTGAGCCTTGTGGATCGTCCCTCTGTGGGTGAAGCTCATAATGGTTTTGATTAGAAAATGGGGGAAGAAAACCCAGTCAGCTCCTTGTGAAGTCTGTTTTTGGTTCAAAATGCAAACCTTTGGACTTTGTGGGTGAAGGTGTAGGCTTGTAACTTTCATGAAACCATCTTGTAAAAGACACTTTAAAAATGGTACATTTATATTTGTTTTTTTTTTTTTTTTTTTTTTTGCCACGTATGCAGACAACGCACAAACCAAGCAACTAACCACATGGAAGACAGTGCAACACCCAAGTCAGCTGATGTTTTCAATAGTTACCAGTCACAATGAGTCATCCATTCATCGGCCAATAATGTGTCTGCACTAACTTATGTCCCACTTGTTAGGGCAGAAACATGGTCCACGCAAGTATGCGAACACAGACGCTTCAAGCTACGCAAGATTGATTTCATGCATCACTGCATTCAGGAGTGTGTCACATGAAAATCGTAAAAAGTGAGAGCAAATTGGAGTCTGTGTGTTGCAGGTAGTGGGTGCTACAGCATGAATCAACAAGAGAAAGCTGACCCTTTCTATTTGGGTTTTGGGTCCATGGAGCCATAGTTGAGCAGTTTGATGAAGCTCTAGCTGAACATGCTGTATGCATCTGCATATTTATGACACTTTGTCAACTCTTCTCTCCTCATATATTTACTCTTTCTTCCTTCTGTGCATTAGGTACAGGAGCACACATTCCTCCACAGACGCCATGTTTGTTTGCAATTGTGATCATGGAAAAACCACTTCAGGACTGACATTTGTGACCTCCCCCGGGGCGTAAGAGCACAAGTTGAGCATGTTCACTGGGGATGCACGTTTTTGCCAACTGGGCCAGGCGTTGTCATGATGAATTGATGTACAGTTTGCAATGTCACATAACAAAATAAGTGCAGTAGCTAAATATGGAATAAAAAACTATGTCTGGTAAAATGTATCAAAAACTGTCTTCGACAATCTCACATTCTGATTCAAGTGAAATTCATGTGATTTTGCCGGTTAAGCTACCGTTAATATTGAAACGTGCAATAACTGCAAACAATATTTTTGCATATTATAGAGATTCTTTTGGAGGTATAATTCATTTCATTTGTTGTTTCTAGTCACCTAGTACATGTAAGTCCAGTACTCTGTCTCCTTTTAGCTCTGTTTTTGGTCTCTACCAGCTCCTGAGGGAAATATCCGGCTCTTTTGCTCCTAAATGCTCCAATATGTTCACCAGCTAGTTGCCAATTGTGTCTGTCTGCTGTGTGCAGGTAGTGCATAGAGCATTTTTTTGCAGGGAAGCAGCTGCCTGCTGTGGCTGAAAATGACACTATGAGAAGCGTGAGAGTGAACCACGTTGCAATTGTGGGCTGTAAAACAATGACACTAAAAATCTCCACGGAGCTCAGGGAAACTGCAGAGTCAGGTAATAATTCTCTTTGGCCTTATAAATATGAGCCACCATATTTATTATACATACGAGAAGTCATGCGATCCATTGTAAATATAACAATCTTGATGATAGCTGTTTTAAATTTTAGCTATCAGCACTTGATAAGATGACACTAGGCTATTCCAGAGCCGTGTTTTGTTTTGGATGCTTTCTATCCCCTAGTGGCCAAAATTCACTTCATGCAGCCTGGGTCTTGCAAAAGGATGGTGGTAGGCTAGCTGGTGGTTGTTGAGCTCTGCACGGATGGAGAGCCAGGCCTGCCTGTTTGTATTGGCCAACTTTCAGCATTCCACATGTCTTTGTGATTTTCAGCTCCCCAACCACAGGAGACCCTCCAAGCTACTGTAAGTTATACTCACACCAGGAGCACAGATGGATCAGGAAGGAACGATGAAATCCTATTGGTGCTTGGCTGGTTCCTAAAGGCACATGTAATGCATAATACAGGCCACACTGCAGCTGCCACACCAAGTCAGCTTTAACTCTGAAATACGAGTTGATGATTCATGTAAATTTTCTAAACTGATGATCTCTGGCATCTATCTTTTTTTTTTTTTTAGAAACTCAAGAAAAGTCTGCTTATAGTTTTGTGGTATAGGATATTTCAGCATTGGGACTGCATTGAAAATAAAGCCAGTAAGCTTTTATGTTATTCCTGAAAATAAGGATCACTTCAGCACAACTACTAAGGATCACCTGCTTTTCTTAATATTAATAAATAAAATCAATGATTCAATTTCACAATTAAGCTCAGCTAATAAATTCAGACGAGTGTTGGAACGGTGGAGATAAGCAGTGTGTTGAAATTCCCCAGTGAAGCTTCAAGTGGAACAGTAAGTGAGGGGCAGTAGGCTATGACCCATGTGGGCTGTATGTGTTGCTCTAATGCATTGTTAGCAAGTCTAGTCATGGGGCTTCCAAAGTAAATGAAGTTAGGCGCTAACAAAGTTAGAGGTGCTAATTACAGACTCATGCCTACTGTCAGGGGAAGAGCTTGATTCCATATCTGAATATATTTATATACTGTGGGATCCAAAAGTGTGACTACATTGAAAGTCCCAACTGTTTTTGTATAAACCTGGAAATAATCAGAAAGTTTGAGGATTCAGAACCGTTTTAAAACAGCAGAAGATATGACACGTTAAAAAGAGGGTGACATATTTAGATTAAGACTATTTCTAGGTCAGCAATTAAAGCATGCTTGTGGTATTGACTGACTTAACCCTATCATTTCCACTGAAATATGCATTCAGATAACACTCAGACGGATTTGATCTACTCATCGGAGGCTCTTTCAAAGAACTCCACTTGCAGCCAGTGCTCACCTGTTATAGGCAGATCACTGCTTAGTAAGTAGCGTTGTGATAGTGAGAAACGTGGCATCAGAACAAAGAAAGTGCCAGAAGTCAAATTCTTATTCTAAGTAAAGAGGCAGTGGATGGAACATAAAATGCTTTGGAGAAACCAAAACATAACTGTCAACACTGAATTGACTACAACCTGACTAAGAAGAAATACCACTCCATTCTTCATGAACATAGTATACCCTCTGGTTTGCATCTTTGTGGAGAAGGATTCAAACTGCAGCAGGATAATGAGCCCAAAGCATTGCAGGAACCACAAAGGAGTCCAAGGAGTCTTGACTGTCATGGACTTTCCTCCAGAGTCACCTGACCTCAACCCAAGTGAACATTTATAAGGGCACTTGAAGACAAACCAGTCTGTGACATCACAAGAAGTTCTTTGGAACATTGTCACCATGCTGGGATGACATGGCTCATCAGGTTTTACACAAAATTTGATGCCAGTTGACTAGTTGATGCCAGCTTAAGTGTCATTAACACAAAAGAGGGACAAACCAAGACATTCTGAAACTAATGCACACTTTTCAAAAAATCAACTTTTCACTCAAATTGCTAAGCTAATATTAAAAAACATAGTACTACATTCAAAACAAATGCAGAAAAGAAGTATCTTGACAAGTGGTCTCAGGTTTTCGGACCCCACTGTATCTCTTCATTTACTACTCTCTAACCAAAAATGGCACCCTGTCCAATGCCTGAACACAGTCCATTAACTATACAAGCAGACTGAGTCACTGCATGTTGGCATAACAGTGTCAGTGTCACCTTGCCCTACTGCTCCACATTCGTCACCTGATTGCCCCAGCAGGCTGTTTAGCAACATGACAGAGAATAGCAAACCATGCGCGGTGCATCGAACCGTGTCCTCGATAAGCAGAGTTTAAGGTGAGCAGTAATGGGACAAAGATAAAGAGAAATTGTGGCAAGTTAAGAAATTAAGAGACGGTGCATGCATGCACAAGATTAGCAGGAGGTGCGCAGGTGATTAGAGTGAGAGAAGGGAGGGAGGAGGGTGTTCATAGCCAAATTAAAGAACAAGTAGTGCCTTGGGGCTGATCTAAACAGGATTTACCTGTTGCTGGCCTGAGGTGGCTGGCTTCACTCATTTACCCAACACCGCCGCAGGGCCCAAACTCCCAAAGACCTCGTTAATTAAGGTGCCGACACGCAAAACATTCTGCGCATGTGTGGGTGTGTGTGCTCAAACACTTCAGCTCAGTTTCCTTGTACAGACATTAACTCTCTCCATTTGGGTTCTTTTATTGAGTTATCTGACACTGTCACCTTAAATGAGTGTCTCGTGAACTCCCATAACACCAAAGTTGATTTCAACATTCTCAATGTTAGAGCGCTACTCTAACAGAGAGGTCTCTGTTATAGCAACATAAACCCAATCACTCCATAGTGTATCCGCTTACCTGGGGGGGTATGCCTGCTATTCACTCGGTCTGGTTTATTCAGTGTCAGTCAGTAGAATAATAAATTACGACTTCTAATAAACAAATCCTGATATCATAAATCCTCCAAGCAAAACAGTACGGTGACAGGTGGAGAGGTGGAGGCAAAAAGGAGAATGTTCTAGCAAATGCCATGCCTGCCCCTGGGTAAACTAGTCTTTTTGAATTGACATGTTACAACACACTCATCAGCGGGTCATGGCTGGATGTCACCCCGCAGTTAACAACCCTATTATTCAAAGAACCAAAAACAATAACTCTCAGCCACAATCGACGAAGCTGGAAACAACGCCTGGACCGACTCCATCTCCCAGCTCCATCTCCCAGCTCATACCTCTGCAAATGACAACCCCGCCCCCCCGTCCCCCACTGCCCACACCACCCACACTACCCCCAACCGAAAAACACTCCTATGTCCGCCCTTTGCCCTTGGGATGTGTGTCAGGATGGTTTACACACCAAAAACAAACAGGCGTCCCATTGCAACAGCAAGAGAAATGGATGTGGGTTTGGACGAGGTGGGAGACGGAGGGAGGCGGGATGGAATGGAAAGAAGGGGGATAGAGGCAGGATCGGAGTACACATGAAGGAGAGAAAGAGAGAGAGGGAGGGGAGGGAAGGAGGGAGGGGGTAGCATAGAGCAAGAGAGTGAAAGTTGTCATAAAACGACAATAATAAGAAGCCTCAGTGCCACCCAGTGACCACATCAAGGCTGCTGTAATGACAGGCTGTGCAGAACACATGTCCGCCTCAGTGAGGGAGTGTGTGTGTTTGTGCGTGACGCGTGTGCGCCCTTCTGTCAGTGCTAAAAAATGGCTTAGTTAACCGAGTAATATTATTCTCAGCATGGACACATGCACAGTACATCATACATACCACAAAGCAACACTCGACAGGCACAGAGTGCGCAGCCTTTAATTTTGACTGCACGACGCTCCGCTCGCTCAGGCAATGTAGGTACATGTGTACTTTACTGTTTATAGCACAAATTAGAAATGCAGTTTACTTAAACTGTATGTCTAACAAAGTGGTTCCCAAACTTTTATGTCTGTGACCCCATCAAACGAAGCAATGCCTGCTTGCGATCTCTCATTGTAGGTTAAAGCCTCAGTGTGAGCAACCAAAGACAGATTTGTCCTTGAAGAGGTAAAAGTTTCCAGAATTTCACAACAAATCTAAACAAAAATGAAACATAATATTGGATAAATAAAGCTAATTTTGGTTAGAAGACATTTTTTCTTTCTTATCCATTTAATCAACTGTTGATCGCTGAGATTTTCTTGGTACTCCATTGGGGGTCCTGACCCCAAGGTTGGGAACCACTAACAGATTTAATCACAAATTTAAATGCTTTGCATTAGTAGGCCTGTTCTAGTGCTGACATAGTTGCTTTTAACTACGCAAAATTAACATTGCGCTTCTACAAAATGCAATTAAGCACATGAACAGTGGGGGCAGTATATAAGGATGTTAAGTTATTCAGCACCAATCTGCACTTTAATGGATATAATTTGTAATCCTCTATACGCACACATTGTACTCAGGAACCAGTAGGTATGGGTAAAACACCACAATATCAGAGTATTAGCATAAATGGTGGTGAAAAGCTGAAGTATATGACAAGCCTTAGAGTAGAGATTACCATCTTTCTGATTACAAGACAAAATCACATTGGATAGAAAAGCATGTTGAACATCCGCTATTCTATTTGAGTGTCTGAATTTGAATCCATAATAGAATAAAAAAGAAATGTCCTTGTCCTTCTGCCAACTATCCCACAATACAATGCGCAACATTTTATAGACATGAAAATGACTGTTTGGTGCATGACCCAAAATGGTGATGATAAGTAAGTGTCCAAAGTCTTAATTTCCTGCTAGAGCATTCTGTTATATAGGGTGCAGTGCACTGAATGAGTGAATGAGGAGGAGAGACTCCAGACACCAGTATAGTCTCACTTTAATGCAAAATTGCTTTCATGGCAGGTGTTTTCCATCAGCTCTCAAAGGCAAACATCAGTCATGACACCACTAATTGGGGTGTAGCCAGAAGTTCAACATGCGTGAAAGTTTCCGCCCATAGAGAGCAGCTCCACGGCAGTTTCCTACTTTGTGCTGTGTAATGTGGGCTTAACATTTTACAGGATTCATTTCGAGCTAATACATTTTGCATTAGCTGGCACTCACAAATACTAGCCACTTTTCCAGGGAAAGTCTTAAAACCTCTGTCCTTGTATGCAATGACTACAATGAAATGGATGTTGTTTCAACTCCCTGTCTATGGTATCTTCATGTTGAGGTGGATAGAGCAGTAGGCTACCATGCTAATTGATGCAATTTGTGAGAACAGGCCAGATATTGGCCTTTTACAGAAAATGTCACAAGCTAGATTTCCAAATGTAGAGCAAATTTTAACCGAATTTCAAGAATAACTGCAAGAGAAAATGCGAAAGAATGCCATCCAGTATTGTCGTACGATTAGAAGTTGGTTCATCGAGAAAAGCAGTAGGTGGCGCCAATTCCCAAGTTGGGTGCAATTACGCTATTGCAGAAGCAGAGGCTGCAACAAGATGACGTAATGTAAAAACAAGATGGGCATATGATGAACGTTACGGCCTTGATCTCTCCACACAGATCTGATGATTTATTCTGCTGCTATTTTCTATTTCTTCAGTGGAGTGGAGGCGTCAATGGCGTTTATGTCACATTCTTCAGGTATTTGTCACATTTTGTTTTTATCAATACACCAACTTTTCCACCTCTGCCAAGCGTAAAAACCTTCTCTGCGATATTTCAAGATTTTTTGGAACTCTTGGTGTTTTTTTATGCCCAAATTAAGAATGCGCATAAAATCAGGTGGATGGAAACACACCTATAGACACGTCCGGTGCATCCAGCATATACTTATTTTCAGGGCAAGTGGTTCAGCTACATAAACAGAAAAAGGAACAGGAGCTTACAACGAATGAAGCCAAGGAACTGTTGAAATATATTCCAAGCAAAACCTGAGCAGGTCCAAAATAAAATCAGCAAAGTTTCACCCTTGAGTGTGATAAACAGTGTGTGTAGGACACGGCTGTTTACCAGAGCAGACCTGGACAAAGAATGCCAGACAGGCAGCGGTGGAGTGATGGAGGGACCTGAGCCCAGGAGAGAAAATCCTGTTCTTTTTCACAAACACCTTGTAGGAAAAAAAAAAAGTCCTGACCACAAAAGAGGCTCTGTGCTTGAGGCTATTTCAGTTAAGAGTTCCAGCCAGGACAGATCCACAGAGAGCACAAGTGAGATGGAAAGAGAGAAAGAGAAAAGGGAGCTTTATTTGGTTAACAACTTCCACGAATCAGTATGGGGGAAGAACGTGTGTAATTTGGCTCTGTTTGTTTTGCATTAGGATATAAAATATGTCGGGATTACTTCATCACACATCTAAAGCCCGGTGAATAGGAGATGGGCGAGAGTCTAGTCCTTTTTTTTTTGTAAGTTGGGTTTTGGGTAACATATCAAATGTGTCTCACTGGGACAGCAGCTTCAGCAAAGCGCAGTGAAAAAATGTGAGCCCAGAGAAGAAAAAAAAAAAAAAAAAAAAACACGGTACAGTGCCAAAAAGACAGCCTCAATCAACATCAATCAACGGTCGCGGCAAACTATTTGGCAACGAGATGAAGATGTAGAGCACCGACTTTTTTTGTCAGAAGTATCCACACAACCCTGTCAGATGAGCTCAAACTCTCCTTCATCAGTATCACCATTTATTTCTTCCATTTATCTATTGCTCTATTACTCTTTGCTAAAACCTATGGATAAATGGATGAAACAGTTAGGTCACTATTTCAACCATTTATCAGCTACTTTTAGCTAACTCTTGCAACTTTTCTGTTTGCTTGATAAATATTTTCCATGCACTCATGCACTCAGGTAACTGTAGAAGTATCCATCGGTTAGGACTCGCTAATGTACTGATGTGCATCTGGCACTGGAGTATCCTGAAAGTCTAACTGAATCGAGGGCCATTTTGTGTCTAAAAATGATGCTGATATATTGAACGTGACATCGGTCATGGAGGGTAAACGCTCTTAGTAATATTCTTAGAAGATTTTATGTGTACTGGCTCTGGAGTTTGTTGAAAGACCGTGAAACAGCAGCCCTCTGTGTAAGCCATCTTTAGTTTACTGGGATAATCATGGCTCTTATCATAAGGATTTCCCTATGTAGCTGCCAGGATTGTGTAATTTGAATCCACGCCCAAAGACAAAGTCGATCAGAGTAGGGGAAAAAAAATTTCTAAGCATGTATCAAAAAAGAACTTGGCCTTGGAGTAATCACATTAGCCTGTGTGTTTAGGTCCTGGTGGAGGAAAACCACCCTGGATGGAGGTAGTCAGGATAATGGGACCGTTCCTGATGCTTTTCAGTGTGAATAGTATCTCGTTAGGGTCCATTTTACAGCCAGGGGAAAGTAAACTCAGATGAAAAGAACAGAAACAACAATAAAAGAGCAGGCAGAAGAAAAGGAAAAAAAAAGAAAGCAGGGATCAGAGATGCTCTCAGGGCCAAAACCGCAGATAAAAATCTAACCGCAGAATGAAGGCCAGATTGCTCTAATTCACTGTCATCTCGAGTATTTTTTTTTTTTTTTTTTTTTTGCATGGAGGGAGCGAGCGGGACAGAGAGCGTGGCAGAGAGAACCCCTATCCTCCCTCCGTCCGCCCACACCCAACTCCTTTCCTCCGTTCAGATTTACTGCGCTTAAATTGTTTGCCCTCTGCTTTTAATGGCCATCTCTAGATAATCAGCTCTTAAAATAAACACAGAGGCTTGGATTACGTTCTCTATCACCATCCCACTGAAGCAGAACACACTTGCGCCTCGCTCCGCTCCTCATTTTCTGTCTTTACGTTAATTCTCCGTGTGTCGGCTCCCCTGTATGTTTGGGTTGCTTGGAGGAGAGCCTTGCTTTAAGGCAGAGCGGCAGAAGAATGGAAACTCAAGTAGGGCTCAGGAGCAGGGTGGTCTGCGTCTAATAATACACCAATCAAATGTTACCACACAAAGGGCAAATAACAGAGGAGATCACCTCCAGTGCTGCTGCTGCGGAGAGGGTGTGTGATCAGAGAGAGCGAAAACACCTACTAATAAGTGTAACTGCAGCACCTACAAGTTTCCAATTTCAAATCATTTGGAGATCATTGAGCAGGATAGGATGAAATTTCAAGAAAGATCACATGGTATTACCACTTTTCCAGTAACAGATTGCACCCAGTCGAGGACCAGTGAGGGGGACCCAGTTGGGGCCTGGTTTACCTACTCTCTGAGGCCTGCGCACCCCGCTGTCTAATCCCAGCTCCCACGCCTGCCACAGGACAGCTGGGTCATATCAGTACGTTTTTTTGTGCGTGTTTGCTTGCAAATGTGGTCGTTTCTCTTCTCACAAGGCCCGCAGGCATCAGGTGTGAAGGGGGTTCAGGTGCTGGGCGAGTCCAGAGAGGGCACTCATATGGCCCTGCTGCAGACGGCGTTTGTTGTTGCTCGGCCTGCTTCTATGGCGCACGTGAGCATATGCATGGAAGCACACATACACTCTCCTGGAGTACATACACAAACAACACCTAAAAACATACTTCACACACTTCGCTCCTATGGACTTAAAGGGAGCCCCCAGGGATGTAGGCTTAATCTTTTTAGAGGAAAAACAGACTGCAATTGAAAAATGAAAGGGGAAGGGATGCAGGCTCGTGTTTATGAACGATAACAATTCAGTCGGCCAACTCACATGCAACGGTTGTATTAATTATGTATGTATACAGTACTTATCTGTGCCTGTTTGGCATCTAGGCTCTGACCTCGTCACTCCCTGTGGCACACCTTTAAGACTGCACTGAGTGAGATTGGGGAGTGACGATAGCAAATCCCTACCCTCCTCCACAGGAAACAATCAGAGGCTACAGGTGGATGCAGGGGTGGAGCAACGTCAGATGATGAAGGAGAAAAAATGTGAGCGAGCGTGGTGGCTTAACTAGACCACTTAAGTTTCCCATATGAACCTTCTCACAGCCTGTTTGTGTCTGTTTGTGGATCCAGATTATCTATCAATAGCTCTTCAATAGCTCAAACACATACTTAAAATGGTTTTATCAGCTTGTTACTTCATGAATTTTTCTCATTATATACTGTAAAAATTGCATATGAACATGGTTTTGAACTGATGACGTGTTTGAGAAGCATGTTACAGAAAACTTTACTTCTGTTTGGGGTCTCAGAGACCCCAGCTGTTAAGTACAGTGGATTGCTGCTTCATATCTGTGGTTGGTGTTGACAGGACATTTTACACAGCTCCACCAATATGAAATCCCAAATGAATGTGTTTGGATCTCTGTTATTGAGAGTTTCTTCATAAGAGGCCTAACAGGAAGTTTGACCTCTCTGGGGTGTAACTGAACCCAAACATAAGCATCATCACCATGTAAGATAAAAGACTGTACACTTCTTTGTCTGTCAACGACTTTCTGGAAAACAAAAGGCATATATTTATCACATCATGAACAGCCAGTTCAGCAATAAACATGAACCATTTCCTTTCCAACAATGCATTATGGTCATTCCTGGATTTTGTCACCTTCATCAAATGTGCAAGCTCAGTTTGTGGCAAATGAATGGGACCACTTCTAATACTTTTCTACATATTGGGTTTTAATAAGGTCTGTAGGAAAAAAAATATGGTTGATTTTGCAAATATTTTATTATTTTTACATATGCAGCAGTGACGTCTGTGGGAGTCCGAATAACAAGGGAGTAAAGCCAATGTCAGCAGAACACAAGGGTTAAAGCAGTTTTGTTTCCCTGCAGAGGAGTCGTATCACAGGCTCCCCTGCTTTTTAAATTACAAATGATATCTGAGCTGCCATCTCAAAGGATACTTAGAGCTTCTTAGAGGATAAAACTCACGTGTAAGCCCCCCGGACTGAACTAAGCCTAACAAAATGTGTGAATAACATTAAGGGAAAAATCTGCTCTAAAATTACAGTTTGACATTTTCATATGTCTCACTTGGTCCACATCCAATGACAAGTGTTTTATATATCCAGAAATAGTATATCATAACGCCAAGAAAATCTAATATCCTTCTTTTTCTCAAAGGAGTATAAATCATTCCTTTGAAGCTCAAATCAGGCTCCGACTATAAAAACTCAGATGCCGACACGCAGTTAGTCGGGAGCAGCTACCTGTGATGATACTTTGTTTATGCAATGTCCCGGTCAACTGTGCTCTATAGGTATCTGCCTATCCATTTGCATAAGTGTGGGGATGCCCTCTATAGAGTGAAAGTGATCTGAGTGGATTCCTCTGGCAGAGCTCTGCGCTCTGGTTGCCCACACAGTGGGCCGGAGTGCCACAGAAACAGCCCAGCACTGCATGGCCACTCAACGTGCCAACCAGGCCAGTCGCTGACACTCCTTGGATATCACCCAGGAAAGGTACGCTGAGCAACAAAAAACAAAAAAAAAAGCTATGTGTCCATGGCAGCTCTATTCATCAGCCTTTCTGGACAGCTACCCAATGCACGGACGCAGTAAGGCCAATTACACACTGGAGTATGACAGCTCAGTGTTTGTGTTGTGAGGTTGACTTGATCTTCTTTTTAAGGACAAACAAATCAAATGTTCAAAGCTGAAGTATGTGTTATAGACACGTGTCATTCTGATAAATAAATCCAAACAAACAATGCAATTTCATAAACTTCTTTCCCCCTAATCTCTTCCATATTTCTATTGCTCACCAGGGAGAGAGGGGAAAAACGGTGTTGTTTTTCTATCTTCTATGAAATTTATGCGTCGAAGCTGCCAATAAGAATTCAAATGAGTCTGAAATTATAGACGAGAGAGTTGAGCGCTGACAGTTGACGGGTATAATGAGAACGTTACCGTCCAGAATTATGCCTGTGAAATGGAGCTGGCGGTCCACACGAAAAGCAAACAGACGGAGAAGGCGAGCTGAACGTGTCAGGTGATTTGGTGATTTTTTTTGAGCAGGAGCCCGGAGCTGGACGGAGCCCTGCCCGGCCCAGGAGAGGGAGACCTGAATGAAGAAGGGTGAACTATTAAATAAAAAATATGACACTGAGGTAAGTAATGGTTGCCTGAGGAAAGTCCAGATTATCTGTGATAGATATGCAAAAATAGTACAACGATTGCTTTAATCATAAAAGTCAATGATGCTGAATATAAAATTCTGGACTCTCATAAAAAACTGTAGCCATCATTAAAACAGCTACAGAAAAAAGTGTTATAGTTATTATTACTACAAAATCTTCCTATTCTAAGAGGAGAGCTGTGAACTACAGTTGCTTAAAAGTGACGCAAAGAAAAAAAAAACACATGAAACACAGTCTCCTTTATTCTCTGCAACGGCTTGTTCAAAGTGTAAATCCCTCTCTTCATTTCTTTGTCCGCGCCTGAGCGGTGCATTTGCTGTTCAGCTGCTCGGAGACAAGGCGAGTTTATTTATTTATCCATTTCCCATTAATTAGAACATTTGCACTGACAAACGCGGAAGTATTCGCATTAGCGCCTAGTTTACACCCGCTTTTCCCCCGACTATCGGCTCTCAGGATGCAAGAAGTCGGATAAAGTGCTGCGTTTCTTTGAAGTGATGATAATGGAGAAAAGACACCCAGGTGCACTTGTAGACACACAGAAACACTTTAAAAACACTGTGCCAGAATTTCTGAACTCAGCAACACGGACGTATTAAAACAGACAGACAAGTTAATAAAGTCTGAAAAGTGTGGAGATCTAGAAAACCTAAATTTGCCATTGAAATGAGGGAAAACGAATGCAAAAATAAAGGATGGCTAAACATGGAGTGTACCTTACAGTCAGTCCATACTGTGCTCAGCACTGGGAGTGGGACCCCCACCCCTGCGACCCCATATATTCACTCTGTTATTTCAGGGAACAAAAGCGGGGCTCTCGAGGCCATGGGTGGATCCCTGAAAGGAAGAAAGGAGTCCTGCTCCTGGTCCTGGCTGAATAGAGGCCTTTCACACTTAGAGAGGCCTGTTTACTCTCCCTCAATAATGGCTCTAATTTTCTGATCATTATTGAGTAATTCCATCCACCCCCACACCCGGCGTTTAACGCTTTCTCCAATCACTCACGGCACCACGTTCTCGCCTCCAAAGGGCCCCCGTCCCCAGTGATGTACAATACATCAGTCCTTAATCCTGACTGCCATTTCCTGCTCTGCCTATGAGGACGTCTACCTGAAGACGTTCAGCAAAAGGCAAAAATTACATTCACATAAAAAGGAGGAATCATTCAGCATTGTTTATTTGCCAGTAACGTTTTGGTTTTTTTTCCCCACATGTGGAATCATTCTCTCCTCTGATTGGAGAAGAGCAGCGCTTTATCCTCCATTTTGTTTTGGACCTGAATCCACAGCAGCACCATCACACCGAGCAACAATGTTCGCTCGCTGAAAAGCCGGTGGAAAATATTTTGGAGGTAGGGGGGAAAGAAAAAAGAAAATGAACACGTCTGGTAACACGATAGCCATTTTATTCGACGCGCCGACATCTCCACAAAATAAGACCTAAGTTCACGTGTTCGGCTCGCATTTTCTGGCAACCCGCTATGAAAAAGCAACCATAGGAGTGGTGGTAGGGGCGTAAGGGGACGCGCAGAGGGGAAGACGTGTTAAGCGAAAACAAGGATATGGGGGGAAAAAATGTTAAAATGTGAGAGAAAGAAAAGGATCAGAAGGAGAGAAGTTGGCAGAGACTGTGTCGGTTTGAAAAGCTGGCACCTTCTAAACAGAGCTGCAGCTTTGGGTGCCAAATGCTGCCAACCAGCCCCACTAGCCTGAATATCTGCCCTCCCTCTCTCTTTGTTTTCAGCATGGCATTTTGCATCATCTTTATTCTACGCTTTTCTTTTTACTTTATATCAGTGCTCAATATCATCCTAACAGCAGTGACTGACATTTATTACCATTAAATGAGAGAATAAATAAAGCAAAGGAAAAACCAAAGGGAGATATTTATTCATCTATTCATTATTAGTGCTCATTTCAAGGATTTTATTTGGATTTTTTTTTTTTTCCGTAAGAGGATTTTGTTTGCCTATAATTGCTAATTTTTGAATTCGAGACGGTTTTAAAATCAAAACAAAAATCCACACAGAGACGGGGGGATCAGGACTCAGCGGTGTCGCTGTGTTCCGGTCCCGTTTTCCGTATGGAAAGAGCTGTCCCAATTACAGGGCAGTCTCCCCCGTGCTCTGCTCCACTGGACCGAGGGAACAAGGCGCGAGGCGGACCGATCAGAATCTGGCTGCTGGGAAGCGGCCCAGAAAAAGAAGCTCTCCTTTCTGCTCCTCTGCCGTCTTCACCTCTCCTCTCCTCCTGCTCTTTGCCCCTCGGCTCAAGCAGCTGAGAAGCCGGGCCACCCCTCCTGTGCGGGGATACGTATGTTTTTAGGGGACAGACAGATTTCAGGCCTGGCGCCTGTACAGAGGGAGAAAGGACCGGTCATGCAAATTCACATGCTGAAACGAGACAGTGGTTAAATAATACACAAAGAAACTGGGGGGAAAATGTGCGCCTGGTTTGTGTTCAAGCTGTTTTTAAAAAGGAGAAATTCTATTCAGGAATACAGTAAAATAAATGCAGTAATTGCTCAATAGAAAAGCCTTTATATTTATTTTATTGCCTGTGCTCATTATATTCATTAATGCTGTTTAAAAGCATATTATTAACTAATTTAATTTCTGGAGAAATTAATACATTTGTTTGTTAAATGTCAGCCACCATTTGCTAAGCAAGTATAAAAAAAGAGCTGAGCTGCTAAATTGCTAAAAGAGGCACCATAACATTTATTTATTAACGTTAATTACACAAATAATTAAAAATCACTGTACAGTGAAATTAGGAAATAAAGCTAATCCATGTTGCCCACAATAGGCACTTTCTGGTACAAGGAATTTTTCTATTTGCAAAGCTAAGACCTGACCTTTGTTTCAAAATTAGACTTAATTCAATCATATACTCAGTCTTTTGTGTATCTTTTGCAGTATTATTCACTAAACTGGATAATTACAGTGAATATGAAGCAGGTTGGCCTGCTACCAAACCCACAGAGCTGCTCAGCATTCGGACCTATAGAGTGGTGGAAAGTTGTCGTGAGAGATCGGTTAAAGGAGGTCAGAGGATCGGGCCGAGCGTCAGCGCAACGGTTCTTTTCACCGATTTATTTGGAGGGCCGATCATACTGGAATAATCTGTTTACCAGCAATTCCTTACACTCCGCACACTCCACTCTTCTTTTCTCTTTTCCCTCCTTCTACGACATACACACACACACAC
This sequence comes from Holacanthus passer, assembly GCA_025331565.1. Lineage (NCBI taxonomy): Eukaryota > Metazoa > Chordata > Actinopteri > Pomacanthidae > Holacanthus > Holacanthus passer. The sequence continues at coordinate 948,848 of JAFREQ010000109.1, forward strand.
ACACACACGAAAAGAAACTGGAAAAACTGGGGGCTCTGAAAATGAGCCAAGCCGGGGCTGTTGGAGGCCCCTATGCCTCAGTGCATATTAAAACACCACGGTGTCACTGACGCTGTCCCGTCATGAGATGGGGCTCGACGAAGCTCAAACTTTATTGGGCACATTATTTCAAATGACAACAAAGCGTAAGAAAGTTTCCGTTGAAAGTGTCGGACCAGCAGCGTTTTTCACACCAGATGAATGCAGCTCCCTCGGCGCCGACACTCTCTGTTTCTCTGTCGGCCCCGGGGTTACAGGCCGGTGCCAGAGCGCTGGAGCACAATTCTGCTCCCCGTCCAGAAATCTCTGCTCTGCACAACACGCTCAGCCAAGGAAAAGAAGAGACTGAGAGGGATTTTTTTTTTCTTTAAATCATTATGATTCCCTCTTTTCTTCTTCTGCTATAGGACAACATATAGCGAGTGTATGGGAGTATTACGGCTAGTATAATCTTGTGCACTGTGTACAGCCTCTATAAACCACCACACACACGTATATATATCTTTGTGTGTAAAAACACAAAACCCACTCTGTCCTGTTGGTCTCTCTTTCATTATGTAACCGCATCTGATAACGTTACCTCCTTTTGAAGCTCAGGATATTGGGCGAAGCAGATAAGATGTGTTTGATGGCTTAGAGTGACGTGCAGGCGTTAAGTCTCTCAGTCGGACTGTCTGCCTCCCTGTCGATTCCTCTCTTTGTTTGCCTCTATTAAAAGACATTCTCTTGGCCATTTGTAACGCGCACAGACACACTGATGGGTAAACGAACAACTTACAGCACAGCAGCATGGAGATACGGTGCAGTCTGGCACACACAAACACACACACAGTTGGCTTTCGGACCTGGCCCAGGACACCTCTCCGGTCCGTCTGTCTCCAGCACAGAGAACAGATACGGAGGCTGCGCTCTCAGAAACATCTTTTTATCATAACAGCTCAAGTAATGAAAGCTGTATGAGGCGGCTCGGGCTCCAAACATGACTAATGCTGGAACCGTGTGGCTTCGTCAGACTGACAAATATGGAACACGACGCTCGAAAAACATGACCCGATCTGGAGGTCTCTAGGTGGAGGAAGGCCCTCAGCGCCCAACTGGCGAGCCAGACTTTGGTTCTGACAGACATGTGATCAAAGATGAGATCAGATTCTCTCTCTCTCACTTCCTCCACACCCCTGAACCATTATTGTTATCATCATCAGATGCAGCAGAGTCGGTAAAAAGAACCACTTTTGAGGTCGACTCTCATCAGCCTGAGACGATTATATCATCATCTGTTTGTGTTGAGCGCAGCCAGGTATTTGTCAAAAAGGGAGAGTGATCAGCCTCTTTTTTTGGTTGCGGAACCTTTTCTTTGCAGCTGCGGAGCAGAAGCGCAGATCAGTGTACAGCGGCTGTGATCTGTCCCAGCTCTCACTGCCCAAGTCTATAATTGGACAAAAGCAGAGACACATACTGTACTGTAGGGAATCAGAGACAGAGGAGGGGGTTAGTGTGTGTGTGTGTGTGTGTGTGTATCTCCTGTTCTGTCAATCACGCCGCTTGAAAGCAGAGCCCCCCCCTCCCGCAGCTGGCGACAGTGACATCAGTGGGACAAGAGAACTGACACACCGCGGTGGGGACAGGCGGGTGAGACGGCCGCGGTCCAATCATCAGGCCTGGCAACTGATAGCTTCCGCAAGACACAGACACCCTGGAATGAGGAGCTAAGAATAAAACTGTAACGCTGCCACCCCAAAGGTTAGAATGGAGCCACTGTCTGTCTGTCCTCTGTAAACTCTGGTTAACCCCAGCCAGCCTCCTGCAAAACACAGCAATTTGAGCTGATACAAGTGGATGTTTCTCATTTGAGTCGTTTCCTAATGTTCTCTCTAGTCACACGTGCAAGGTGCTGCACAGGCTGCCTTTGAGGTAGCTGTGGAAAAGTTGAGCAGGATCAGAATGAAAAACTGTCTCCCGTCCCCCACATCGGCGGACTTTGTTGGCAGATGCTGCTTTTAAAATGCACTCTGCTTTTTTAAGACACGAGCATAAGCAGGAAGGACAAAAAAAAGCAATACTTCATTTGTGATTGAACACAAGCCTTTTCTAATTTAAAAAAAAATGTTTATACTCGGTCAAGGGAATGTTGTGCTCTGGACTGAAAAATGATATTTGAAACAGATTTGAAACAGGATGCTCATATATGTACAAAAAGAAACACAAATGTGACGCACAAACACACACGAATCAGTAAGATGAAGGCTGATCGAATGGATGTATGGTGGAGGAGGGGGGTGAGCGGCTGCTGGATTCTGGCACAGAGTGAAAAAAAAAGGCTTTACTCCGAGGGGCACCAGGCTGCGCTGGGAGCTAATCTGAGCCGCGGTTCGCCACGGCGCATTGTGGAACAGGAAGAGGCGCTCACGGAGGCCCCGCGAACTCAAGCAGAGTTACACACTGGGCTGAAAGGAGCCTGGCAAGGGGTACTCTGTCACAGAGGAACGCTGCTCCTCCCTGCCAAGGAGAAGAATTAAGGTCCTGTAACTGTATGCCAGTCTGTGGTAAGAGACCCAGGATCATAGTAAAGGGCAGGGAAAGGGTCTGTAACTGTGTGTGTGTGATGAGAGAGTCAAGGCTTACACCTGATCTACCTGCAAACACCTGATTCAGGGAAACAGACAACTGGGCTGTAACTGAGTAGCCTCATGATGAAAAGGCAAAATATATATTAGCATATTATATCAAATTGTAAATGAATACTGCTAAAGCTGGAGTGACAGAACATATGAAGTATTTGTAGTACAGCTGGGCCTCAGCTGTGAATATGACACTAACGACTCGCATATAGGACACATTTCAAGCATCTTCAAATATGAGAGCTACTGTCTGTCTGACACACAGCACCACCTGCAACACCACTAATGCACCATCAATAGCTGTTTTTTTTTGTTTGTTTGTTTCAATGGGTTTCACATTTTTAAACAGAATCATGACGTCTGCACACCTCAAAAATGTAATGCTGCTAATTATTTAGATTTGCAATGAACGTGGATTATTTTTAAAAGAATAACAGTTGTGCTCACTGCAGGAATAACCCTGTAATTAACATAGAATTTTAATATCTTAAAATAACATAACAAAATACAATCATCTTGTTTCACATCAGAGGAAGTGTTTCTATTTTGTAAAAGCAATAAAAATGTAGTTAAATTTTTTATCATGTTAATATGTTAGAATTGTTATTTATTAACAAAACGATCACCTTTGTCAAATTTAAGTATAAAACAGAATTAAGTATGAATATGATATATATATATATATATATATATATATATATATATATATATAACTGCAAAATCTAACTGAAAATTCAGGCTATTACATTTGACAGAGTCATATTGCCCTCAGAGAAGAACGCACGCAGGCTTGTTTACACATAACACTAAAATATTTTCACCGCCTCTATTTTAACTTTATGGCCACAGCAGGAAACACGTGTGCTGAATATGGAAAAATAAAACATGTCATAAACAAACAGAGGCAGACCCACGCTGCCATAGACAGAAAAGTCTCAACCTGAGTGTGTGTGTGTGTGTGTGTGTGTGTCCTGAACAATCAGACGAACAACGAACGGGGCAGCTTTGGTGAGCTGTGTTGTGAGGGAGATCTCCTGTGTGTGTCCACTTCAAGTGTGAGTGTGAGTGAGTGTGTGTGTGTGTGTGTGTGTGTGTGTGTGTGTGTGTGTGTGTGTGCGCAGAGGAGTGTGAGGCTGAGGCGGCTGAGGCTACAGACAGGCGGACTCTCCCTGCCTCCTAAACTACCTGGGACTGGGCCAGCTGTCACTGCACTCTCCAGACCACCACACACACACAAAAGAACCCACACACACACTGCTACTGACACACCAATCTCACAATAACATACACATGGATTACAGACACATGACAAACTGCCTCTCTCCCTCTCTCTCACACACACACACACACGTATGCACATGCATGCACACACAGATAAACAGGTTTGCAGATGCTTTTGTTTATAGATGGCACCGGAAAACATGCACATTTGGATTTAGACAAATTTGCACACAAATACTTGAACAAATGTACCAATGCAAACATATCTCTAGGTAAACACAGGTTTTAAGCCGGGCTGTCAAATTCTCAGAATCTCTTTAAACCAGATAGAAACATCTATTTGAAACACATTTTTAAAGATTATACTGCACAGACTGCCCCTTTAAATGTCAAGACGTGGTCGTTATCTTAATTCTGGCTGTGTTTATCAAAGCCTGGCATTGGCTCAGCTGTGTACATAGTGAAGGGAAGGGTCTAATCTGCGACTCACATGCCAAAGTGTGTGTGACACATCACATACTGACCTGTGTGTGTTGTTCTGTGTGTGTGTGTTCAACCCATTCTCATTCCCAGGTCGTCAAATGTCGGCGTTCTGGTCAAGCCCCTCACATTAGGTAGCCTTTAGCGTCCACATGAGATGCCTGCCAGAAAGCCTCTCTAACGAGTGGTCAACATTATGGAATGCTTGCAGTTTGGTTTGGTTCAGGAAACAAAACGCTTGGTTAGGTTTAGTAAAAGATCATATTTTGGGTTAAAATAAATACATTTATGTAGGAGATGTTAGTTTAGTACGTATGTTACATACAGAAATTAAGTATGTTATGTTCGTTATATAAAGAAGTCAACGCTGACTTCTTTTAATTTATCCTTGGTCTCCTCGGTGAAAGTCCAGTGTTTGACTTTTTTGCTCTTACAACACCACCTTGCTCTCAGTGTCTAATGTTGTTGTGGAAGGGGTTATATTGGAGTTAGTTGAAAGCCTGGTGCGTCTCATACAGACTAAAAAGTACCTTGTGCATCTGTATGAGATGCTGATGGATGTGAGAAAAGGTTGGTATTTGCTGACCTGGGAATGAGAACGTGTGTGTGTGTGTCTGTCTCATTCAGGTGACTACAGTAAATGTGCCCACATACCTGGTGTGTGGACGAAGTATGCCAGGTAGAGGTCCAGCTCCTTGACCGTCACTCCAATGTGGTGTGGCTGGACGCACAGGCCGTGGTTGGAGCACTGGGGCGACTTGACCAGCCGCTCCCCGTCCGTGCTCTCCAGGGGGCTGCCCTTGAACAGGATGACCATCACCAGGTCCAGCCGCCACACCTTGTCAGCCTGGCGGAGGCAGTCGATGCGGCGGATCTTGCCCTTCTGGTCGGGGTTGGACAGCACGCAGCAGGGGGCCTTCTTCCCCGTGATGGTGAGCACAAAGTCCTCGCGGAACTCGGGCCGGATGTCCTTGCGGAGCTTGGCCAGCAGGCGCGAGGCCCACTTCTGCTTGATCTCTGGCTTCTCCCCCAGAAGCTCGTCCTTCACCGCGCGTTCCTCGTCCTTGGTCATCCTCTTTTCGTGCTTCTTGAAGTACTTGCGCTTACGGGCCTGCAGGTTGAACCAGGTGTAGGAGAAGGCACGGACATGGGGGAGGAGGGCCTCAATGAAGGGATGAAATTCATCCTGAGGAGAGAGAGAAAAAAATGTGGCGTTAGGGAGGCTTTTAGTTTGAAAGAGAGCATGCAAATCTTCAAAATAAAGCTGTTAAAATATTTAGATAAATGAAAAAGAGGCAACAGTGAAAATGTAATACAATATGATAATACAGCTGATATTTAAGTAAAATCAAAATTAATTAAATTATGTGCTAATCTAAAATTTAATTACACAGTTTGCTAAAACATTGAAATTTGAAAAAAATATTCAAATAAATATTTTAATATAAAATGTCAAAATATTGTATCACTATTACAATTCAGATTAAATACAATTAAATATGCAGCAATTAAAAAGAAAATGAATCTCAACTGTAAAATGCAAAGCCTCAAATAAACATCAAAAACATTCAAGACAACATATGCAAAATGCATGAATTCAAATCCAAAAGCAACTGAAAAGCTGAGCCAAGTTGCGCTCCCCGGTGTTCTGCTGGAAAAAGAAAAGTTATTCTGCTGTACCATAATACCTTCACTACATATCTCTGGGCAACAAAGCCCAGATCTCGCCACAGCGCTCCTGTGCCAGGGTTGCCACACACCGGTCGCTCACCACCGCCAAGCTTTGCCGCCACAAGACCACTGTTGAAATGTGCTGCTAAAAGATCAGCCATACCATTTCCTATCTCTGCTACCATGCAAGGGAGCTCCAACCAGACTCACATTTCCACAACAAACTGAAAGCAGACAGAAATCACCACAGAAAACCACACTGCTAGAGGAAGACAGACGGCCTGGTAGTTACCATTTTGCACTCTCATCATAAATTTGGCACAGCGTTTAAAGTGAAAAAAAAAATCTCCTGCACCAGTTTTTTTTTCCTCCCGCGCTCCCCAATGTAAAGCAAGTGCTGGTTTGGCAGGATGTGGAGAATTAGCAGATGAAAAAAAAAACTTGGGGGGTTGTAAAAAAAATAATTAGCAGAATATGCTGCTCACTAAAGACAGTGGGCCAAAGTTTAAAACCAAAACAAAAAAACCCAAGATTTTAGGAAGGAGAAAATTCACTGCAGTGGGACCACGGCCAGCAGCCCTTTAGACAAAAGCAAAAAATGACAAAAAAAGACAGATAAAAACTTGTAGCAAATTATCAAGTAAAAATAGAAATGTTAAGAGTTAAAAAAAAAACTTCAACAACGGGGAGAGATGCACTTAAAATAAACAGTCCTTTGTGCATTCCAAAAAAATGAAAAAAATGAACCTTGAAAAAAAAAAAAATCCTTGGCAAAGTGTAATTGGTAGTGGTGTCTGTTCTGATCCCTGGGCCCGGCGCAAGACTCACACACACACACACATACACACACACACACACACCCTCACACACACACACACACAGATGGGGGGGCCAGGGAGAGCAGAGCACAGAATAGGGAGGAAAAAAAAAAATAGAGAGCCGAATCAATGTTGGACGAGCGCATACGACCGCTGGCAAAGCCGAGTGCTGCTTCTTTTTTCCCCTTTTCTCTCCAACTCTCTCTCTTTCCCTTTCTGTTTCTCGCTCGCCGTCTCTCGTCCTCTCCGCGTTCTTTCCCTAACCATTGCTTGAGCCTTTGCCAACACGAGTAGGGCCCACCTATTTGGCAACAAGATGCCTGTAGCCCAGCCAATGCGTTAGCTTCAAGAGCTGAAAGGGAGGGAAAAGAGAAAGAGGAGAGGGGGTGGGGGGGTGCATGGTGGGTGGGTGGAGGGGGGGGCTGGTGGTGTAGTGGCAATGAGAGGGAGAGAGCAAGAGCGCGCAGGAGAGAGAGAGAGAGAGAGAGAGAGAGAGCAGGAGGGAGCAGGTGGGAGTGTAAGAGAGCGAGCAGCCTTGTCCGACGCTGCACAATTTGCCAAATCGACAAGTTCCACTCTGACACGGAGGCAAAGTTCAGGGGAGCAAACCTTCTCCTGCACCAATCCCCGCAGCCCTCAGCCTGCCTCCATCTTTACTATGGCCGCCATCGCCTCGTCTCCCTCACCTCCCCCCCCACACGCAGAAACCCCCGCCCTCCTCTGCGCTCCTCTGTCTCTCTCTCTACCCTTCTCTCTGCTTGCATAATGCCACCTTGGCAGAGGATGGCAAAGAGAGGACACACAGCTTCAGAATCCCTCCAGACCCCACCACCGGCAGCTGCTCACGGGTTTACCACGGCAAACAAAGAGGGAGAAACAAACCCAGGCAGCCACACTCCTCTGACTGCACACACAGAAATCAATGACGAGATGATTTAGAGGCAAAATACAGGAATGGTAACAGAATTTAAGAGGGGGGGAGGGAGGGAGGGAGGCGGCAGGCAGGGGAAACAGAATCTGCCTCGGCTGTATTGAACAGCGGCTCAAGCAGCAGATAAAAGGTCAGAGAGAGTGTTAACGTGTCCCACGAAATCCCCAGTCCCAAATTTGCTTCCCTCCCGAACTCCCGGGAGGATCTGGCGTTCGGTCTGCGAGCGGCGGCAGCGGCTGCCATGTTGCCTCATCGTGAAGCATGTCATTCAGGGTTGCACCTGCTCTGCAGACAGCCAGTCTGAAGGCACAGGCGCTGCTGAATCACAGACCGGGAGAACGGAGGCTTGTGACTGCAAACAAAAACTACAGACAGCGTGCACAGAAATCATACGACTCCTCAGCTCTTGGGCCGCTCACATCATTCACAAGTCTGCCAACGCTGGAATCCAAGGCAACGAAACCTATCCGATATCACCTAGAGACTTGCTCCAATTAGAATCACATGCAGTCAACAAACGCAGATGCAAAGAACGTGTGCAGAGCTGACACGACTGGTTGATCAACAGAGAATTAACCAGCAACTGTTTCCATAATCGATTCCTTGTTTTTCAAGCTAGAAAATTGAACATTTCCAGAATCCAAGCTCTAAAAAATGAGGATTTGATGCTTTCCTTTATGATACAAAACTGAATATCCTTTGGGTTTTGGACTGATGGTCAGAAAAAACAAGACATTCAAAGATGTCGTCTTGAGCTCTGCAAAATTCTAACAGGCAACATCTTTCACAGCTTTGTGACATTTTATAGGCAAAATGATTAATGGAGAACATAATCAACAGATTAACCAAATGTGAAAATGACTGAAATCTAGAGCTGCAGCTCTAAATTAGTGTTTTCACAAATTATTTGAATTCATAAATTTCTCCTCTTGCTCAAAGAAAATGACTGGGTGCATGACATGTCAAAGAAGGAAGTCTTACTGTTAAAATAATGAGGTTATTGAAATTCCCATTTAACCAAAGCAAAATTGCATTATGCAAACAAAGGGAGAGGCACTCAAACACATGCACCGCCACCATCATTCTCTCACTGATAAACATCACGGCCTCCGCCCTCCCTCCAAACAGCAATGCATTTCAGCTTCATCTTCCAGTTATGACCATCAGTGACGCCCCCAGGTCCATCCCCGCTCGCTTTGTGTGTCACTGACTGATGCAAATGTTTGATGTGTGGTGATCAACAAAGCAAGGGATCCACACATCTCACTGTGGTATTTGTGCATGTGAGAGAGAAAGGCAGCATCAGAGCTAAATATATTTCCCACCTGCAGTACAAAAAATAAATAAATCAGGAAAAACTTAACTGGCACTTGAATGTGACTCCCGCGTGTGCTTTTCAGTCAAAAATTAAGCGTTTCTGGGTGACCCTGCCAAAATGCAAATAAACCACCATTGAAATGTCACTGGAATTTGACTACAAGGGGGGTTTAAGTCATTTTCCTTAGCTATGCTCTTTTTTTGCCTTGCATGGGCTGAAAAAAAAAAAACCTCATATATTTATTTTCCAGGAATAACTGTTATGCAGATTCTTTCAAAGTGCCAAATCTGGAGGGAGAGAAACCATCATTCAAACTCTCCGTGGGTGAGCTGCACCCCGGTCTGCACTATCTGCTGCACCACACTGGCTCTGTTTGATGCTCAGGCTGCTGGAGCTGAACGCCTGTTTAGATTATCGAAGCACCGTGAACGCACCACGGAAGGTCTCTCTGTTGATCTCCTTACCTGGAAATTTAATTAAAGCCAAATGCGCCTTTAATTTGAGCATCTTATCAATTAGCAGTTTTTTTAAAGTGATATTTTTACAAGCTAACACCTGCAAACAAGAGCAGTGCACGTGTTTCCGGTATTTTTTTCAACCTTAACCTTCCTAGAAAAAAACTCACCAATCTGCGTCCAGCATGCGCGTGATGCATTATGGGTCATATTTCAGGCCTGAAAATAATAATAAAAATGGCAAACAATTCCTCTCTAATTCAGCCAATTAAAGTCACGGATTATTATTTGATGTTTTTCCCTCAAATATCATCCAGACTCCGTTAATAAGACGAAAAACTCGGCCAACACAATTAAAAATGCACCATCACTTCTTCCCTTTTTTTTCTCTTCTCACAGGGCACTTAAAATATGAATACTTCAAAAACAGTGAACACATCATCGACTGCCAGCAATAACATGGAAATACAAAAAGCTGGAAATAAATAAATAAATAAATAAAAGACGAGTTAATTCCCCGCAAGCGACACACGAGAAGCTTAAAACCCGACGTCAATTAATGGCGACAGAAAAGAGCCGAAACATGAATGAATGAATGATGAAGATGTGGCAGAGCTTCATCATCCTGTAAGGCCCCGAATGACCCCGAATGCAGCTGAGCATGAGACGTTCACAGCCTGGAAATTGTCCTCGTCATGAAGCTTGATTTCTCATATTTTGTCGTATTCTTTAAAGAGGGGTTCTCTTTATTCTATCAAAATAAATAAGGCAAAATAATCCTAAATGCTAAAATGCGTGTTCTTATGATCATTTGGGTTTTTAATAATAATACAAACAATACAATTTCCTCTGCAAAAGCGTCGATTTCAGTTTCAGATTTTTCCCTCAGCTGGATTTAAACAGTCTATGACGAGACAAAAGAAATGATTTTGAAGTCCTTTTATTTTTCTATTCTCCGCACGTCTGACCGAGACTGTGGAGTTGGCTGCCAACTTCAGATTAACTCTTTCAGTGAGGAGAGAAAAGGCTCTTTACTGTGGAAAAAAACCACAGAGTTTGATTCATTAGTGCGCCTGTGAAGCTTTTTCAGCTCCATTTGGATCCACAGAGGAGGCTCCAGTCTTTAAAATAGTTGGTATTTCTTTTTTATTAATTTGCATGAATAGTCTTGAAACTTATTTTTATTGTTTGCTATTAGGCTATTTAACACTTCAATAATTTGTATTTTGTTTTTTAAATCAAAAGTAGATCTAGAAACAATATTATAATTTAATTTCAGTCTAATAATGTTGATCTGAATTTTCTATTTTTCTAATGGTGAGCACACATGAAAGTCACACTGACAGTCATCATAAAAACACGTTATACACTGTTTTCTTACATGTTTGCCTGTAGCTTGTAAATGCTGCAATGATGCAAGTAATTTAATCTATATTCAGACTTTATTATTTTGAATAAACCAGCTAACAGGAGGCTGTTCTGCCTGCTCAAAAAGTAAATCTCTCTACGTAAACGCATGTAAAATGAAGGCAAACAAGACACAAATAAAACTGCGGAGCGACTCTGTTTAGTTTTTAATCAGCCAAACTTGTCTGACTTTCCAAGAAATGAGGTAGATGTGAGCTCTAAAGTCCAAATCCTCAAGCCAAATAATCAAAAGTCTGGCACAGTGAAGTGCATTATTTTTTTGCTATGATAAATCCTTGATTTGAATGTTTTGCTTCTCAAAAACATTTAAATGTTTCATATAAATAATTTCAGCTCTTCTGAATGCCCCAAATATGAGTTTTCTGCATCACTCGTAAACATCTTTAACTCAAGACAAGCTTAGCGATCTCAGGCAGCGATAACAGTCTCTTCCTCTTTCTGACCCACAATGCCCAGCAGTAAGCCTCTCCGCCCTGCTTTGTCCTGCTCCGTCCGGCGGTACCTGACCTCGCCGAGGATGAGCTGCATCTCATTAGACCAATTAAACCGTGGTCTGCATAACCCGGGGGCCTTACAGCCGCCTGGCCCTTCATTAGCGCAGTCCTGTGCTGGTGGGGCTCGGCTCCGTCCTCTCCTGGCCAGCTGAGTGTCCCTGACCCTGGACGGAGCCCGACGCCGGCTCCCTCTGACCCAGGCTCGGAACGCTGACAGAGAGCCAGAGCAGGGAGGGAGGTGGCGGTGGAGCCAGAGTCAGGAGATGCAAAGAGGTTCAATCATTCGCTTAAGAGTGCAAAGATGCTCGCGTGAGTGAGGCTGCTGTGACATTTAATCAGTGAAATCTTTAAAACAAAGCATGTGGATTCATCCAGATGTGGATACTTGTCTCATATACCCTTGAAATTCTAATTTTCTACCAAATTATGAAACCTTGTGCCATGTAGGAGATTCATATATCACAAGATGGCAGGTGAGTTCCCTGGTTTCATCAAAGCTGTTTCCTGAGGTCTTCTTTAGCTTGCTGTGGTTTCGTACTGTAATCAGAACAAGCTACAGTGCCTGCTGCATGACCCTCCATTGTTATCACACACAGTATCATTCCTGTTAATTGTGGAGGGGGGCAAAAAAAAGAAGAAAAAAAGTGGCTCAGAACAGCCCACACTCTCTGTTACTGTGGCGAGTAAGTGATGCGTAAAGATCCACGCCTTGCGCCGGTTGCACTTCTCCAAGTTTACAAACCAGCACGTTACTATGTGTGAAAAATCTGCAAGCAATTTGCGGTGGCTGCGTGCTAACGTGCCCAGGGAGGGCCGTGTATGTGTGTGTGTGTGTGAGGGGGGGGACCGGGCGAGGAAGAGGCACGCACGGCACATTCCAGTCCCACAAAGGGGCTCCTCTGCCTGGCTGCACTGCAAAACCAACTGGGCCCTTTCCGACCCCTGGCTCTGGAGCTCCTGGTTTATCCCCCCTGCAACTACCACCAACATCAGCCACGATATTACATTTTTATGACACGGAGGCTCTGTTCCAGCAGATAATGATTCATCTTCAAATCAAACTACGCAACACAGGCAAGAATTCACACGAGAAACACTGAAGGTTTTGTGTGCTGAAAAAAAAAGAAACACATTATGCTGTAAAAAGGAATGAGATCAAGGTAAACCAGATTACTCGAGGCTATTTTGTTTTTGTGATTCTCTTTAGAGATTTTATAAAATAATATTTGTCCCTGCTTGAGGAGGCAGGGTACAGGTTGAGACGTGCAGATCTTCTTGCATGAAGATGACAGTATTGATGAGCAGGTGTGGGAGGAGTGGAGGAACACACTGACATATATTCCACCCAAACTTCAGGCAGCATGTGGTAATCATGCTCTTTATTGACATGGATGTGCTGATGTCACGCTCGTGCATCCCTGGACTCACCTGACAAATCAAGGCTCCATGCCTCCGACACACATTACCTTTTTTTTTGCACACATGCAGGCTCCAAAAACCTTCTTCCCTCAACCCCCGAGCCGCCTGCCGCTGTCTAGAAAGAATGTGCTGTTGGATGAAGGAACCGCCCTGCGTCTCACTAACGTGTGTGTGTGTGCGCACGTGAGTGATTGGCCATGCCTGGGCAGGCCGACTCAGCACCACAACAGCCATGACTGAGTGTTTTCTCACTGTGCCAGCCAACAGACTACTGCTGCTCACACTGCTGCCAGTGCAGGCCGACTAACGGTGATACTCGACCGACCAAGACCAAGACGTTACGTCCTTTTAATGTTGCCTTATCTCTTTAGATTTAAATAGAACAATTTAAACTCGTGCAGGGAAAAAAATACACCAGCCGACTTGCACAATTTCATCGACCAAGATCCAAATAATAATCCTGCCAAAGTGGCTGGTAGAGGAGGCAAACTTACAAACTGCAGCCAGCTATTAGCAGCATTTGGCTGGTGGAGGGTGTTAATTTTCTACCCTGGTAAAAACCAGCTCTGTAATCGGTAAACACGGTGCGCCTGGCCTGCAACAAAGAAATGCATTTAGCAAATTCATTCTCTTTGATCCTGCATTCCTATTTTGGTTTGATGGAAGTTGATGTATTTTTGATGAACACATCAGAAACATTTTATCATCACAGAAGTGAGATATCATATCGTTATAAGAGTATATGAGCAGCCGGTGCCCGGTGGCCTTCGCTATATAACCACGTTATCTTTGATCTGCTGAGTCTGGTTGACATGCATCACAGAGAATTACAACTGCATTGATTTATCAATAGGCTCAAAGCAGAGGGATGTTACACCATAACCCCTCTTATGAAAAGATCCCTTGGAATTAGAAATTTCAACATGGCCCGAAATGAAAAGGATCTTCAGGTTCATGTGTTAACTTGCCGCTTAACAAAGCTGTAGGGCTTTACTCGTCTTTTCAAAGAGATGAGTGTGAAATGCCAAAGACAGCCTTTCACACACTGTTGGAAGAAGAAAGTGAGCTGAAACAACACGATTGTGTTTTCAAGCCCGAGACAAGCAGCGCGCTCGAGCAGAACACTGGTGTTTGTTGCCCGTTTGAAGGTAAACCCGACTGCAAACAGTGCCGCTGCGCCAAAGGAGATTTGAAACATCCTCCTGGTTCTCTGAAAGCGACACCACCATTAATACTCCATTTCACTCAAGTTTGGAAAATGAAGCTTTGTGTAGTCAGTGAGCAACACTGTTTTGTCTCCACCCTCCACTCACCAGGTGCCTGATTTACGATTAGAACTCCTTAAAGCCTCATATGTGGTTATACAGCGTTATAATACATTAGTCACTAAATGCAAAATGATCTCTAACCTGAAAGATTACAAGGGGGCTTGTGACCCTTTGCAAAAAAAATCAGTGTCTAGTTGGGGCCCCTTGTCATCTCAGAGATGTATTTGAGTTGTTAGCCGTTCCACCACAGAGCGATTTCCCCTAAACTTCTCAGATGGTTCCAATTAAATTACTGTTCGACTCCCAACCAATGAGCTCAAATTATCCAATATTTCACAAAAGGACAACGATTAGAGAAATGTCCAAAACGTTAATACAAATTTGTATATCAGAATTTTTGTTTTTCCTCTTTCCGACCCCATGATCACGTGACCCTTTGGAGGAGGCCCACCCCCCAGGTTGAGATGCACTGGACTACCTAGTGGCATTTAAAGCAGTTAAAGGTAGCTCCATGTTTCCATTCTTTTAGTAAAGGATTTGAATACTTCTTCCACCACTGAACCCAACACACCAGTTTTTTTATGGCTGCATCCTTCTCTCACATGGAAATATTCAACATATCTTGTGCATCATTTTGCACAAATGTACCCGAAAATCCAGCGTGACATATTTGGTATCTTGTTGTGATCACTACTAGAACAATGTTCCACATCCACATCGTGAGCCTGAGAAATGTTAAGCAAAAAAAAAAAAAAAAATCATTCATTTATCAAGTAAAAATACCAAGTATATTAATTCTCCAATGTGATAATATCCTGGTCTATGCATATCATTATTCATTGAATACCTGTTGATATGTATGTCCCAGTTATAATTGAAAAAAACTGTTCAATGTGAGATTGAAAAAAATCCCTACACTCGTGTTAATATCCTTATACTCAAATATACATTAACATCATCACTATTAATAAACATACAGGGAGCCCTAAATTAAAAGGGTTATCAAGGTTTGTGGTCACAGTGAGTTTGCAGACATCACACTCTTAGTGGTCATAATGACCACGGGTGGCCAGCGATGTGGAGAGCGCCAAGACTCTATATGCAGTGCTTATGGATGCAGGGCCAGAAATAACAGGCCCACGCTAAATAATCGTCCCTTTCACTCCCTACTACCATGACATCACCACAACCACAGCCGGCATGAGGGGAACAGAAGTGTTGTGGCTCTGCGAGACAGACACACACACAGATAGACAGAAAAAAGCCTCTGGCTGCCTCTCTGCAGTTGTCTGTGTTTCTCCTGTGCAAATTGTAAATAGTTGAGATCTGAATATGGCATCAAGCTAAATCAACACTGTCGTTAACCTTAGCTGGATGCTCGGGGATAAAGAGCGGAGACCAACGCGGACTTGATAAAACACACAGGTCAGAAACTTTCCCCAAGCTGCCTGATGTGCTGATTGCACACAATATAAACTCGGAGACATATGTGCAGCGACAATCACGGACCAGGCCAAGACAGAAAAACTCCCTCCTGCATAAAGGCTCCAGGAAAGTAAAGCCCACTACTAATGCAGTGTTGAACGCTTTGCAATCAGACAAATAAAGGGGCAATCTAGCACACAATCAAACTAGAGATTTAGCCTGCTCTCCTGCCAACAGCTAGGGACCTCCTCTTTCTGAACAAGGGATGTACTATTGACTATACCCCCCTCTCTCTCTCTCTGTCTCTCTCTCCAGTCTTCCCTCTCTGCCAGTCTGAAAGGCGTGATGCCAACCTTTTCCACCATTGGGCATGCTGCCCTGCCCTTTATGCAAATGCTTTGCCGCAATCCCTAACTCACAACCCCCACTGTCTCACCCTCCACGTCTGTGTACCCCCCCCAATTGCCGCCTGTCTATATATTCTTTATCTTTATACGTTTCCATTTAAATTAACCAAGTAACTGAGCTTAAGCCATAGCCATAAGTTATTAATTAAAGCTCAATGATCTGAGGTCCTGACTGTATGGATCCTTGAATGAAGCGAAAAGCGCCATGCGCGGCCTCTACTTTGTTTGGTGCCCTCCGTGGGCAAAAAAACACCGACCAGGGGCGAATATTTGACGGAGGTGTGGTTGTATGTGTCTGTACGAGCCCTGATAAAGAAGGGCATCGCCTGGCAAAAAGAAGAGAATAAAGACAAAGAACGGGAGGGAGGGCAGGGACGTGGCAGAAAGAACAGAAAATATGAATAAAAGAATTAGGAGTAAGTAACAAAAGGAGAATTTCCTGCATTTTTTTGTTTTGTTTTTTGCATTACATTTAAATCCTTCAAAACATCTTCAGAAGCATATTTAGTGATGGCTGCTCCCTTTAATTAGCAGGGTCACATAATGGCAAAGACAAGGGGTCACATTCATGTTGTTAAGGCAGCCGTAACCCATATTTAGGATCTGCGGAAGTGCTGAACTAAAGCATAATGAGGGGTTAATAAACTTACTGCTGGCTTAAATGAGAATGAAAGGGTTAATCGTGTGAGGGAAAGTCAATCATGGCTGCCACTGACAGGCAGGTTTCACAAGTTGGCACGGGGGCTGAATAAACAGGAGAGGTTAATGAATTAGTAGTCAATAGAGGTCAGAGCAGAAGACTGGAAGAACCGAAAGAGTTAACAAAGACAGAGAATTTGAGAGAACTTAATTCAGGGCAGAAAACATACAGAACGTTTGAATCTATGAACTGTAAACAAAAGAAACGGAGGCCGGTGAATGAATATAAAAGGGGAACATGAGGACAGCGATAGGGTTAACACAGCGGGCCCGCGGCTGAAGGAAGAGCCCTGCTAATGCTGTTAAAGCAGAGCTTCCGCTTCTGCCGTGGGGCGAGTGTCGAGCCGCACAAACAGGGCGCGGGGTCCACACAAGCCGGACAGATTCGAGCCCACACACACACACACACACACACACACCACAGGAAAGGAGCTCGGCCTAAGACAAACACTGCAAGACCAGACGCACTCACACACAAACACTACTGTCTCCTTATATGCCCCGAGTACACCGGGACATGTGGTGCGTTACGCTTCCACTTCCAAGTGTGGAGCAGGCTGAACGAAAAACGGCCCTAAAGTCAATCTAATACAAAATGTCCTATAGAAAATGCAAATAAATGCTGTTCAGTGATAGAGGGGTTTTTTTTTTTCATGCCGAACAGGTCTCCCTTGCAGAGGAAATCTCGATCTCAGTGGCGACAAATGGATGGAATTTTCTTTTTCCAGATAAACAAACAAAGACGTGTAAACCCTAACAGTCTAGACCAACAACATAGCACCGCAACAATCTCCAAATATAAACTTCAAGCTTTATTTCCCAAGCCTCCACACAATGGCTGCTCTAATCTTCCTGAGAGAGGATAGACAAATAAACAAAACCAAACAGGTTGGTTGAGGGAGAATTAAGACTTTAACACCCTGTGCTCTTTTCAGTGGAATGCCACTACACACACACACACACACACACACACACAGAGAGACACACACACACACATCCCTTTCCCCTCTTCCTATGCGGACTTCCTTGTCTGAAGTCACAGTAATAAAGTTTTCAAAAACCTTACGCGGTGCCAGTAAGTGACGGCGGGCAGCGATGACAGACGGGAGGTGAGGGAGGGTGAGAAAGGCGAAACAAAGAATAGACGTTAAGCTATAAAAGCATCATCGACACAGAGGCACACACGGAGTTTTATAACTTAAATGTTTCGAGAGTCTCCCTACAAATTAGCACACTGACGAATGCACCATCAAGACATGAGGGAGCTTGTTTCAAACTTATTTATTTTTACACATAATTAGATAACAAGATTAATCACAAAGCACAAATTGAATTTTGTGGTTTAGGTCAACAACTCAGTAGTTAATGTTTAATCCAGTTATTTAGGCACTAAAAAATGACTGGGTCAAAATATGGATCAGTGTAGTGCTCAGCTTTCAATGTCTCTCGACTACCAATACATTTGTGACAGTTTTAGGATAAATTTTGAGCTTGCAGTGTCTAACAGTGAGTCAAAATTAGTACATTTTAGTTTGGGTAAATAACTCAACAGCAGTGTAAAATGATTTAAAAACTGACTCAACTTGGGTCAGTATAAAAACTGCCTTTACCCAGCAGTCATGAATAGAAAACCACCATGAGCTGTTCAGTGTTATCTTTTTATATCACTGTTGCGTTATTTGTGGTTGTTAACTGTTATAATCTGCTCTCTAGGCTCTTTTTAAACTTATATGTCATTATTGTCTTACTGATTGTTAATAATATATTTATCCTTTAATGTCATATGCACATTAACCGACAACAAATTTGTGACAGTTTTAAGGTAAAACTTGAGCTTCTTGTGTCAAAATAACTATATTTTAGTTTGGGAAAATAACACTAATACTGTTAATCCAGCATTGCATCATTGCGACAGGTATATTGACCCAAACTGAGTCAATTTCTTAATGCATACTTTCATCAGTAGACCATTTCTAACACTGAACGCATGGCAAAGCAACGCTAGCCAACCTTTAGATGTAATTATGACCTCAGCTTTAATACATTTACAACAATAATAAAATGTTACAATGGCAAGACAAACAGATAACAAGAGAAATATCAGGATATATTAGAGCATAATTAGCATTTATCAGACCAAACCCAATCACGGTGAAAAATAGAAAGTGTGTGTGTGTGTGTGTCTGTGCATGTGTGGTGGAAGGAGGGAGGGAAATGAATGAGGCCTTTTCTTACAGCAGAGCCCAGATCAGAGCTCCTAACTATGGGATTTGGTGCTGTTGCCTTTCTCCCCCGGGAGGGAGTAATTAGGTTAGGGAGGACAACTGCCGCATTGTTTTAACAGAGGAGGGATTGTGCAGGCCAAAGTCCCACCAGCAACATGCTTCCCTCACAACAAAAATGCCAAACGGATTCTGCGGCGCTCGGACACACACATCCGCACACACACACACACAGGCAGAAAAACTTTTTTGGGGTTTCCTCTGTTAAGTTTTGCACAGAGAGAAAAACCTGGCTTTTTATGCAGCAAAGCCTTTGGTACTGTGTGTATCCTATGAAATGTCAAATATAGTCCAACAGTGTCAGATATCCTCTCGTGTTGTTGCAGTTGTGGGATTCTGGCTCTTTGTGGGACTCGGTTCCCTTCAGTGCAACGGCGTCTACTCTCCCCTGTATCCAGAGGCTTGGCAACACGCACCGCTCCTAACTAGTATAATATGGTTATGATGCATTTGCATTCCTTCCAATCCCCTAGGAAATACAATACGCCTATATCGTCTGTTTTAATCACGGTCTGCTTCCAAGGAAAGTAAAAGGAGAATACAAACAGTCACAGCTATAAAGAGGCTTTCTCAAATATACTTCAAGTTCGTTTAAATACATCCTCCGCTGATTGATAGAGAGTAAATCAAACAAATCATGCTGCTAGAAAAAATAAAAGGACATGGAGAGCTCCCCAGTCTACTGTATTTACAATACACAGACTATGGCCTCTTTCATTCCCGCCCATTTCCATCTCCTCTTTTTCTCTTTGCGCCGTGTTTCCTTCTATAATCTTTCTGTCTTTCTGAACCCAAAGAGAAGAATAATTCTGCTGTTGTTTCACTCCTCTACGCCATTCTCAAGGCCTTCAGCTCCTCCAAGTATTAAAAAAAACACACACAAAAAAGCGCACCATAATATGCACCTCTGCATACCCGCCCACACCATCCCTATTCACTTTCATCATAAATCTCCACTGCCTGGCTGCAATATACAGTCAATTTGTGGTCCCCATATGAGTCCTAACTCTAGCTTGGAAATACTTCTATTCAGGTGTGCAGATGGAGAGGAAAAACATGGCAGGGTGATAAAACAAAAAAAAAAAAAAAAAGATAACACGCTGAATAGAATATATGTGTGTGACTTGATATGCGACTCTAACAGACAGGTCCACGAGGCCTACAAGAATCTTTTCTCCACCGCAGCCTGACGCAGGTGGCGGAGATGATTGCGCTTTATTCCAGATGATGACCATAATGAGCCCAGTTTGAGTTTCGCGAGGCTTTTCTCAAGACATTTGCGCACCCTGAAGAGACTCGCATCCCGTTTCGACGGAGCTCGGGAAGCTGTGGCCACAAAAGAGGACGCGCTGGCTCTCCATTAAGGGTTGCAGGCGATCACATCACAACAAGGGCTCCAGTAAGAATTTCAGACTATACACACTAGCTAGATGTCTTAATAACAGGAGAGAGTTGAGTGAAGCATGGAAGTGAATTTATAAACTCTCATAAAGGAGCGGAGATTGTCCCGCTCCGTGAACTCGCAGGGTAAAGCTAAATGTGGCCCATCTGTGTTTTATATTTTAGCAGTGACATGAAATCCTCTTCCTGTGCTGAATTTTCCAGTCAAATATACAACTTTCCCTGTAACGCACACTAATCCTGCAGCTATTTCTCTGCGCCTAAACAGAGCAGAAAGTTTATATCTGAATTCCCTCGCAGAGTACGGCGCAGCTGTAGTTGGGATAGTAGTTACTGGCTGGCCCGGGCCAAAAGGAGAAGCCGCAGAGTTGTGTTTGAGTCTAACCCTGAGTCCTGCTTGGCCTCGATCTCCTCCACTCGACTCTACTCTACTCTCATTCTCGCTTTTTTACTTCAACAAGGGGTCTATTTGACTCTACTGTACTCTGCTCGACAGTCGAGGGGGTCTCAAACAGCCTCGGGCCTGCAGCAGCAGCCAGCAAACACAAGTCACAAGAAGCATAGAGCGCGCACTCATACCCAACACATACACAGACACCGCCACACAAAACGGAGTCAGTTAATAACACACAAACTCCCGCCCTCCAGCTCTGTTTGCTCACAGCTGCCAGGCCTCCTCAGAGTTCATCTGAGGTAAAGATATGTTATATTATGCAACCGAGTATAGATTTTCCACCCTTGGCCTGGCGCCAACTTCCTGCTCCAAAGAGCAAGATCGAGTGCTTTGTTCCCTGGGGTGACAGCTATTCCTTGCCGGACGGGGTGGCCGAATTAGATACACAGACAGAAAACAGACAGGATAGGTAACGAGGAGAAACGAAAGGGAAGGCAAGCAAGTAAGAAAGGGCAAGAAAAAAGAAAGAAAGAAAGAAGAGCATGCAGCGCTGTTGTCCTAAGATATTGTTGCCTGTGTTTCTTTGTAACTTAAAATCCTCCTTCCCTGTCTACTCTATGTCTTTTTCCCCGGCTCTTGAAATCAGGTCACAACTGTTTTCATTACTGTTTGACTTGCGGGTTCATAAGCCTCCGAGCGTCAACGTTCCTCCACCCACCCCCAAGACAGGAAAAGATTTTCCCTCCAACATTAACCCCATAAATGCCTATTAAG
Organism: Holacanthus passer; assembly: GCA_025331565.1. Lineage (NCBI taxonomy): Eukaryota > Metazoa > Chordata > Actinopteri > Pomacanthidae > Holacanthus > Holacanthus passer. The sequence goes on from JAFREQ010000109.1 coordinate 970,390, forward strand.
CCCAATCATAAGCTTTAAGCCACGTTCCCGGGCCGAACGAGAATAAAAGCAGATCTCGAAAGTTGATGCTTAGTTTAAGTCATGGATATAATCATGGTTGGGCTCATAATCTTATAGCCGACGTGGATTATACTCCTGCATGGTCACTGTTTTCATCTCCTGTGCAGGATCAACATATCCAGGACTCTATTTGGAGCTGTTTTTGCCTCTGCTACAGCATGAGGTAATGTGGCGTGATGATGAAAGAAAGCCTTGGGAAATTTGAGGTACAATCAACGAGCCAATCAATGCCTCTTTATCCTTCGTCCGCTTAAAGGAAAGCCAAAGAAGCGGTGAAAAGATAATGAATGCTATAAGATCATCGAGTGGCGTCACTGCGTGATGTCATCCCGACTAAACAATCCCCGACACCGCCGTCACTTTCCAATTAACTGCAGCCCAATGAAGTCTTTGTCCTTTGTGTCCAAATGATTGTAATTGCCTCTCCAGGCTTCACCAGGTGTGCAGAGATGTTTGTTTTGCATGGTAATAAATGGATGGATGGATGGATTTTGTTGGCTTCTGTATCAATGATTCCAAACCAGGGTTACTCATACCCCAGGGGGTACTTCTGCAGTTGCAAGGGGATATGTGAAAAAAAATGAAGAGTAGCTCAACTAATTAGAAAAAAACACAAATTACAATTTGAAGAAAAAGATATAGAGTAAATGATCGCAATTTAAAAGTGCATGGAAACTAGTTAGCAAGCGAGTAGAGGTGTCAGTAATATAAGTAACAGATCAATGGCAGAAATAGTTAGATAAAAGTCAGAATAAAGGCAAATGTAAGGGTTAAATGATCCAAATAGTTAACTGGGAGGTAATGGATCAACAGTTGAAATAGACAGTAACAAACATGAAATTCAAATAGTTAGGAAACACCTCAAGTGGTAGCTATAAAAATGCTAATTTGACCAAACTGAAAGTGATATGAAAAAAAAAATACTGTCATAATATTCACTTTTACAAAGTCAAAAGTGTTGAGTAACAATTTAAAATCAATTTAAAATTAACTTAAGGTGGGATCACTGAAGGGGTCTAAGAGATTCGAGGAGTGCACATCAGATAAAGAAAGTTAATAACCACCGTCTTATATCCCACATAAACACACTCTACTGCAGTAAAGAAGTTATACTGGGCGTGATTTTGTTTCCGAAAGAATGCACACCTGCGCCTCATGCCATTAATTAAGTATGTGCAGGTGCGTTATGTATGAGGAACCGCAAGATATCGCTTGCACACATAGTTAGGCTTGAATTCAAAGAGACACACTGTAACGTGGAGACGGTTCGTTTCTGAATGGGTAGATCTATTGTGGCTACGGCTCCTGTCTTATTCACAAGATGATAATATGTATGCATGTTTGTGTGAATGCCTGCATCTGCCATTTTTTTCCTTTTTTTTTTTTTTTTTGGATAGCGAGCGCATGTGTGAGAGACTGACTGCGATGGAAAGTCAGCCTGGGGAAAGCTTGCGAAGAGAAGGCTGCAGTCAAACACACACACAGAGCGAAGCGGTGCTCAGATTTCATCCAGATTAATCTGGAAGCTTTGTAATGAGGGGTCTACTGTATATATTTAGCCAGTGCAGTGAGATGTAGGTCAGACAGAGAGGCAGGACAGGCCAAACAACATGCCCAGATTGCCCACACTGAAGTGACCTTGAGTGGGCCGTCTATGATCCGCAACAACAACTCTCTATCTATTCCTGTTGACCTGTGACAGACTGATACAATGGCTTTGCACGTTCCTTGTTTTGCCCGGTCACAAGTTCGGGCCCTTGCGTTCCTCTTCGTGGAGAACAAAAGATCTCGCAAAGTCAATATCGTGCAGCTTGCCTTTACGTAAATGTTACTTGTTGATTAAAACGAAAGAACAGAGAAGGAATTATTGTCGACGTTCGCTCCGTGTGTTGATACTGGCGTTAGTTCAAATTTATTCAATGCAAGAACAAAGCACACTCAGACACATTTCTCAGTCTGTCTTCTGTGGCACTAGACACGGAACTAAATTAACTAAACACTGCGATATGTACAACAATTATTCCCTTTACAATCCACAATGTGACTTAATTGATTGATTGAAACCTTTATTGCAACGACAGTTTTGTGCTGTCGTCCTCACACTAGTAGCTTCGGTGCAAATAAATAATTTTGCGATCATGAATCAACATGTAATAGATAATGTCAGATTAATCAGATTAGGAAGTAGAGCTTCTTCAATGACCCACTGTTTCATGTTTGGTTTTTTGAGGGTTTTTTTGTGACCCTCCACTTAAAATCATGCTTCACTTGTCGTCATTTCTGGATGTTTGACCTTCATTTGCTGCTTCTCTGTGCTCACTGTGAATCTCAGTTTAAGGCACGTACATACGAGCAGGATTTGGTGACATCATAACGTGTCTGGGTGCCAATCGTGGTTCAATATGCAATTTGAGGGAAACTTTTTTACAAGGTAATTGAATTTGGAAAAATTACAAATTTCTATTTAAAGCACAGTATCTGTATAAGTCTTCAAACAATTCTGGAGGAGGTCCTTTAAAATTACAACAACAGACTCATCAATCTGAAATGATACACTGCTTTGCAGCTCAAAGGTTTTGCCCTTGAAGCCTCTCCAGTTGGGCCAAGAATGACAGAAAGGGTGCCTGAAATTTGACAGATACTCTCACAGATACAACATCTATCCAAAACAAACAGACGCCCAGGAGAACGAGGAAGAGGGTAGAGGAGGAAATATGTGTGTATGCCTCACGGTGTATCTGTGTAAACCCAAGGTGCCACACCCTCTCTCATATACAAACACTGTAGATTTCCCTCTCTCTGTTTGTCTCACTCTTTCACACACGCCGCCACCGCTTGTGTGTCACCACAAACACCTTATCCTCAATTGCCCGGTCAGTTTTGGCTGTCACTGAGTTCCCAATGCCCGCATAATGGCGGCACTGTTATTTAGATTTATGACTCAAAATCAGAGGAAAGAACATGCTGTACTGATGTGTAAAGCTCAAAGCTCAACTATGACAAAGCTCTCAAATATTCGCCGATGTATTTCTGCTTTCTGCTCATGGATTGGTTTGGTAAAGAAGGCGCACTTTGTCTTGGTGGTTTCTAAATTGAGACGACCCCCCTCACCACCACCCTTCATACACACTCCCCCCATCTCCCCTTCCCTTCTTTGCTTTCATATTGTACACTAAGTATTTTGTATTCCTGTGTATATTCTAGCTCAATTATGTAATTTAGCACGTGTGTGTGTGTGTGTGTGTGTGTGTGTGTGTGTGTGTGTGTGTGTGCGTGCAGTAGCCATGGCAACAGCACAACATATCGGCGACCACAGAAGCGCGCTGGGGCCACGGGCACTGCCAGGGTTGTGCCAAAGACTAATCCATGCCAGAGGTGACATGAGCGAAGGAAAAGTGAGGAGGGTGGAGACAACATGACACACACATGCACAATCGCACACACACACACACACACACACACACACACAGACAGACAGACACACCAGCGCTATTACTCTCTCTCCTCTCACTCCTCGCCTTCCTTTTCAAACACAAGCGCACACACTGGATATCCTCCCATTCTTCTTGGCTGGAGCCTCCCATGGCAGTAGCAGTAGGAATCCATTCTCCACGGATGCTGGGACAGCTGTGCTGATACTGAATGAGACACAGAGTTGGTCCTGCCTCTCGCTGCGTGCAGAGCGAGATAAAAAACTACATGCTACTTAATTCAAATCTATATATCGCCTGCTGCCAAAATGCACATGGCTCATCTCGTCTTTGTCTTCGCCACCAAAGACAGCTCTGGATTTTCTTTCGTAAATTCGCTCCTGCTGACGCACGATGCCCCCCTCCCCGTCTCCAGTCACCAGCTGACGATAAATGCAGAAAATTTATATCAATGACAAAGACATTCATCACACAAACCTTCACAGCCCCCTCAGTTATATGCTTAGAAATACAAGATCCACATTACACCAGTTCTGAAGCTGCTATTCGGAAGCTCCTATTTGGAGCTGTGCAGGTCTACCTCCTGGGTTTAGGCTTGGTGGCACCAATGGAAGGACCACCAATGGGCACGAATGTCACCTCAAATGAGCACAATGTGTGAAACATCTGAGTGTCTTTTAATGATGCAGTGCTGGCCTGACTGGCCTGCAACTGGCCATGAATGAATAAGTAAAAGGAACATGGTGTCCCAGGCAAGCGTCTGGCTTTATGACCTCCTGGTGTCCCGCGATGAAGGGGGGGGGGAGATCCGGCGACAGAACAGCAGCGAGGCCCGATCGGCCACTCCGGTTTCAGTCCTCTTTACGCACAACTCGGTTAACAAGCGAGCACAATAGATCAGCCCTACCTGTCAATCAAACGCTGCACTATGAGTTCATTCTTCTGTCCGCCGGCCAAAAGCAGAGTGCTTTACTGGCTGCTGGGTCACTTATATCCACACAAACCAAACTTGAGCTACACTGCGACTGTATATACAGAATTAAGACAATTAAACTAGTGCACAAGTGAACCAAAACCCACAGTGATACTATAATTCAATCTGAGAAATGCAATACAGGCAATGTGACTTTGGGGCTTGCTCTTAAAATCAAACTGCAGCCATCAGTTTGAAAATTTTTTTTTTTGAAAGGATAAAGGTGAGACACAGCGGCCTGGAAACTATCATCCAGGCTAATCCAGCGATAACCACTCACAGGCCTAATTGGCATGAAGACATGGCACCAAAAGGTTTCGAGGTGCATGTTTGCATGTGCACGCGTGTGCCTTTAATTCTGAAAAAATCCAACGTTTTCTGTTTATTCAGACTGCGGTTCCATCAGATTTTAATCCTCTGAGCAGCTGTTCCAACTCATTTTGCAGGCCTTGGGAAGAGACAGAGAGGGAGGGGAGGGAGGGGGAGTGCAAGGGCCACCTCACCAAATATGTGTACATGTAAAAGTTAATGCTTCAAAGTCCTGATATTGATTACATTAATTTAATCTGATTTTCACACAAAACAAACTAGCTCATGCCTCTCCCCCCTCCTCCTCTATACACTCCTGTGATATTTTCATTGAAAACACCGCCTGATAAGGCGCGATAAGGATTTGCTGGTGACGTAAGAAAAATATAATACATCCTCTTGGAGCAACAGAGAGCGCTGATAAAGAACTTGAGAGTGGGAGGACAAAACGATGCGTCATGTGCGCGGAGACTGACCTGAGAGCAGATGTGACTCCTGACTGTGAGAGAGAGAGAGAGAACAGACCGGGACCAAACATTTGTCACAGACTGTCACAGAGGTCTGTGAAGAGCTCGGAAACTGAGCTGTCCGATAATTGAACTACAGCGAGGCAGATAAGGCGCTCGCAGCAGCACGAGAAAGAAAGTTTGCAGCATGTAATTTCAGTTAAATTAAGATATAAAAGGAGATGTTTATAAATGCATGCTGCTGTTTTAAAATGCATGCTTAACTTTTTTTTTTACAAATTCAAAAACCACCGTCGCCTTCTTTCAATATGGCCTAGAAGTGATATTTGTGCAGTCTATCTACCTGTGCTCCAAAACCAGGATTTTGCTTTTGCATACATTAAAACACAAAGTGGTCAGAGCTGCAGCCAGTTTTTTGCGCTGCAGAGCAAAAAAAAAAAAAAAAAAAGTCCGCTCAGACCATGTTGCCAATAACAGGCTGCAAAAACGCACATAGAGAAAATGCAACTTTTCATAAAGTGTGTGCAAAATAATCAAAGGTTTGCCTCTCTCCTGTAATAATTCCAGCTGCAGGTCAGGATGTATGTCACAAAAAAAAAACATTTTCTCAAGATGGAATATATGAAAACACACACACCTAATGCGGAATAAATAGGGACTAAATAGGACTTACCACTAAGGCATTGTTTAGAAGGTGAGTAGGGTAATACTTTAGTGTTGAGAGGGTGTTAAGAGGCGAGGAGAGCAGGGGTCAGCGTCCAGGCGGGCAGAGGGGAGGGAGGGAGGGAGGGGGGGCAGAGGGGAAGGAATAAGTTAAAATGTCGCACCAGTGAAAACAGTGTGAGATGACAACAATACGAGCTGCATAAAGTGAACACATTGAAAAAAAATGCAATGAAACCAAGAAAAAGTTTTTTTTTAAGGTGCAGATTTGCGTCACTGTGGCCTGCAGGGAAGCGACACTTTAGGTTCAGAGAAAGCAATAAAAAGGGATTTGAAAAAGTTACATAAATAGTATAAGCAATTGAGGAGTACGAGGGGAAATAATGTCAAAGACAATTTGAGCAGGAAATTGTAATTTTACTCTAAATTATAGGCTTTAAATGTATTTGAAGAATGAGTGAGAAATTTAAAATGTGACACACTGCAGACTTAACTTGACAAATGTATAATATCTGCTTGACATTAAAAAATAAAGGTCTGAATGTAAATGTGATTTTTATGCCTAAATTAGAGCAGCATGAAAACCAGAGCTCTCTCTCTCTCTCTCACACACACACACACACGCTCCTCTCATGGCCGTAATTTGCCTCCATTACGCAGCGTCCGTCACATCCCAGCTCGCTGCTTCTCTCCAGCAAGGCTTTTATCACAGTTAATAATTCATTCGATTGTTTACAATTGTTGCCATATCCGAGGTCCAAGCTCGATTTTTTAATTATTAACAGCAATTAAATAAACAAAATGTGCCTTTCCGTCTGCAGACGGAGCTGCAAGGGAATGCTCTGTGTGTGTGTGTGTGTGTGTGTGTGCAGAGAGAGAGAGCTGTTTGCACGAAGAGGGAAGTTGTTTCTTCTCACACACACACACACACAATTTTTAAAAAAAATGCCACAGAAACACAGTGTGAGGGGCTTTTCTATCGTCCTCCTGGCCAGCCAATGACACACTGCAACTTACCATTATGTGCAACATGTGCACTGCATTACACTGTATGAGCTTCTGTTGCCAATTAGTGTTGATTAAGGCAAATTTATGTAGCTAAATAAAAGCTTCTTTTGTGCGAGGATTATCTGCTGTGAAAGAATTTTTATCAATCACAGATAAAGTCATCATCACTGAAGGCCTGTTTAGAAGTGCAGGCCTAACGACTCAGGGCTAAGAGCCATTAAAAAAAATATACAAGTAAACCATCCCATACACACAGCTTATTCTAATCTATAGGCAACACATGTGATGCCTGTAATCATACTTTACAAATCTGTTTCTATTTTCCTGACATTTCTGAGTCAGATTCAGCCAGTTTCACCCTCTAAGTCTTAAGTCAACACACTAAGTGGCCTCTAATAGTTTCTTCAATAAAATAAAGAATGAAGGGAAAATAATAAAAAATCTCCCTTCCCCTTTCTGGTGTCAGCGAGAGGACGACATTATGGTCCGAGCTGCTAAAGTCTGTAGATGGAAACCAGACATGACTTGTGCCCGCACGAGAGAGGAGCCGAGAACATCCTCTCAGCCTCTGGTGGCAGCCGTCACAGGCATATTATGATGGGGAGGAAAAGTCTTTCACTGTAAAAATCAGGAATGAATTACACACCCTCGCAGTCCACTGTCAGACGAAGCCAATGAGGGATAAACAAGTCTGCTTTATAAGAGTAAGACTTCCAGCAGCTGTGTAACATGGGCAGGTCGTTGCCACCGGTTGGCTGAAATGAAGAGGATCAAAAACCTTATAGACCTGGAAAAAAAGAGGCTTTGTCTGCTGGAAGGAAACATTAGATTTTTTTTTAAATGTAGGATTTTTTTTTTTTTGGCTGAACTAATGACAGTTAACACATTTGAGTTTATAAAAGGTCTAGATTAATAGTGTGAGAGGGGAAGCTGAACATTTTTGTGCGGCTGAGGTGCAAAAACTGGAAAAGTTCTGCAGGCAGGCTCAGATTATTTCTCTTCACTCTCTCTAAGTGTGGTCAAAGGGTTGTTTTTAGGCTGAGATTTATTGTTATAACGATGCAGTTATTAATATGACGGATCATGATTTTTTTTTTTTTAAAGAGTTAAAGCATGAATAAAAAGCAATTCAAAATTGGTCAAATGACTATTATAGATGCCTCACACATGAAGAGGCTGGTTTCACCACAGTGTGTCACAAGAAATTAAAAATAGTTCAAACAGCTACTCGATCACTTTGTGGAAATTACACTTATCTGCAGCACTTTGTCTTTTTTTATATGAATAGTTTGGCAAATACAAGCCTAGTTTTTAATGAGGTGCAGCACTACAAGATATTAGAGAAGCAATTTATAGATAAAAACAAAAAAAACAGTGACATTAATTTTAAGTGACTCTAAGCAACTCTATACTACACAGGAACAGGAACATGAAGAGACAGAGGTTGAAACATAAATATAAAATGAATGCACTATCTGTGTCTCCTGTTAACCTGCAACTACACGTCAGCACGTGTTGCATTCATGTGCACAAAAAAACAACTTGTAAAGTGGCCCAGCAGAGCAGAAGATGCAGAAGGTCTGTGCTGTTCCTCACAGTATATAGCACACACACACACACACGTACGTACGTACACACACACACACACACACACAGCAGCTCCAATGTCTCGCTTCTCCCGGTCTCAGCTCCACATGAAAGCAGCCCTAAAGGCGGCGGTGTCCTGCAACTCCAAACCCCTTCATGCGAGGAAAAAAAAATCTCCCAGCAGTAATATTAAACTCCGCTTCCACAGCCCCGTGTCTGTCCCTGCGCCCTGCCTTTCCCCTCCTCCCGCCCGGCTCCCCTCCTTCTTTTTTATATGAAATACATTTCGGGAGAAGCGCCATTTTCTCTCCAAAAAACCATGTGCGGTGGAAAAAGGCGCAAGAAAAGTTTCCTGCGGCACCGAAACGCGCTCCGAGGCGGGACGAGAGCAAGAGGTGAAGTTTCAGGAAAGACACTCGAACGCATCAAATAAACACATGTGGAAAATAACACACAGAGGCAGCAGCGCAATAAAAACACACACACACACACACACCGGCACTGCAGCCTGGCCAGACAATGAAATAAGATAAGACAATTTACCTGTGTCAAGCAGTACGGAGAGTACATGGTTATTTTTAGCAGGGAGGATTGGAGAGCTTATTTAAGTTGGATGGAAGCTCGCTATAGTGCCGCATTGCAATCGCTCGCCGTCCTGTTTCTCTCACTCCATGCTGCTGCAGCTTACAGTAACCCCGCCTAGAAAGTGAAAGCTTGCACAAACTTTCAGGGAAAAAACTTTGTCTCCCTCCCCTCTTTGCTCCTCTTGCACCGCTTTTTTATCGCTCTCTTCTTTGCGAATTCTTCACACGCAATTTTTTTTTCTTGTATTTTTGTGCACGTACATTAAGGTGTCGTTGGAAATTTTGGACTTTTGTGATGAGATCAATGTTTCTGTGGTTAATCTGTCTGACGCGATGTGCCGAGCCTATAGGTGCATCTTTGCCATAGTAATGTTATGCTTGAGTTGCGTTTACTGACGCGTCCAACCCATGTTATACAGATGCAAATAATAATCGGAAAGTAGACGAGTCCTTCAGTGCGTGTTCATGCATTGAACACGCGCCGAAGGAGGAGTTGCTGCAGTTGTAGTTGCGCTGTTGTTACATTATGACTTGAGGGAGACACGTAAACGCATCATCAGAATGGCTCAGAGTGGTGTATCAGCTGCTTGAAAGTTTATATATTTAGTGTGCAAACTTTTTGTAGCTTATGTTGTGGGAAACAGCAACATAAGTGGGAACATCCTTTAGAGAAGTGAAAGTTGACTCACAAAAAAACTAAAAATGTATATAATGTATAAACCAGGGTTACAGTTCAGTTGCATGAATAAAATATTCTGTTAGGGCTCCTGATGTGAGGATTTTAGCTCTTAAGTCTCGTGCATTAAAGGCTAAAGTTTGCACTGGATTATATACTTAAATTCATTTGCAGGCATTTGAATCAACGCATTATCTCATCAGGGCTGTAAAGTTAAGACTATTTATTTACTGAACCATATTTGACCCAGTCTGGAACCCACAACTGTAGTTTAAAAAAAAAAAAAACCAGTGAAGTGAGTCCAAGCCAAACAGTCACTGCAGCGTTCACCATGAAGTAGAAAACTAGCAAACAGTGAAGACAGACAAGTAATCACAGCCCCTGAGCAGTATCAAAATACTAAATTGTGCTAAATTGGGGCGTGTGAGGAAACAGAAACTCTCTGTCACACACACACAAACAGTAGTGAGTGATACACATATCACATAAAAGTCATAAAATAGAGTCTCTTGGACCGGGTCCTGAGTGCGGTGCAGCGGGGATTTGGGTGGGAGTGAAGTCATTGTAAAGAAGCGGAGCTGAAACTTTGGGCCTGACACTGGAGTCCCACAGATTTACGAGGCCTACTGCTTGTGCATGTCTACCGCAAGCCTCTGCAGGGCGAAACAAAGAGATCTGTGGCTCTGTGTGGCCAATTACTGCACACGGCCAGATACGCGAGCCAGAGACGCAGGCGGGGAGGGAGAAAGTGTGTGGTCAGGAGTGTATGTACGCCACAAAACTCTAACCTCCTGTCCTCGCCACCACACAAGGTTAGAATAGCGGCATTCCTTTCCGTGAATACGATACATGGCTAATATGAAACACACGCATCCAGACACACCCTATAACACACACACATACCTTTTGGTTCCCCTTTAGGCAGGTGTATTGATTCATAAGCGCTGCCTGCTACATTTGAGGGATACTCTTTGCTCACAGCTCACTTTTTCAGCGGAGTCTTTAAAAGCACCACAAGTGCAAAAGGTTACCAGCAAGCGGTTAGACAGGGATCAACCCCCCCCACCCTCCCCTCCTTCCTTTATAGAGTCGACTTGCATGCAACACACGCAAACACTCCTCTGCTGTGGCTCCTTAAATGAGCCACACATTTAGTGGTCTGTGTGAGTAAATCTCTCATTAAGTAACACATGGTAGAGCCATATGCTATGGTTGGTGGGTCTGCTGCGGCTCTGCTTTTTCACACGCTTCGAATATACATATTTACCACTGCTCCAGAGTGGCCGGCGCTGTAATGACTTCACCCATCAGCTCGGAGCTGTTGTACAAGTTGCATTAAATAATAAAAAAAAGGCTCTTGCTAATAAACGATCAGAGAAATTGATGTGTAATTTATTCCCGTGCGGACTACTTCAGGCGAGCTTTAGGTCTGCAAAACAGGTTGTTCAAGGATGATAGTAACCGCAAATTTGCCTGAAAGGATCACAACATGTGACGATACCACACCTGGCTGCCTGTCTGGTGTAAAAGGAGACACAGCACATGGGAGATAAGCAAAAGTGTGGTTGTGCTGTTTGGCTGAGCAGATGTCAGCTGTAGTGGCCCACAGTTTACATACGATACACTTTTTTTTCTTAAAGGAGTGGTTCCCAAGCTGGGGGGATCAAGACCAGATAAATCTCCAGGGGTCAAAGATCACTGCTCGAGGCTCTTCCTACCAAGGCATTTTTTTTTACATGTGAGCTTTTTTCCAGCGTAAATTAGTAAGTTTCAAGTATTTTCTGGTCACAATCTTTTATTTCCTTATTGGTGAAGGATTTTGGAGTGTTGTGATTATAAGGCTTGTTAATTTTTACGGACTCTAGTGTCTTTTTCTACCCTTTGAACAATGTAGGTTACATTGTGTAATATGGGACTAATTTGTAAAAAAAAAAAAAAAAGAAGTATAGTATAGTGATCTGACTTTCTTTACCATTGGTAAATTTACAATGTCTGTTTGCAATTGGAAGAGCTCAGTATCACATTTGTTTTTTTATTTGAAGAGCTCATTGACCTTGATTCGTGCTCGTAGCGGAAACTGTTTCTGGCATCCCCTGATTGCTGGATTTTCCCGGGTGAGAGCCTGTAGCCTATATATGCAAGGTGCTGTTTGTCTATGCAGAACTTTGCCTGATGAGGGTCTGAGGACCGAAACATCATCAATAAAGTGAATACATGTGATGGACTGTGTGCTTTTCCCTCCATTTCAGGTATTGTCTAAAATCATGCTTCATTCTTCTGTCTTGTTTCAAGGCAGAGACACTCATTTCCAGCAAGCTCTTGAAACAACTTGATTTTAATTGGAAACAGATTTTGTCACTTGTTTCAAGAAACTTTTAGGATTAGATAATAGAAATGACGTGATAAGATGGTCATTGTTTTCTTGCAAAATTCCGGATACTTTGACGTCGCCAGGCCTCTTTAAATCCTGCTCATCACGACAACCGCACGCAAGTAGACACCTCTTCATTTTAAGGGGGTCACAATCCAAAAAGGTTGGGGCTTAAAGAACCGAACAAAGGCACTGCAACATCTCGCTCTTTATGATCTTACCACTTCCAAAACAGGGTGTTACATTCATATCTTCATTCCGTTTTAATATGCTTTTTTTTGAAAGCGATTGCACTACAAGAAGAACCCTGACATGGGAGCCAAGCACGCACACACACACACACAAAGACGGAGAAAGAAGGGAGCCCTGATGCACTTTATAGAAGACTAAGCCCCCAGCAGCAGACCTCCTGGTGAGAAGTTGGAGGTGGACACCCTCCTGTGGATGTTCTTGAACTCGCTGCCCCTGGAATCCAATACAGCTCCACCGACGCTCCTCCCCCTCTCCAAAACTCTCCTCTAGCAGCCGTGCTACTCAATTACAGCCATAATGGTTCATTTCTGTACCCCGAGACACACGATACACTGTAGCAACCCAGATTCTCTCAGAGACTTGGCGTAAGTCTTAACTCTGGGAAACAAAGACTGTAGCCTAGAAAACTGGCTCCCACCTCATTAACAATCACATTTTCAGTCATCCACAGACCCCCACCACCCTTCTCCTCTCACCCTCCCCATCCCCACTCCTCTGCTTTTATTACCATTTTATATCACATCGATCGTTGTAAATCCACTGTGCTCGCTGGGATTTTTCTTTCCTTTCTTTTTTTTTGTTCAGAAAAGCTGCTCACTTTCTTTAAACTTTCTATCCCTTTGGTTTTTATACAACTAGGCATGCTGCACATTAGCGTCATCATTTTCACTCCCATGAGGCGAGGGCGCTTCGGTGGAGTTGCGAAGGCCCCCTTTCTTCTTAAATGTGCGTGTGGAAATAATGATTGTAATGGTTTGCAGCTGAGTAGAGGGAGCTGTGAATGACATTATGATTGCGGTGCAATTACCAAGAGCATGAAAACAGACTGTCAGTCATAGTAATGAGTAATGACTCAAATAACACATTTAATACGAGCACATACAATAATAATAATAATAATAATAATAATAATAATAATAGATGCATACCCTGTATGAATCTGATACTACAAAGCATTCAGGCATCCCAGGACCTCTGGAGGGTTCTTCGTTCAACAGAAAGGTTTCGGTTGCCTGAAATGTAACACAACAGTCATTGATTCATTAGTTCATTAGTTGACACTGGCTTAATGTTCAGGGAATTTCAAAAGACACACAAAAGCTGGCTGCAAAGCCATAAAAGCACACTTTGGATGTGAGAATCCTCCTCATCCTGCCGCTTCTTATACTGACCTATGTATTAATCATCCTCAAGTCCCACCACCATTGAGAAACAATGTCTTTCATCTTTGCATTCCTCACACACGCACGCACAGTTCACAGTGTGTGTTGCCTGCCTGAACCCATATGCTGCGCAGGCCTGAGGCCCGGCCCTGCCAGTCACCAGCACTTGAATGGGGGAGCAAAGTGTTTAGCTGCCGTACTCGCACACAATACTCCGACACAATGGCATTTCCTGTCCCTGCTGTTTCACCTGCATGGTCACTTTTCTGTCAGCGTGCACTGATTCAGCACAAATCATTCACACACACACACACTCATGCGCACAGTCACATACTACACACATTCGGCACAGACTGGCACATACAGAGGCCATACGTCTGCCCACACGAACACATACACACACATACACATATACAAACATGAGCCCTTGGCTGCACTACAGGCCCTACATTGCATTCACTGATAGATGCAGCTAAAGTATTTATTCTAAGTGTTTGTTTCTATTCAGCGCAGTTCATTTGTATGCTGTGGGACGCGCCAGCAGAGAATTGGGCTCTGAATGAGCATCCATTGCAGTTCTGCTGTCAATTGAGGCAGCCCGGCCAGACAACATGGATGGGAGGGAGCCGCAGACTGAGGATCTGGATCAGGGATGGGAGTTCTGGCTGGTTAGCTAGCCCGTGGCTATTACTTTTAAGTCCAAACTGGTACAAATTGGTTTTCGCCAGGCTAAATTTGAATGTCTGTTTTTGGAAATCAACTAAACCTGTTAGACGAGGGCTAAAAACGGCTAGGTTAACGAAAATAACTCTGGTGCCGTGAGTTAGGGGAAGGAAGTTTTATTCGTCATGAGACCGAGAGTTTTAAGTTTGTCGCTGGATAGAGGAGAAGAGGAAATAATCCTATTTTCCAGAACTTTACATTCTCATATCTCAACATACCGTAAGCAGAAACAAACGCAAACCCAAAACAGGAACAAACATTGCTCGTAGCCACTAACAAAATGTAAAGTTATACTATTTAAACTGGCATGTGAGGTAAACAATTTTTTAGGGAATTCAAACAGACATTAGGTTACTTAAGCATTTACATATGAACACAAATACACACACGCACACGATGACACGGGATTGCACTTGAACAAATACATGCACAGACACATGCATAAACACACAGCGCTATAATAAGTCCCAGACTTGGGCTAACCAAGCTGCGGCTGGAGACACAGGCTATTCATATCCTTCAGAATGAGAGGTTACAGCTCGAGCCTTTTCCCTTTCCCTTTTTACTGTAACACAGGAAGGGCATCTGTGTGTGTGATTTCACCCGATGGCTGTGGCAAAAGGTCCAGCAGGCGGATTGATTAATATAAGATTAACATTGGTTTTGTCGAGCACAGCCTCTCCCGCTCACAATAAGTTTAGCGGGGGCCACATGAAGCGTTCGCTCGGTTAAACAAAGTCGGAATTCAAGTCATCCAAGCGACTAAGAAAACACGACTCATGGCGTTGAGCCTCAGCATCCAACCTCTGGCCTGTCATCATTAATATGTTGGGAAACACTGGAGGAAAACCATTTGAAATCATTGTCCCACTAAATGGTGCCCTTGTCAAGTTCCCTGGGCTTTCTGTTAAGCCCTTAAACTGCCCGGGCCAGCTGAAGGATATATTTTACTCCGTTGATAATCACAGGGTAGCACCGAACAAGTCACACTGTTAGTCCTGGTTGCCTCTTTCTGACATTGAAAGCTGAAAAATCATTTGAGCTGAACAAACGATGGACTTCAGGTTCCAGGTGATAAAACAATAATAAATGAAAGGATAAAAATGTGGGTTAGTTAATGAATTTAGCATCTATCCGTCATGTCTTTCATATCTACCTCTCTCCATCTCCAACCCTCAGAGAGCATCGTTTGTTTGAGAATGATTGTTTGATGTAGCTCCCTGCAGCACTGGCCCCTTTTCCCCCTTTTTTATGGAGCATGGTATCAATTATATATATGTGTTTTTCTATATATATGCAGCATATGCCCAATCCATATGGCCGGCCTAGAGCTAGAATAGACCCAGAGCTTGTGTAATTAACACTTAAAAAGCTCTAGAAATCATTTGATGTCTGGAATGTTGACTCTTTTGGTGACCGAGTGTAATACAACACTGAAACGGTCGTCAGATTTTATCGATGGAGAGTGCAGAGAATGTCTCTGCGTATGCATGAAGTATTAAACATATAGTTAAATGATTTGGGAAACGTGCCTTTGAGCTTTCTTTCCTCGAGTGAGCTGAGAACATTGATATAAATCTCATGTCTGCGAGTACAAAGTAGCCCCATTTGTGACCTCAGAGCTCTGTATGTTACTCCATGATTCAGTCTCAGAGTGTTTTCCCTACACAAACCTTAAGGGAAAAATCTAAACTTTTTTTTTAACCTGTTATTCAGCCAGGGGAAGTGGCTGTAACTAATATTTTTACATAAACAATGGATCAAAAAACGAAGTGTAATGTGAAAGGAGTCACTCACAGTGACAAACCCACAGAAAATTATCATCTGGCTTTGTACTTCCCCTCAGTTCCACAGAGCTTTATGGCGTCTTTGAGCTCATTGTTTTGGTTTTTGGGGCCATAACTTTACTGTTTTGGTTCACTCTCACAGCTCTCACCACACTTTCAACAGCATCAGGCCGCTGTTTCAGAAAAGCTCTAGAAATGCACTTTAAGATAAGATATACCTTTATTTGTCCCACAGTGGGGAAATTCACAAGAAGCGTGTTAGGTGAACGTGATAACCACTACACTACGGAAACTGGCTTTATGCTACTTGTCCAACTTCTGACAGACAAGTGACTAACTGGTGAGCATTGAGGGGTATTTAACAGTTAAAGAGACAGATATTTCCCTCAAGAGTTAGTGGAGACCAAAACAGAGCTAAAAGAACAGTAAATATTGAAAATAAATTCATCATTTCGAATGACTAAAATTGTCGCTCTGTGTTGGCTGGATGCGTAAATTAGCAGCTGCTGGCTAACACATTCACCATATCACCCTAAAATGTGATCATATGTCAGTTTTGTGTTCACAGCTTGTTTCCACTGCCTCCACATGACCAAAAATCAGTTATTTGATTTTACTACTATTTTACTACTTGTGGCATTGCGAGTCATGAATGAAGTGGGAGCGACTAGTCCTCATCTCCATGAACTCGTTTCTCATTGAACTCTCAAAGTTTTGATCCATTCAGTGCAAAAACATCTAAAAAAGCTGCACGATTAAATTATTTTATCTCATTCAAGTTAGGAGAGGGCTAAACTGGAAGTTAGTCAACCTGGCTGGCAGAAGTCTGGTGCACATGTTCTGTGGGCGCTTAGGCTGCTGGGGTATTCAACAAGCTCTGGATGATTGACTTGGTGACTCGAGTGACTAGAAAACCTGACTCTCTTCAGTGAGTGACTCATACAAACATGAGCCAGTAAAAAGAGTCAAATCTCTAGATTTAACTGTAATGTTTGGATTGATAACACTACAACTATATGTGGCTGAATCACAGACCAACATAAAGAGTTCTAAGCTCACAAATGAGGTGTGGTACGGACAATATGGACCTGGAGTCAGATGGGATAACATAAAGACGAGCAGAAGAAACAGCTAACCTGGTTCTGTCCAAAGTGAAAAATAATGACTACCCACACGGGTAAAGCCGTCTTACTTAGTTGTATATATTTTGTTTGTTAAAACCGTACTTGAACAATAAATGTACCTTTTTCACAATAAATTTTACAATAAATGTAGAAAGGCACAATGGTGCCAAACCTGGCAACCTCACTGGCACAGAGAGGCTCCAGACACATTCACTACAAACACATCTAGTCATTTTCACATTCCTGTGCTTATTAGTGAGATTTAGAGGTGTTTTAACTTAACTCCAGTTAATTGTTTCTGCCATTTACAGTCTTTATGCTAAACTAGGCTGATATCAGTCTTGGAAACAAAGCGAATTAGGGAATTTAACAAAATGCTAAACTGTGATTTTCCAAGCACTGTAGTTTGATAAACCCATTGACTGACCAATGTACTCTCACAGGCGTGCTAACAGGGACCATGAAGAGTGTTAACATGAATCTTGATCTCCTCAGTACCTCAGCTGCACTCTGCCTGCTGACTTCTCTCTGATGTATATACTATAAGTCATATATGAAGGGGAAAGCTCAAGTTTGCTGTCTCTCATGGCATTGGATGTATCAGAACACATACTGTATGCATATGGTCCACCCCTCCCTGTTTCTCTTGATCATACCCAGACACACACCAGCACAGAAACCACCTGTCTTTCCGTATTTCTCGATGTGCAACAGAGGCAGGTATCTTCTCAATCACTGATTAATAAATTTCCAGAATTTGAGCTCAACAGTTTCTAGAGCATCAGAGACTTCTCTTCTACTGCGAAACATGACTGACATCCTACCCAGTCCCACTTCATTCAGCCTTAATTGTATCCTCATTCTTCACCTGGTAACAGGCGAACAAACCTGTGCAGATGTGGCAAGCACATCAAAGAGAGGGAGGGATGGGAGGGGGAACTTGTTTGTAGAAAAAAATGTGTGGGGGAATATGAAAGGGGAAATTTTACGTTGTGTGAGTCCGAGCCAGCGCCACCTCAGGGAGAAATGCTGGAAAAATGTGATATTTTACACCTGCATCTCAGGAGGTGAGGAATGAGACAGGGAGCAGGGGAGGCGGTAATTAGAGGAGTGTGCGTGTGTGTGTGTGTGCATGTGCGTGTGTTTATAAAGGATTTTTAGTATGTTTCTGGGGCTTGCCACTGGTTCTTTTTCAGCATTCAATTTGGTATGATGCATTCGATGCCAGATTATTAAAAATGCTAAACCTGGTTACGAATTCTAAAAAAAAGTGTTGAAAATTTAAACAAATATGCTAATATTGTTACAGTGATAAATAGCTGGCAAGCTCTGTTTAATGAATAATGCTATTGGCTCTAATTCCTCATTAAGGCCCTAAAGAGGAGAGTGAAGAGAGAAAATACATGTATTGTTGTTGTGATTTTTTTTTCCAAATTAAACTCAGAAGGCAGAAGATACCAACACCTTCCCAAATTAAGTAGATTCAAATTACACAGTTCCACAGCTGGTGTGCAGTCTGGGGTGTCTTGTGAAACCAATTAATGTGGGGGTTAAGTCTTGATAAAGTAATTGAGGCAGGGTTAGAAATGAGATGGAAGAGTTAGAGGAGGGTTATGTGATCAGTCTGAGCTTGATGAGACAAAGTAAGACTTCATTTGCGCTGCAAAAAATAGCCATCTCAAAAGTCTTAAAATGAGTTAAAGAAATCTGTCAAGTGTTATCTGATGTTGGTGTTTCCAAAGCCAACGACTCTGATCTGATCCAAATTCATACCTTTGCTTTATTTCAAGATCACTTATTCAAAATAAACTCTAAGCAAAACTCACTTAAACAAATCATGAAAGCAGGCTGCCACTTTCGCAAAGGGCTCTCCACTGACAAGATCATCACAGACTTTTTCGAAACTACTACTCATCTTTTCAAGAGCTGATGCTCCATAAGAAGAGGTACCACTCATAAAAACAGCTTTTCATACCTGTGAGAGTGCCTGTTTTAATTAAAATGCATGTAAAAATAGACTGAATGCTGAACTACTTTATTTAACAAACGTGACCCTGAAGAAAGCTGACATTTAATATTAACAATAAAAAAAGAGGAGTAAACAAGAGGAGCTGTCTATATGCTTCAATGTTTTTGTTAGCCTGTACCTTGTAAATCGCTAAGTGTTTGTTTTCAGGAGTACTCGTAATGATTAAAAGCAGCCATTACTGACACCTTAAACTCATTAAACTGAAAATTAAAGGGGCACTCCACTGATTTTCCAGACCACTCATCACGTAAAAACAGCAGTATAATGTCTT
Organism: Holacanthus passer; assembly: GCA_025331565.1. NCBI lineage: Eukaryota > Metazoa > Chordata > Actinopteri > Pomacanthidae > Holacanthus > Holacanthus passer. Next base: position 989,868 of record JAFREQ010000109.1, read on the forward strand.
TCTAAAGACTGAGAAAAGTACCCTAATGATGTCACAGTGACATCATCGGGGTTGTCTTGACCCAGACTTACATTTGACTGTAAGCCTGGGTTACAAACTGGGGCCACAGAGTTTCAAAGATGCAGGGATATAACAGTCAGAAGCTTTAAAGAATGATGCAATTGAGTTGCATTATGGGAATTGTAGGATCCAGCATTTGTGAAGCTTGACTTTTCAGTGTGAATAAAAGTTAAGACATCTCAGGCTCTGCTGCTTCGATTTTGACCATTCTTGTTTTAATCTGCCCATCATAAGTCCACTACCTTTATGCAAGTGCAAAACTAAATAACTGGAGTGCCCCTTTAAGTCTTGTTTTTCTGCCTCTACCAGTTGTTTGACTTTTAAAAAGACACAGGCAAACAATTCAGGCCCACGTCTCTTTGACTGCCTGAAGTGATACTTTTTCTTTCTTTTTTTCTTTTGATGAATTAAGAAAGCGTCACATTAGTACGCCTCTCGATGTTGTCCTCGATAGCCACTCTACTAAACCATGCTACACCAGCTACAACAGCTTAAAAACCAATCAACCTGACAAACCCATCTGAGCTCACTCTCCTAATATTTACGCCGTTTGAGTGTATATCAGAGTTTCCATCTTTAAACCACGGCAAAAGCTAACACACCACATAAGCTATCATAGCCTGCTTGAAGCCTTATTTATTTTTCCAGGGAAATGTCAAGGCCAGGACAAACATAATAGCATAATATTCTGTATACAGTGAGGGATGACATCACTGGCAGCAACAGCCAAGAGGGAGATCACACAAGGCTGGAAAACCGCTTGTCTGATCATCATGAGGCGGGCTGCACACACACACACACACACACACACGCACACTGTACAGGATACAATTACCCCAACTATTTACACAGCTATTTACACTGCATGATTACTGTATTTGTTTATTATGCCCCTTTACTGTACATCACACATATGCCAACCACAAGAGAGGCTTTTGGTATATTTACAACATGACTAATATTGCTTATTTTGAAGGTCTAATATCTGTGGACTATAATTTAGGACCAAGCATGTTTACAGTTTCATGATGGTGGGTCAAATTTCCTTTTTGCTTTCCAACATATGTGGAAAAATCAATAACCTGTAGTGCCACAGATACAGATCATCTTTGCAGAAAAGTGGAGTCTAAATCTTTATTTGTGTGTCAGAGATGGAGGATCAGCCTCCGGGGGAAAATAACAGAGCCCTGACACTGATTGACAGATGCCTCCAGTGCATTCTGACTAAACTAACATGCAACTGAAATATTTGGCACAAATTCACAATATAGCATTTCCTTTTTTTAAAAAAAAAAAGAGAAAAAAAAGAGGTGTGTTGCTGCTATAAGTAGGAGAATAACAAGTCGAGATAATCCCATGTGAGGCCTGTCCTGAATTCTGTATCATTTTTATTGATGAGCTTCTTGGGCAGCTGCCATGTCAGCTAGGATGCTTGTAAACAAATAATTATTCATACTAATAATCTTCCATATTCATGTGCAAATAAGATCCCTTCCTGGTATCTAAGCAGCTTCAAGGTTGTATGTGGGAGGTTCCCCTAACTATTGCCTGACTTGACTCATTTCATGCCAAAAAAAAGAACATCTAAGGGTCAAGGATGTGTAAGCTCTATATCATAAATCTGAATAAAACAGACCTATTATTACTCATTTTGAAACCTACAAGCACTGCGTTCAGATGCACGTTTTCACTCACAGGGAATACATTTGCCAAATTACACAAATGTCCTGTTAAGGGCAGAGGGGGATAAAACAGGAAACAATAATAGATTTGCTTACGAAATAACTCAATTCAAATTATAAGGAAAATTCAGATAAAATTCACAAATGTTGCTGTTTCCTAAAAGAATGCTAAAAGGTGAGCAGACTCCCAGGCCAAGCTTGACAAACTTGGGCTTTGAGGATTTCTCTGAGTTGCACTTATAAATCACCTGCGTAATGAAGGAATTGGTCAAAACCGCAGTGCGTAATTACGCACAAATCAAACAGGCACATAATTGACTGTTGGCCCAGAGAGAGAAAAAAAAAGTTCCATCCTCTCGCGGCCAAATTTCCAAACTCTGTCAAACTTGGCCTTTAGGTTTGGGAGCTCCACACAAGTCACCATGTAACCTTTCCAACATACTGTATGGACGCCTCTTGATTAGCTGCTTATGACATGCGATAGCTCCTATCATATATGAGGCTATAAATAGTGCAGAGACAGGCCCACATCAGAGAGCAAGAAGAGGAGTTCTCCATGTGGATGAAACGGCAGAAGGCAGTGGGCTGAGAGGGCTGGACACTGATTTGGCCAGGAGGTTGGAAAGACATGTTGGCAACCTGTCATTCAACTATTAAAATAAGGTTTTCATAACAGCAGCATCATTTTAAATCTACATGCAATATTCCAACAAGGCAAACTCTGTTCATTTAAATATAAGATATAATGAGTCTAAATGTGACAGCAAACACACACAGGTAGGTGGAAGGACTTGGCTGTTACCCATTAGCCACACAAGTAAATACACACACACACACACACAAGAATCATAACTAAAGCTTCACCTTAAACTTCTCTGTTTATCATTAAATCTATGTAACGCATCTGAAAGCTGACTGCACAAATGAGCAAATTATTGGTTTACACAGCACGTACCATTGTGGTGCGGGGAAATGTGCCAACACTCTCAAAGACCCATTTTCCACTCTCAAAAGTTCGGCTTCCAAAAAAAAAAAAAAAAGTGTGTGGGAGAGAGAAAAGTGCTCGGTTTCTTGTTCAGCTGGGCCTTATACCGGAAGCTAATGCACGGCCTGTTGCCCGGTAAACATTTTTTTTTTGAATTTGTAGTCTTCTTCTCAGTGGAGGCGAAGGAGGACAGATAATCCAAGTCGTCCCGCTTCTTCACGCAAGGTGTTTATGTTCGCTTTCAACTCGTGATATTTCCATGAAAACCGTCCCTCTCTCTCTCTCTCTCTTTCTCCCTCTCTCTCTCTCTCTCTCTCCAGCGTGTCCCCCGGTAACCGGTAATGTCCACCGAGTCTCGGCGCTCTGCTCCACCGACGCCTGAGCCCGACAGTGACAGAGCGGCGGCAGCAGCACCGGCCGTGTGCACCGACAGTAAGTAGCTCGCACTCTCTGCTCACGCGCTCACCAAAATCAGCTGTTGCTCGCGCGGAGGGGGGACGACGACGCCGCGCGCTCTCTCCCCCGGTGCATGCTCCGGCTTGTGGCGGATGTGAAATCTCGCGGAGGGTCCCCCTGCGGCCCCCCCACACCTGTTCCCTCAGTGTCCGGAGAAAGTTGCGGATGGAGAAACGCGGCTCACCATGTGGCGGCGGCGCGGGTGTCGCACCATCCCAGGCGTCAGGGCGGATGAGACTATAGTGGGACTATAGCGGGTACCAAGGAGGTGAAGTGTGCGTGTCCTCCCGTGCGAGGCGGCGAAATGAAGTAAACAAATGTCAGGAGTGGAAACACGGCGTGGCCGCGCGCACGCACCGGGGAGGACGCGCGGTGTCCTGCGGCCGGAGAAGCGGAGCGCAGGGGCTGGTGAATTATTAATAACCGGAGCGGTTCACAGTCTGTCGTGTTCGGCGAGTAACCAGGGCGGCAGCTGGGGGTTTAGAGGAATTAAATACGGGCTCAGAGTAAACCGTGGACGCAGGGGATTAGTAGCTCTCACCGGCAAAAATGTCGGGGCAGCTCGGGGCCGACGGGGAGGGAGGGAGGGCGGGGGAGGCAGCCGCCGCGGCAGGTCAGGATAAAACACAAATTATCTCCTGAGCACAGGGGAAGTCAACTTTACATTCAGCCTAAATGTAGAGACGTGTGCTCAGTTTAAAGGTTGGGAAAATGTGACCTCTTATTTAGTTTGTAGATTTTATTTCTAAAGAGAATAAAGCAGCGGATTTAATTCTCACGGCAAATTATTAGACAGATGTATATGATGTCATATCTGTGGTGGGAATAATGTGAGAAGTAATCTAACGTGATGTGTCCAGCCTTTTTTTTAATAGATTTGTCACATCTTTATATTTGCCATATTCTTCCAGATTTTATGCACTTTATGACATCACTTACAAACTACTAGACTGCAGGCCTTATGGTTCACAATCATATCCACAGTCAAACTATTTATATATATATATAAAAACTTCAGTGCTTTGTTCAGTTCAGGTGAAGCTCTGTCAGAAATAAAGCCATGTTAAAAGGAGCAGGTGTATGACTCCTGCCTGGAGCATGAACACAATATTTATTCACCACAAATATAAAATTCACCCGGATATCGAGGTGTTTTTTTTAAAAGTCATGAATAAATGAGTAAGTGTCGTTTTGACTTTTTATGGGAAACCAAGCTACTCGGCGGAAGTGCGCAACTGCGGACGTCACGCAATAAAATGATGAGCACTGTCAAAATGGCTCCCACCTGCCACCAATTTAGTCTGTATTGGTTCAACGTTATCACTTTACAAACAGACAAATTCAAAGCTTATGGAGTCAGAGTTGGCCCTGACAGAGAGGCATGCTGGGAGATTTTCAGAGAGAGGAGCAGCTTGGATCTCTAAATGTTTTAAATCACTGGAGCTTCAGGTTTCTTCACATAAAAAAAGCTTAATGAAATTCCTACTCTTATTAGATTTACTTTTAAAAAGATTCAGATTGTAACCTTATGAATGGTGGATGTTTTCATTTAAAAGATGAATATTTCAACTTTGAATGGCCAAATCATTTTTTCAATTTTTTCCATTTTGCTTTTCTTGACTACAATATCTGTCTACAAGTTTCAACTTTTTGACCTTTATTTTGCGTGAAACCGTCGTTAATTAAAGCATAATTAAATATATCACACTTGTCACAGTCTTTTAATTTAGCACAACAGGCTCCCTTTTATATTTCTCACATTTTATAATCGTCATTTCTTTACATTGATTTAAAAGAAACCAAAAATATGTGACAATTCACAGTTTTTAAATGGTTTACAGGTTACAAAAAAAAAATACAAAAAACCCAAACAATTTTATGACAAATAATTGGCTTAGGCCTCAGTTATTTTATTTGTAACTTAAAATAAGTTAATGTCGATTTAAAAAACAGGCTTTGCAATAGTTGGGATTAATGCACTGATGATATTTTTTCAGCATTAAATATACAAAAAAAATGTAAGGATGGAGGAAGAAGTAGGCTAAATGCTAAACTGTTCAATTTATTAGATTTTTTTTTTTAGTTATCAGGCAACAAATTTAAGGCTCCGATTCTGTCAGATAACTAGTCATGATTCAACAACTAAAGCCTTTTAAAAATGCGTCTGACAAATGAAAACTGAATGTGTGTAAGTGTGTGTGGCCTTTTCAAGTGAGCGGCCTGCAGGAGAGCAGAAGTCTGCAGCATTAATTGACTTTAAGTCTGTGTGAACACAGTCATTTGTAAAGTGTGTTTGCACACGTGCACCATGAAAATTATATGCTTTATTTAAAATGTAGTCAACTGCACAATCTTCTAACTGCGATCAGCACGAAGGCTGAATACTGTGTGATGCAATAAAATAAAACGGGTCTAACACACACACACATTTTATTACTCTGATACTAATTGCTCTCAAACAGTTGGTTCATTTCAGGTTTAACTTGGCCTGATGTTTAACTTTATAACTGCCGTCGTCTTTGTTAAGCATGCGGCCTGTTTAAATGCTCTGAATTTAAATTTCGTTTATTTTATTAGAAAATAACGTTTCAGAAATGTGAATTGCTAAGGGATTGACTCATTTTAACATAGGATCAATTTAGGGGGACTAAATGTTTCTGATATGTTCTTAACAGAGCAATAATCTTTGTTTAAACAGACGTATTAAGTAGAATAACTGCACGAGGGCCACAGCGTTAAACCACTGACCTTAAACTAGGCCATGGTGTCTTATAACATCTCCAATACCTTTAAACCAGCTTATGTTGCAGGGACAAGCTGATCAATCACCGATTAATGATATTATTAGTCTATAAGCTTAATGTGATAACGACCACCAGACCAAACTGGCGCTACATGTTGCTGCAATCTGACTTTTTATTTGTCCAAATAGATCTCTATATTTTGCACTTTTCCCACAGTGAGACTTTGATATTAAGTCTATACCTTTACCTCCTGCCACGCAGTCTATATCGTCCCCAGCCTGCGCTCATGTGCAGCCTCCTTTTCTTTGCCCTCTCTCCTCTCCCGCTCCTATATACCGTCTCTCCCTGGAGCTTTACACAAACCGGGAAACAAAAGTTCCACTAGGCAACGGCCTGTCGAGGAATGCTGACCTTGGCACGGCCAGTGGAACCGGCCCGACTCGCGGCCCATTCTCCCATTTCTTTTGGTTTGAGTTAAGACGCATTTGACCTGCGCCAACTTCCAAGAGGTGCCACGGTGGTTAGAGCCATGCAGCTATAGGAGGCTGCTGCTGCTGCTGCTGCTGCTGCTGGTCTGCACTGACTGACAAGAGCTGCTGCAATCCTGACATGGAGTTTGGAAGCAGCAAAAAAAAGTTAATATATCAGTGACAGCAGAGAGAAAATGACCAGTGAAGTCACAGGACAGTGTTTCAAAATGTAAAGAATACCTTGATGCAAATTCATCTCAGATCCACTATCTAGTTCCTAAAGTATAATGGATGTGTAAAAACTAAACAGCAAAACAAAAATACCATCAAGTGCATTGAGGTTACAATAAACTGCGTTTGGGAAGACGCCGAAGAGGTAATTAAGAGGATAAGAATAAAATCAAAATAGAGTTTGACCGAAATAAGCTGTGGTAGAAGAAGTACTGAGAGCTTTACCACACTGTAAAAAAAATTGTAAGTGAAAATCCTAGAATCACAATTTTACTAAAAAAAAATACAAAAGCATATGCAGGAAAATGTCTTGAAGTATCAAAAGTAAAAGTACTCATTATGGAACAGAATGGTCCCATATCACTGGATTATAATTCCTAATGCATTAAAGTGCACTGATCTAATATTTTATATTTAACTACAACTGTCAGATAAATGTAGTGTGGGCAAAAAGGACAATATCTTTAAGAGCTTAAATGGAAAAATAAAATAGTAAAGTGAAAGTAAGTAAGAAGATAAAATACCTGAAAATGGAAAGATACAATTTAAGTAAAAATACCTTAAAATTGTACAAAAGCACATTACTTAAGTAAATGTACTTAGTTACATTCTACCAGTGAAAATGAGATCACTATGGGCAGAATACTGTTCCATTACTACAGAAGTACCATACTGAGACAGTAAGATAAAGTACACAAGACATTACTGTCCTACAGGTTTTTACATTAATTTTAGTCCTGTCACTTTATCACTGCACTCAGGATTAAATGCTAAGGTGTGGATAAAAAAAACAAAACAAACAAAACAAAGAAACAAACATAACAGACCTAAATTTCCTCCAAAGAAGGAAAGTTCTGAACTTTATATTTCTATATTTCTCTATACGGATGTAGGTGTGTAAATCGTATGCCGTAATTGTATAGAATAGGAACTACATGACTGCCAAATTTTAACAGACAAAAATATTAAAGAGTAAACAAATACACAAAAGCTTACTTTCATTAAATAAAATGAGCGAGTGATTGTTTTGTAATCACAGTCAGTTAATCAGATAAAGTCTGTTAAACCTTACAGGATATGCAAAACTTGGGGAGAGTCAAACACTGACACTAAGTAAAATATAGTTAGTTCCATGGCTCACTGGATATAGGATCAATGATATAGTTAATTATATATTTATCTCCCTCTGTCTCAGTCTGTTTCAGAAGGCTCAGGAGACAGGTCGGGCCTTTGAGATTAAAATAGATCATTCTATAGGTTCCTTTACCCACATTTTGATGTTGAAATGCAGCATTTCCATATTTCACAGTGTATAGACTGATTCATCTGTGAAAGCACCTGAATCCCAAAGAGCCTCTGAAATACAGGTTGAGTGCAGATTAGAAATGGTACTTAATTACCAAAAGACCCTTGAGAAAGTGTGTTGGCCCTTTGTACATCAAGGTAGGAAAATGCTGTTAAGCAGGATTAGACTTAAAATCACTTACTTCAAATATAGTGTTTAGCTTCCTGATTGGAGAACAAAGGTATTTTTAATTGATTGGGTTTTTGATAATAGATCTTGAAAGTTGGAGAAAAAAATGTGCAGAATTTCATCCCAAAACCAAGGTCCGTTTTATTTTACTGTCAGGCAGCAAAACTAGATCCTGCACCCTGATCACTTCTCACGTGCAGTCGATTGCATTAGCATAAGATAGTCTGGTTGCTAAACACAAACACAAACACACACAGCAAATACATCCACCTGCAGGCTGAGCGCTGAGATTAACAACACCTGATGGAGGAGGATGATTGGTGGAGCCTCAGGTTACTGCAAACATCTGATTGGCTCCGTGGAGGACCTGGCTAACTGATGCTGAGCAGTGTGTGTGTGTGTGTGTGTGTGTGTGTGTGTGCGCGCGTGTGTGCGTGCCTGGATCTCTTAGGGTATCCCACACTCCCCTGCCTTATCAGGCAGCTCCACGGCACCGCTAGAGGAGTGCTGCTCTCAGGAGGGCAGGGCTACCAGCACACCGCTTATCTTCTACCAGCAAGGAGGGTTTATAGGTCTGATTAACTCACTGTTTGTATGTGCTGTGTATATGAGAAAAGAAGAGAGGGCTGGGGTGTATTATTGTGTATTGTAGACGGATGTGTGTGTATGTGTGTGTGTGTTTTGTGGTTGGGCAAGTGGATGTTGGTGTGAGAAAGGTGTTTACTCAAGTGCAGTAAGCTCTTGGTGAACCGCACAGTGAAGGATGACACACACACACAAACCGAACCCTCTTGTTCCCTCAGCGAATCGCAGCTCTTCAGAGGCACCCAGGAAGTAACACAAAGGCTCCGTCGCGAGCCAGGGGTCGAGTGTTGAGAGTAAAAAAAAAAAAAAACCCACACAGCGCCCTTCAAAAGCAAACTCGCTGTGATGCATTACAAAGCTCCAAACTTTAAAAAAAAAAAAAAAAAAAAAAAAAAACCTCCCTCCTTTGTAAAATCTATATCAAACTGCACCATTTGTCATCGTGATGATTGGAGCACACACTCCTCCCGAGCAGAGTGGAGCTCAGCGATATGATTTGCTCTGGTTCGGGTCCAGCCGGTACCACAAGAGAGTGTCATCGTCTGAGGGGGGGAGGCGAGAGGGAAGAGCCCCCCCACCACCCACCCCATAGGAGAAAACAGGGCTGCTATAATCTCTTTTCCTGGCTCTCCATGAAAGGGAGAGGAAGAGCCACCAGAGCCTCAGTCCGCTTAGATCTGCTGCCCCTCACCCCAACTGTCTATCTTCTATCTGCTATCTCTTCACTCCCCTCTTTTTCCTCTGCCTCTCCAGTTCCGGCTCTTCGTCCTTCTCTTTGCTCATCCAGGATCTCCCCACAGTCACACTTCATCATTCATGCATTCAGTTTGCTCATTGTGTATCATTTCTCACTCCTCCAGTTATTGCTTTTTAGATCAGTGTGTGCCTGCGCTTCTCTTTTACCTTCCTGTCTTTAGTTATTTTTAGCTGAGCTTGGGATGATGAGAGTGCCGGTCTGAAATATCTCAGCTACTCATTGAATAGATTGCCCTGAAATTAATGACATTCATGGTCCCCGGAGGATGAATCCCACTGATTTGTCTCTAGCACCTTAGTGAGGATGACATTTCTGGTTTTGGTGAACGAATGTTGGATGGGCCAACACAAAATTTGCTGAACACATTCGAGCCCCTCGCAGGATAAATTGTAACAACCTTGGTGACCCCCTGACCTTTTCTCTAGCACCACCATCAGGTTTAAATGTAAAATAGTTCAATATTTGGGCTCATGCAAAATCAATGACATTCCCATCACCCTCAGCTGTACTTTGTATTAACTGCAAATTAGCCATTGTTAGCATGCTAAAATGCAAAACTACCCACCACCAGCATGTTAGCGTTGTCATTGTGCGGCTGTTAGCATGTAGCTCACAGAGTTACCAGCATGGCTGCAGACTCACAGCGCTGTTTATCAATTAATTGTCATTGTTCACCAGCCTGGTTCCAGCTTCTTTATAGATATTTAATTGCCGCATGAGATTTTAAGCAAAGCCCGTAAAGTACAAAATGTTCCAATCGCCTTTCCTAAATTTCCAGTACCCGCTCCCATGCCCTCCTCTCACTGCGCTCCCTCTTTCACACCTCTGAGGGGGCTATCATTTTATGGATCCTTGCCACTCAGTCTGGTCCCCCCACTCCTCCCTCCGTCTGCCTCCACTTCCCATACTCTTCCATCACTTATCCCTGACTCTCCCTATTCTCGCTCCTCCCTGTTTCCTCCATCCTTTCCTCCCTTCATCCCCCCCTAGCCTCCCCCACACCTCCCCCTCCTCTTTTTTGATGGGTGGAGTCTCCTCTGTGGTGCCATTTTCTGTTTGGTAGTACATACAAGAGAACATGAATATTCATGACCAATCCACTCTGCACCCTCCACCACCCCCCCATCCACCCCCAAACCGCCACCACCACCACCTCCGCCGCCGCCACCACCCCCTAACTCGGCCCTGCAGTCGAAGGCAACACTTGGTAGTGGCACATGGCGAGACAGCTGTTGCAAACCAAGCCAGGCATCTGTGCAGTGGGAGAGGACGAGGAAAAGAGAGGCCGAGGGAGAAAGCGAGCAAGAGACACCAATACAAGCAGATAAAGAGGACACGATGAGACGGAGGGTGGAAGAGAGAGACAGATATGTGTAGATATACAGTAAGGATGGTATGGAGTGGGCAGAGGTTGGGGGGCATCTGGGTAAAGGAGAGCCAGACAGACAGAAGGAACGGGGCGGTGGCAGGGGTCATCTGGGTGAAAAGGAAGGGGACGAGCCAGACGGAGGGAAATGGGCACTGATGGGAGGGTCTGTCTGGGGATGGAGAGGGAGACAGATTGAAAGGAGATGGGAAAGGGGGAGAGAGAGAGAGAGAGGGAGGGAGGGAGGCAGAAGCGGGCATCTGAACGTAAGAGACAAAAACCTGTAAAGCGACAGCAGGGGAGACGAGAGGATGGAGGGATGTCACACACCTGACTTTAATGCTTGTGTAGAAAAAATTGATTCTCCCAAGTAGGGCCACAGCTGGGAATTTACAAATACAAAGATCATGAGTCTAAAGTATCAAACAAGACTCCACCTCCCTAAAAAACTTTTGACACCCTACTAACCAAACTCAATTTAATTTTCTGGGTATTTTAAAAAAAAGGTCACATAATTTTACACTCTATTTAATAATTTAACTATTTGGTTTTATTTCTCTGTGAATTTTCTAATCCTCTAAAAGTTATTTCAAAGCTTTCTTTACACACCAAGGCAGATTTTCATTTGTCCGAAACAGCTAAATCTTAAGATATTTTGTATAAAAAAAAACAATCTGAATCAGCTTTAAAAATTCAATGTGTTTAATATCCGCGTAAAAATGTGAACTCCCTCTTCATCTCTTTAAGCCCGCCGGCCTTACATAAATACCACCAAGGACATGACCGCGGTGTCCTCAGTGGTCGCTGCAGCTCTGGTCACAAGATGATTACAGGGAAGAAAGAAAGAAACATCTGTTACACAAAATTTTTTCATTTTTTTCTGCTTTTTTTTCTTGTGAATTACTGGATGCTGTCATCTCACCAGGCCTGTTAAAATGCTTCAAATGAAACAATCTGAGAATTCATTCGCAGGATGAATATGACTCTTTGGTTGAGCTGCTCACATCTTGTGTTCAACCTACAAAGACCTCAAGATGAGGAGCTGCAAGCAAGATATTAACAGCCGATGTAGAGGAAAATGAAGGCTATCATCACGAGGAAGTTATTCACGAATGCAACAATGTCAAAATTAGTTATTTTCAGAAAACGCACTGATTCACATCAGTCATCAGGGTTATCTCGACTCGTGTTTCAAAATTTTTAACAGAGAGTCTACATTACAAACCAGTGTGGGATTTGAAAGAAGTGAGCATCTAGGAGGCCGTGGTGGTTCAATAAAACACTGCCCAGTTGCATTGTGGGAATTGTAGTGCTTTTTTGGTGATTAACCCATACCGGGGACTTAAAGTCTGGATCTATGGGCTTCTGCTTCCTCAGTTTTCAATATTGTTTTTCAAACCTGTCGACCCATTTAATGAAAGTGCAATGCTGAATTGCTGGAGCACGCCTTTAAATCAAATCATTTTACATGGCAACCTTAAAATGTGCATAATCTCAACTCCACAGCCAGATAAAATGGGTTTACCTCCCACTGCATCCTTGCCTTTGTCTCAGAATAAATTCAGCCACAAATAAAAAAAAACACATAATACGAATTGAATGAGTTGTATGAAATTCTGAAAATAACAATCCCGATAAAACCTGCCCGACACCCCACCGGCTTTGTGTATGAGACACTGAGACACTCCATGTCCACAGACGGAGGGAATGCTCCTTTGCCAGCCGTGCCCAGCCTGTGCCCCCTCCACCCCCTCCTCCCTGCGCTCCATCTCCTGCATCCCTGCATGGGGCCCCAATGCTGGCTGCCATCCCTCCCTTTCTCCCCCTATCCCTCCCCCATCTCTCTCTCTCTTCCTCCCCCCACCGCCCCCCCCCCTCTTCATTCCCACCCAGGCAGAGGGTCTAGCTCTGCCCTACATAGCAGTGAGCGCAGCAGGCTGGCGCTGAGAGGAACCCTCGGGTTTACAAACTGTGTCAGGCCTCGAGACACCTCTGTGATCAACACCAACCGCCACATGAGGGGAAATAATAACGCAAGCGCTACCAAGAGATTGGAGTGATTGATGTTGTCAATATGTGAAATCTGGAATAAATGAGCTCTCTGATCTGATCCAAACTCTGGATGTTTGTGTCACAGAAAAGCTGGAGGTCAAAAAGCGCAGAAGACGGCAGCTACAGTAGCTGCTTTTTACAATGAGCACAGGTTGAACTCAGATGTTTTGATTTGCAGTCATCCTTTAAATTAAAGTCAAAAAGTCATCATAATATATCACTTATAAAAATGTCTGAATCTGAAGGCAACAATTTCGACGCAGGTAACAATAGAAAAACACTGAGGTTTAAAATAGTGCTGGTCATAAGAAAGAAATTGCCTATCTGTGTTAACTAGAAGTATATCATGGCCTTAATAAAATTCTGAATCATTTCCTCTGGTGGCAAAAACAGGTTTTAATTAAAAAAAACCCTATCCTCTGGGATAAGCCCCAGATATCTTTGATGGAGTCAATCACCCAAATTAGCTTGTGATTAAAATTTAGGAAGAAAAAGTAAGAGCATTTTTGGGGACGTATCTCCATCACTATTACAGCTTGAAGACTTTTGCCAAATGTAAATATGTTGTAATATGTATCACCATCATCATTTCATCCACAAATTGAACAATATGATCAAATGACTGCATCATAATCTCAACAAGGAGCTAAAAGTAGACAACTGACTTATCTCCAGTTGGCCTTCCTTTGGCCTTAAGCACCAAACACCTAGTACAACACACTTAGCAAGTGACTGAACGCAGTCGTTTCAGATGCACAGTGTGGAAACATGCAGCGTGCACAACATGTCAACATTATGTCACATTCTGCAGCAGAGGGGATATTTCACCCAAAACAAGATGGGTCGCGAGTGAGTGCGAAAGAGAGCAGAGGAATGTAACGAAAACAGAACAGAGACAGACGGATCGATCGATACAGAATGAGGGAGAGACGGGGAGCATCCATCCTACCATCCACCATGACCTGGCAGAGAAGTCATAACACAGCTGCCACCTGAGCCCGGGGTCACTCTGCCTCTCCCACGCCATTCCACACACTGCCACGCTGCCTCTCCCACGCCAGAATCCTCTTCCTGGGACTGCTGATAAATATATAAATATATAAAACACAGTCAATGAGGGGAAAAACACGGATGGAGTCACCAATCAGGAGCTATCTGTTACCAGGATGCTGCTGCGGTGTGAGTGATAGAGAGGGTGTGTGTATGTGTGGGTATATACTGTATGTATGCTCTGGTGTGTGTGTGTGTGTGTGTGTAAGAGTGTGTGTGTTTGGAGGGATAGGGGACACAGACACAGAAATGCCACGGAGCCCTCTCCAAGCAGCTGTGCCTCTCGCCTCGCCAGTCCAACTGCTCCTGCTGCCATGTGCAGACTTTACCGAGCCACCAACTCTGCACCAAACACCGAGGTGCGCGCTCGTACGAGTGTTTGCGCTTGCACATGGGTGGCACGGTCATATCCTCTCAGTTTTGTATATTCCTAACAATTTAATGAGTCACTATGTCGGTCAAAAACACTAATTTCTGTCGGCTGTGCTCTGTGCTGATATACATTTTCCAGGAGGCCCCGGGCCAAGCTCAGATGTCTGAGCCAGGTTACTGCAGAGCTGCCATTGGACACTCAACATGGCAAAGTGAAAAACAAAGCTTGTTATGTGCACCCTTTACTCAACCTCATATTTTTCTCATTGATAGTGCTCACTTACATCACTTTGATTTAATAACTCTTAGATGCAAAGGTCATTGGAACCTACACTCTAACATAAGCGGTCAAAAATAACTAGATTAGAATGAGTAGTTTTTGTTAATAATACAAATGGTGTCTTCATAATTTTGCATAGAATTCTACACATGAATTACTGAATATTTATGATGTTGATTTGTCATTTTTAAGACCTTTTTCAAGAAAAGATTAAAAAACATTTAAATCTGTTTCTGGCTGTGATCATTGCACTCTACATTTTACACAACTGTTTCCTTTATGGGCACTTTCACCTCGCAGATATGACATATATGAAAGGACTGATAATAGGGATGAAGATTTCCAGTCAGCTGTGCAGTTTGACCTGCTCCCGAGTAAGCTGAAGAAAAGCTGTGATCCTTTAGTTATAGTCTGGGTTGTCAGATTCTGAGAGTCTGAACTCCATCACTGATTTGTCATCCAGCATCTTTAGGAAATACAAAAAAAAAAAGAAATACAAAAACAAGAGAATATTTTGAATGACTCATCAATGTATACATATATACAAATACTCTAGTTCTCAGGTGTTTACATCAGCTTCCTGTTTCTCAGAGTCATGACTTTACAATATTGCTATTGGTTTATAAAGAACTAAATGGTTTTGATACATCTGATCTGATGCTCCGTTACAAAATGTCCAGACCTCCCAGACAGTGTGGGACAGGTCTGCTTACTGTCCCCAGAGTCAGAACTAAACATGGAGAAGCAGTTTTCAGTTTTTATGCTCCACATATCTGGGAACAAACTCCCAGAAAACTTGTGGTCTGCTCCGACTCTCAGTTCATTTAAATCAAGGCTTAAGACTTTTCTGTTTGCCTTTTATTAAATCAAATTTGAGACGATTTATTCTCACACTGCACTGTGCCTGTACTGTAATTTTCATTCTAGTGTTTAATGTGTCTTATTCAAGTTTATCTTATTTTTATCTTCTATTTCATTTTACTCCTATTAAAATGTATATAGAATATTTGTCTTCTTATGTTTTACACCTCGTCTTAATGATTTTTATGTTTTATGTAAAGAACTTTGAATCACCTTGTTGTTGAAAGATGCTATAAAAATGATCTCACCTTTCCATCAAATTTAATCTAAAAAATATTATAGTGATAGATATACTACTTAGCTTATTACTGTCAGTACATCCACAACTACAGTAGAGTGATGCTAGTTAGCAGATTACATCATGGTAATTAGTGTGTATACAGTATGTAAGAGCTATCAGTTGAATGATGGCATTTTTTCTGAATTAAAAAAAAAAGAAGATAATACTTCATGTATCAATTAAAAATGTCTTTCTGTGTAAATAACGTAGGTGAATATTGCTATGGGTGATGTGATATTAAGGACAACTGAGGTGTGGTTCACAATCAATTCTGTACAGATGAAAGCTTCCAATGAATTTCTAGAGAAAGTGCATGTAGGTCATTTTTGACACATTTGGGAAAAAGTTGAAGAGTAATGATACCAAAACCTCTGAAAAATGAAAAAGAGACAAATAAATAAACATTGAAGGAGGATACCAAAAACACCTGGAATATGACATGTTGAAATGTTTTGTGACAAAATATTGGAAAGAAACAGACAAGTCAGGTCATTTTTGACTCAGCTGTGCATCTAAACACCTTCGCTTTTGTTGCCATGTTTTTTGCACCACTATAAATTGAATGTGTGCTGCACCTATTTTGTGGATGAGAGCAGATCAACATCAAGACTACAGGACATATTTTCCTATGGTCACCTGTGCTAAAAGTGAACTGCTTACATTGTTTGAAAAAAATAAAAATAAAATAGAGAAATGTCTCTACCAGAGAGTTTCGGGTACCTTTCACATCACCAAACACGCTGTTTCTCCTCCGCTCTTTGTGTGCATGCAAAGCAGAGGGAAATCTGTTGCTGATGAACATAATAAAAACAAACCAAAGTCATTTTCTTCTGTGGTATAAACAGTTAGTCATTTCACATGAGGACAGCATTATTGTAGATTTTATTTAGTCATGCTTATTATAGAAAATAAAAAGAAACGTCTGAGAGTAAAAGTGACTTTGCCCTTTTGTTTGAGTTCTGCGCTCAATCCAATGGAACGGCACATTTTATCTGATGCATTCTATCTATTTGATCTGTGCGCCTGTCTTTGCCTGTGCGCTCGCCAACACATGACGCTGTCTTCATTTGTCTGTATCCCTGCTTTTAATTCTGTCTCTTTCCCCACTCTGTCTGTCTGTATGTCTGTCTGTCTGCCGACGACCTGTATGTTTATGTATGGGTTCATTAACAGGCATTGACAGCTTGTGAAGGAGGGTGCCATTAACATTGCATGTATTCCCAAGTGGTGATCCTGCAGTGAGTGGCTCTGTGTTTTACATGCGTGTAGTGGGTGACTGTAGTGAGGGAGGGGGGGTGGGAGTGGGAGTGGGAGTGGGGGGGACGAGTGGCAATTACAGGGCCAGTTATAATGTGATAGCCTGCTTGACGGGCCACGCTTGGCATGGCTCCCTATTTTAAGGGAATTTAAAAGCACTAGACTGGGCTCTATTGTGTGACCCCCATCTCTCTCCATCCATCCATCCATCCATCCATCCATCTATCTATCCAACCATCTATCCATCCATCCATCCATCCGTCCATCCATCCATCACTGCCTTCCAGTCATGATTCAATCCTGTTTTTAATCTCTCCAGGCCTCAGTGGGGCCTAAAAGCACAGGGACTGGGCACAATGCCTAGATGACCCAAGGTAATATGGAAATGGATGGAGCAGCCCCGCTCACATCCCCCTCACGCACACACTGAGGTGCTCACTTCAGCGCACATTTGCAGCCCGTCGACTCTTAATTTTCCATCAGAGCTGTTTCACCTGATATATCGATGCCAACAGAGCAACACTCTCCCCTCCTCGGAGCCCTTTTGTCCCCTGCTCCTCTGCACAAGGGCCACCGTTATGTAACAGATTCCCTCCTGCATGCTCGCACCACAGGTCAGAGAGCTCACACTGATCATTTCTAGTGAAGTGCACCACTTTAGAAAAGTTTCTGATATGAGACTTACCTGCGCACACTTTTACTTTTACGCACCGGCTGAACAGATCTGGCGCAGGTCATTACATGTCTGCAAAGTTCTGTTCTGCTGAAGTTACACACACATGCACACACACGCACACACAGTTTCACATCATCCAGCATCATTTTTTCCACTCAAGGATAAATTTATGTTTGAGAGACAGGATACACTAAAGCTCCAAAGTTGACCCTCTCCCCCGCTCTCCCTCACACACTCCCGTTGTAATTTGTCTGCCCACTGGTTTCACTTATTAAGTTTCAAAAGGTTTCTGGGCAACGTGGTTTGAGAAAGGGAAAAAAAAGGGAGCCATGGCATTTTTTTGGCACACCGCTCCGCCCGGCTTGCCCAGAACGAGGAGGTTACCATGGCATCAGTGGGCACCTCATAAAGCAGACCATTGTTGGTGCATGTGAGTGAGTGTGTGTGTGTGTGTGTGTGTGTGTGTGTGTGTGTGTGTGTGTGTGTGTGTGTCACATTGAGTTGCATGGCAACAACCTCTGGGCACCACCAGCACGAGCAAGAAGCTCAAATCTTGCACGGGGCAGTGCCAGCCTGCAACACAACTTTCTTCTGTGTCTCCAATCTGCTTTATTCTCATTTCTTCTCTACCTGCTTCTTCACCTGTCTCATTTTTTTTGCACACACACACATACACACAGAACCTGTAAGTCTGTCAGCACGTTGCAAAGAAAGTAAAAGGTCCCATAATTGTTCCTCAGATCATGATTTATCATCCCCAAACACAACAGCAACGTGTTGTCAAAGGTTAACAAATCAGCCATGATCTGGAGTGTTTTTTTTGTGCAGTGGTGTGTGCAGGTTTTCATTAATGCTAGAAAATTACCCAGAAACCTGCGCTGCATGCTTAAAGAATGGTCGCCATTATTAGAAAATGGGCCCGCAATCTAAAATAACCTGAGGGGGGAAACAGAAAAGCTTTATTTTCTTGTCTTCTCTAGTCACATCCATTAGCGGAGACAGGGTATAATACAGGTTTGTTGGTAATTGTTTCAGTTCCAAATAGCCCAAAACACTAAGTTACTATGTGTGAAAATCTGGACACAATTTGTGGTTCCCTTGGAAAAAAAAGGTGAGAGGAGGGAAGGAAGGGAGCTATTTTCAGTTTATAAAAGTTTTGGTGCGAGTTGAAAGGCGTGGGTGACAACAGCCTTTGACAGGTGTATGCTCTGCGGCTCACTGCAACCTTTGTGTTGGAGTTAAGGCCTGAACGTGCGCAGAGTTGAGAGCCGTAGATTAAACGTGGAATAAAGACGAGACGGGCCGAAGTGAGATGTGGGTCCTCTGGCACACTCTGCTGGTGGGTTTGGAGAACTACAGGCACTCATGCTAAAGCAGCTTGGAGAAGTTTTGGAGAAAAAGTTTAAGGCACTTTAAAACACATGCTTTACTAAAGTAGAATCAATGCATGACTCAATGAGCGGCGATGCAGTGATTCTCAAATTTTTTCTGGTCCTTCAGAAGCTGATAATAGTTCATGCCACCCACCCCATTTTTTATCAATCATGAAAAATGATAGAAGAAACAACTGAAGTTTAGTTAAACAAAGGTCAGAATGAAAACATCAGTAAACCCTTACTTGTGTATTTTGCCTGCATAAATCATATTTATTCAACTTTGTTTCACTTCATATTTTCCCCTGCTCATCCATGCCCTCCCAAGGTGGCCGGTCTCCCGGTTGGAGAACTGCTGACCTGATGTATGAATGAATGCACAATGCATCCCAAATTCCTGTGGCTCACCATTTTAAAAAAAAAAGGTCACGTCGCTATGAATTTATGTGATTAGTTAACGCTTGATGGATGTTGATTCACAGTTCATACATTAATTTGTGTGCCACCAAATCAGCTGGAATCCGGTTACATAGAACTGGGAATTTCACACACACACACACACACACACCCTACCACTTACAGACAAAATTAACCCACATCTTACCAACACATGCATAATGTATCAAAAACCCACTTATTGTTGTCATTTAGTCTGAGCAACATCCATATGTGTTAATTGTTACAGTGATTATGCGTTCTGTCGTATATGCCACTGTTTACCCATCTGTTGTTTGTTGTGCCATATTATGTTATGTTTCATCAATTAAAAAAATAAAAAGAGCATTTCAGAGCGATGCATTTGATCAGAACAGCACCAGTTCTCATAGAAACAAAGTGCTGGTCAGATGTAAACATCATGTCACAGTTAGATTCCCGACACAACATTCACTTCTTTCTCACTGCGTTACAACGTAAACTGTTGACATTTACATGTTTAAATGTGTCTGTCCATTTCCCCCCGGATTTGTCAACTGACACCAGCTGGATGTTTTTGGTTTCAGTGCATCGCCTTCAGAGGGATTGATCACATGCATGGATCTGAAATAATCTTTTGTATGTAACTGGATTCCAGCTAATTTGGATGCATATAATCTAATGTGTTGTGAATAAAACATTTGTGATCCATTAAGCATGAACTAATGCCATAATCTCATAGTGACCTGATCATTTCTTAATGGTAAGCAGTAGGAATTCATGATATATCCTGCATACATTTGTGCATCTTGCTTTAGTTATCTATTAGTTAAGATGTGTTTTGCACCCTTTTTATACAGTTTATGAAATTGTTCCTAAAATTCCTTCTTGTGCAAAGGCCCTAAGGAATTCTGGTTTGTTATAAACATATCTACAACACAGACTCATACTGGAAAAGTTTTGAAAAAAAAGCCTGCATGATTTGAGAGTATTGACCCAAAAAAGATCAAACACCACCTTTTTTACCTGTTCTTTTCCCATATACTACAAAGCATGCAGACTTTTTTTTAATTTTAATTTTTTATTCTTTTTCTTTTTTAAATGTTTATACTATTCTGTATGGCAGCAAACCGCCACCGGCACATATGGTTTGCAGACTCACTTGCTTGAGATGTCTGGATCAACTGCCAATATTTAAAGTCAAAGTTAGTTTATTATCACATAATGCAGCTGCAGACTTTTCAAAACAGTCCGCATGTCAGCGGCATTATAATAACACAACTTTGACAGAAACAGAATTATGCAAAAAACACGGGATTGAAGTCTTCACAAGTTGATTTTCTGTCTGGTAGGAAAGAAAAACAAAAATTGTCAAAAACTGTGGTGTGTGTTTGCAAAAAACTTTTGGCACTTGCGATTAGCAGCAAATGGGCTCAAACATGCAAAAGTACCGGTGTGGCCTTGTGAAGAGTGACCTAAGAGGGTTCAAACTGATCGCAACTTATATATGCAGCCACCTGGAACAGACTCCCTCTCTTGCCAAATACATGCCATGTTTAGCCTGGGCAAGCCTGGCTGAGTGTGTGTGTGTGTGTGTATGTGTGTGTGTGTGTTGTCAGGTCTGTTACTGTGGTGCTCGTTTGGTCCTCTGCTGTTGTGCAGCATGTGGCCCACAGATTAACGCTTTAAATGAGACTCTCTCCTGTTCTGAATGCCCCCTCTGTTTGCTTACAAGGCCCGGGTGAGACAGAGTGGAAGGATTTGAGAGGGTTTTTGTATCTCCTCCTGTTCTGAGCGGGGCATCCTATTATGAGTGAAAAGCTAAGGGAGGGCATGGTCACAAAGGGTTAAAACCTGAGAGTGTCTTTTTTTTGGCATAAAATGCAGAATTGGCTCTTTTTTTAAAAGACATGTGGAAAACGCTCCAAACAGATTTTAGTGTAAGACAGGTGCCAGCTCTGCCATCTGCTTTCAGTTTTACCTCCCTGTCTGTCTGCTCTCAGCCGATCCCCTCCTCTCTCTCTACAATCCTGATTCATCCATCTCTCTCTCTCTCTCTCTCTCTCTCTCTCTCCTTTTCCCTCTTCCACCAATCAGATCAGTTTGACACCCTCCCCATCATGTGTTGGCACACACGCTTTAATTTCTTCCAGGTACCTGGAAAATGGGGAGAAATCAAATCAAAAGGGAAATTTATTAACTTCAGGTATGACATCTTTGGAAAATACTGGATGTTAAATGTGCAAGTGTATGCGTATACACACGCGCGGACGGATTAGGGACTGTGTGAAAATGATTAGGGAGGGAGTTGGGGTTTTAAAAAAAAGGGAGGGTCATCTGTTATTTTCTTTTGGTTGAAGGGATTGTATTAAAATATTTTTTGGAGAGCATTAGAGTCTTAAAAGTTTTTCTCATTCACTGATTTATTTCATACATCCTCCTTCACATGTGAAGTTTATTGTTTAAAAAAACCCCATATAATTTAATTCTAACATCATTTTATTTTTCCTCATTCTGTGACTGTAATTAACAGTTTATTTAGAAGCTCTTTTTTCAGAAATTCTTAGCAGCTGTTTTTTTTAATGTTATGGTACCAATTTCTTATGTTAGCCATAAATATATTATTTTGAGATATTAGGGGGGAGGTATTGTTAGTTTTTTTCTCACGTCACAAGGGGTTGGTTCAAAGACAAAAAAATAATAATGCAAGGGAGTGCCTTGCTTTTAAATAAAATGCAATAAAATATTCCAACCCTCTCCCCACCCCAGCAATTTTCCTACTGTCCCTTACTCTGCGGGCCTACTGAGCACGGGCCGAGGAGTCTAAGAGGTCAAGTGGTCCCAAAGACACTGTATCA
Source organism: Holacanthus passer (assembly GCA_025331565.1). Classification (NCBI taxonomy): domain Eukaryota; kingdom Metazoa; phylum Chordata; class Actinopteri; family Pomacanthidae; genus Holacanthus; species Holacanthus passer. Next base: position 1,012,151 of record JAFREQ010000109.1, read on the forward strand.
AGTGACTGTTAACAAGATCTACTATCTTGTTGGAAAGTCAAATGTCAGTCAATGTCCAGATCATTCTTGATGCTTATCTCCATTAATATTGAGAATCTGTCAATCCTGCTTTATTTTTTATTATATTTTTCTTTATCTTTTTTTCCTACATTACACAGTTGCATACTTAGGCTAGTAAGCCTATGGGGAAAGTGTGAAGCCAGTTCAGTGTTTGACAACAGAATAGCCTCATTTAAAGAAAATAAAACCTGCACCACATCTTTCAAGAAGGACGGTCTCCTATAATACTTTGTATTGTGCATCTGTGCTCAGTTTTTGAAGCTCTGGAAATGAACAACACACTGAAGTTAAGTTTTGAATCAAATTGTTAAACTTTACGCTGTAAACAAATTTATTCCATTAATCCATTATTCTAAACTACACTTAGTAAAATCTATCGGTGTCACAGTTATATGTGCTGAGGGGTCATTTGATCATTTATTTAGGGTTTGCCCAGTCTTATGTGATTAGTGGCTTAAAGTATTCAGGTTTGCATGTGTTCTTCTTCTCTTGTTTTAAAAACCCAACCAGATCTGTTCTTTGTAATCTTTGCTTGATTAAAAAAAAAGAAAAAAAAAAAAAAGGTTTTTATATATCCATCAACAAGCATTCATGAGGGGCACGGTGGCAGCCAAACCAAAACACACTGACCACCAGGTGCAAAGCTGAGCCTACTGATACTGGCAATAATCTATTTTTCCATCCACTGACTTCATTCATTTTATTTGTTTTAATGGGTACAGTTCACCTACCTCCCTTTTAAAAACATTATTTGTTTTCCTCTTTAATTATGCATATGTTCTTTTTTTGTTACATCTTTCCTCTCGATTTGTACAATGAAAAAAAAAAAGGGAAAACATTGAGAACACATTTTGCCGAGGGTAATTGTAATTTTGAACACAAAAAATACAAGAGAACAAGTTTTGTAATTTTGATATGACCTGGAAAATTAACATGGTGATTTAGAGAGTTGAATTTAATTCTAAAAAATTAATTTCACTGTGCAATTATACGAGGTGGGCCTTTTATATGTCTCCGTGCAGGGTCCAACTGTCTCGTTGTCCATCCATGCACACACACCAGCACCACCTGTGCACTACATAAAGGTACTGTTCCTCGTCCCTTCGCTGTATTTTATTACTATCGCTATTAGGAAACTGAGACCAAGGAGAGACAGGATTTGCCAGTTGAGGAAACCTGTGGGACTTTAAAATGATGTTCTACAGTACAAACCTGCTCCTGCATGAAATGCGTTGTAGGCACGCTGCTTAAACTCTTCTGTGCAAGAATCTACCCCAGAGAAAGGGAATTTAATTTTAGCGCAAGCATGTTTCGTTTTTGGAAAAGATGCAGTTTCTTGTGAAAAATATCAACTTTAATGGCCAACTAGATGACTTATGAAAATACATAAAAGTGAAAACACATTGTTGGCTCCTCTCTCTGCAGCCTCCCCATGAGAAATGGGGCCAAGCCTCATTTAAAGTGCGGCGCCTGAGCCGTGTCGCTCGGTTCAGAAATGTGGGGCTTTAACCTGGTGGTTTCTTCCTGGAATGAGGCCGCTGCTAATGAGCCCGTTAGGACAAAGGTGAGTTCTAAATGAGCGGAAAGAAAAGTAAACAAGCCAGGTGACAAATTGCAAATAAGCGAACATCAAGTAGCAGAGATGGAGATTCTGTCCACGCATACAAACTCGCTCACAAGAAAACCAGTGACTGTCAGTGTTGTAAAGAGTTGTTGAGGCTAGACTTTTTGTTTTGGAGACTCTTATAGCATGCAGGTGCTCTTTTCAAAGGCAGCCCTCTCCGCCGAGCACTTCTTGGCCCGCGCTGAATGTTGGGCTCCCAGGGTGTTTGTTTGGGTTCTGTTTTGTATGCTTAGTGTCTATGCCTGCTTGATACCTATTCTTCTTTTCTTCTGTTATTTAAGCGCACATTTTCTCAGAGAACGCCTGCAAAGGCTTTCCAAAACATACAGTATAACCTGCTCACAAAGAGCGTAGGTCAGTTTTTCCATTCACGAAAAGAAAAAGACGAGAAGCAACAGGAGACTTAGTTACAAGTTCGCAAGCCTTATATAGTCTTGTAGCGGCCCAGAAAGAATTCATGCCGCACGTAGTTCATTGCTATAAATCTATATGTTGCTGATGTCATAGCTCATTCTCTGAGAAATTCAATTATTTTCCTCTGCAACCTGGTGAGTTAAGATCTCAATTAAAAATAGGTCATCAGTTTCACACTACATTTAAATCCTGCCCCTCATTTTGGCCCGCAATCCCTCATCGTGTGTGTGTGTGTGTGTGTGTGTGTGTGTGTGTGAAATCATCAGTGTGTCAGATGGAGCCTGTTGTGCCAGGCAGCCGGGCAGCGGCGGTGCCACTCTGTGTGGTCAGGGCACAGTGTGTCCTCTCAGCTGCTGTTTCGAATTCACAACTAACTTGACAGCAGCATCCTCGCTCATTCACCGCAGCAGATGGTGGCGAGCTTGCTGTTTCGCGTGTGCGGTGTGTTTGCCCATTTCTTTTGGAGAGGCAGCTGTGGGAAGCAAAGCTTTGCCCGCTGCTGCGTCCAGCTTCGTGCGCAGGCAACAAAGAGGAGGACAATTGAAATAAAACTCTGGAGTCTGAAAGATCAGAGAATCTCAAAAAAAGAAAAACAAATAGGATGCTCGCAGAACAAGGCTTGTGCGAAATCTCCCATATCACTCTATCATCCAGAGAGGCCGCGGCCAGTTTCATCAGAGAGTAATCCTTGAGATTATATCCCTGCATGGTGGACAATGAGCATATTGTTGTGATCTTGTTGCCGTAATCCAGATCAGCACCATATGCAATAGACAGCAATGCTCTCTAGAGAGCTGCGGTGGTGAATAATACACTGTCCAGTCTTAGCACAGCAATCCATCTGCCACCGGCTCTCCGTCTCTGAAAATATCTCCACTAGAATCAACTCTGAGGCAGCACATTCGAGTATACTCTCAATCTGTTTTTGTTCATTTTTATTCAGGATGATGCCAAAATGCAGCTACAAATTTCACTCAAAAAGGACCTCAACCTGGTATAGCCATTCAGGTCTCCCGGAGTCTAATAGGAATATGATTTCAATTTTGGTCATAACCTCGAGTGCACAGAGAGGAGATAGATTGGAAATGAGGATGGGGTGAAGCCATCTGTTTTGTGGTAGAATCAGAGAGACAGAGGAAGAAACGTGGAGGAGCCGAGCGGGGACGCTGGAAGTCAGTCAAAGTTGGGGGTGCGGAGAGAAAGTCTACATAATGACGTCATGCTAATTGCTGTGTGACATTCACGTTTTTTTGTTAACGGTCAGGATAATTTACATCTAACGCTTATTAGCAACATTTTTAACCAATTTGAGACCGTTTTTACATTCAGACAGCAAACTTGAACCCAGGCAAACCACAGGCAACAACACTGAAGTCAAGCACGAAAACGGCAAGATGACAAATGGCCTACAAGTTGCACTGTACAGCGGCAGTAATTACACTTAACCCACATGGTGTAGCTGTGGCTGACTCGTTTGAACTCTCTCCAGAGGCTTTGTCTGACAGGTTGATCAGCACCCTGACGTCTTTGGTTACTTTGATTCACTGGGAAAACTATAAACTCTCCAGAACACCTCAATGTGGTCGTGAGCAATCAGAAAGCGCCGACCTGCTGTGAGTTGCATCACTTTGCAGGAAGTATTATAAATAATAACATGAACGCATATTGATAGTTAACGGATGATAAACTAAGTAAAACATCTTTCCTGCCACAAATGCTGGAGGACTGCACATATATACAGTAAAAAAGGGGGGAAACATTACAAGTTGAAACTTTTTTATTAACAGATGGTTTTCATTAGGCTTGATTTCAGGGGGGTTCTGCAGCCCCCTCAGAACCCTGCTTCCCGCGTCCGTGGAGCCGAGGCTCATAAAGAAACGACAGACTCAGGCCAAATTGTCAGTCAGTTAGTAGATGAGATGTCATGCTAGCCAGACACGGTAGACAGGCGGGCAGCGTTGCCTGAGGAGGATTCCTACTATTTAATGTGCCTCTGCAACCCAGCTGATTCACCACTACACCATCCAGTCTAATAGGTTTTGTTCTGGTGAATCACTCCAGGTTTCCTTAATGGAAAAGCCAAACATACTGCTCTAACATTGGGTGACAAGGGCACCTTGGGTTTGCAGATGTTCACGCAGATGACAGATGGCGCCGGCATAGCTAAGGGAGCAACGGGAACGATGTCTGCGCCAGGCTGGTGCCACATGCACCCCCCCTCCCTTTCATTCCCCCTCTGTAATGCACAGTCCCCCATCCCAAAAACCTCCTAAATGAGGGGCGTATAGCTGCCTGGATGTGGCTGTACATGTGTGTGAGTATCTATCTGAATGTCAAAGTGCACATGCAGTGACTCAGCACCCTGTGGGCAGCGCTCAAGGGTCTGCAATGCAATGTGTGTCCAGTGTGTCTGGATCATCTTGTTCTAGGTTAAATCAGGCGGCAGCCTGGACGTCGTTCTCTTCAGTAACACAACTTTGTCAGATGAGGAGGTCCCAGAAAGTTTCCATTCTCACACGGCACAAATACAGTTTACAATGATAACGCTGGCAGATTTTCCATCGAAATCACCAGTAATTTTTGAAACAATGGGTCCTTGAGCTCACACGGAGGCAGAAAAAAAAAAAAAAAGTTCTTTCGGCCAGTGGCCGTCAAATTTGCAGGCTAAAGTTTGAGGGTAAAGCTCCATGTTCCAGGCAGGTAAAGGAAAGGAAAAAATCATTCTATAACATTAACTGATTTGGCTGCTTGCATGATGTATTTTGTAATGAATGAAATGCACCTTGGCCTCAGAAGTAATGCCCTTTACTATTGTGGGTCGTCAGCTAGTTAGTTAATGTTTGCAACTTGCTTTAGAGCAGATAAACACACTGTTTAATCCATTTCTCACACTTTTGCTTTAATGTTTTTAATTTAGGGTCAACATTACTCTCTGAACTCCTTGAATGCTATAGTATTGCTCTCACTACAGCCCCTTGCACACCAGTTCGGAGAGTACAAAAATCCAAAGTTGACAGGTTTGCCTGTACGTACCTCATTACAGTCACTAAACTATGATTGGATAATTGCTGTAATGGAGAGGGGTTCAATGAATGGTTAATTTTGTTCTTAGACCCTGTGGCTTTTGGTGAATCTGGAAGATTCCACCTAATTAGCTCTGGTTCTTGAATGGTTCTGTTTCTCGGAACCTTGGTGCTTTCTAGCCCACGTTTCCACCAGTTTTGAGTGGGATTCATTGTAATCAAGGATGTGTCACTACGACAGCTGCAGAATATGACATGCACATTTCGGTTCCCACTTCAGGTCAAGGAAAACCTGCTGTTTTTTGGGAACCAACTTTTTGGGGTCCAAACTAATTTATTTTTGTTCGAAATCCTTCGAATGGTTCCATGTTGGTGGAAAAAGGATTATCACTGAGGTGGAAATCTCAAGGTGGCTCTGTTTGTGCCAACAAGGAAATGAAACTGTAAAAGTTTCTGTCATATTATCCACTAACTGCTCTAGCAATGGTCACTACTCTGGTAATTTGGCAGCAAGAAAGCATATTCAGTGCTTCTGGCAGGAGATTTCACAGACACCAATGACATTTTACAACAATGCCAACTAGAAGTGCAAACAGTAATAGCTCTGTTAACCAAGTGATAGCAGTAGCACTTATAGTCTGACTGTATCGGTGGAGAAAGCCTCGTGATTAGATCATTTGGTGCCAATGTGCAGAATGAGACATTCAGTGCGGCACTCAGGCATTTTGTGTCAGATGAGAGCAACAATACTGGTGCATTAGTATAATGTGGAATAATCTCTCACTTCAGACTCAATTGAGATCTACCAGTAAAAAGAGGAGTTTTATTTAAGCATCAGCTCATTGTGCAGACAGATTACGAGCCCTGGAACCGCAGGAAGCCACAGAGAAGGGGAGGATGGCTGTGAACAGGTAGGGCTGATAATTACCTCCATTCATCTTCACCGGACCCCGGCACTGTTTTATGAAGGTGCATCTGAGTGCAGGCCCGCGTTTGATGAATCTCCCCTTAAAATTAGCAGTCACTGGTGGATCGAGAGCCTCCATCAGTCCGTATGCTCCCATTCATCATCTCATTAGGACCCTGGGCTGGGCTGCACAGGCCTGAGGACTCCCAAAGAGAAGGGAGAGACTATGAGCTCCATCAAAGCTAAACATTTTGGATATGTTGTCGCTGTTTACAAATCTGTCAAATCGGGCATTTTTTATAAACCGCAATCTGTTTAATTCCCTAGGCCATTTGATCATTTGTAGGAAAAAATCTTAATGTATCAGGGGCAGACAGTGGCACAGTTGTTTACTACCGCGGGAATCCAGAGCCATTACAGACTGGGAACAAATGCCAAATCTTTATGTAAACCCAGCGTGTGTGTATGCTTATAGAAATGCCTTTCTCTTCAGGTGTTTACATGAACGTGAGATATAAAGATTTGCGATGCAAGATAATTTCGCTAAAATGTTACGGCCATTATGTAGCAGGAAATGCAGCGGGAGTCCAGGGAGTCCCAGCTTGCCTTTTTTTTTACTGCACTCTTTGCTGCAAAGTGAGCAGAAATAAAAGCTCTCTGGTGGTTACACTGCTCCGCTCCCCTCTTCTCTCCATCACCCCTCCGCCCAGGTGGATGAAACCTTCAGAAGGCCTCGGCCACCCCGGCGTTTTTTCCACAATCTCAGTGTAGAATGCAGCAGCCCAGCCCCCCACTCACCCCACTTTGCTCAAAACCCCCCGTCGCGCTCCAAACGCATCACTAGCTGGATCTCCATGTGGTACATCCATTACAGTAAAATACTCCTCACTGCTCCCCACTGAAAGCTCACCATCCTCCTCTGCCCTCCGCTTTCCCTCGCACACACATCAGCCCCTCCACCACCACCTAAACTCCACCACCCCAGCCCCCTTCATAAGACCGCTTACGCTGGCAGTTCTGAATTGGGTTACGTCCAAGTTTCACATTAGCTGGGGGGGCGGTTGGGGTGTTTAAAAAGCAGCCTGCGGAGAGCTGCAAGAGGGATCACAGCCGTGACTTACGCTCCAGTAAAAAAAAAAAAAAAAAAAAAAATCTGCACATGACTACAGTCCTTTTTACTTTGTTGTGACCATGATGGCCTTTTTGGAACCGCAAATTGAGAAATCAGTAATGCCATACATATGTGCAGAGTTAACATGTTGGAGGAGGAAGCTTAAGTTATCTATGGGAAATTTATATCCCTCTTGCCAAGGATAACATTAGTTACCTTTGGATTATTCATTTATGTGTGATTTCTGCAGAAAGCTCTAATTTATCACCAGCGCTGCAGGGACTCGTCTTACCAAAGAGGCTTTTTTTTGTCCTTTTTTTCTCTTATTTTGCGCAGTAAAGCCACAGTCTGATGTCATTACCAGGAAATAGAGATATTTTGGGGCTCAGCTCTCTTTTATTTGGATTTTGTCCTCATCCCTTGTTCTGGGGAACTGCTGACAAATGTAATTCCTGGTGCCAAAATTTTGAGCAAAACCCTATCATTGTTGAAGGCCAACAAAAGAGTGGTTCATTTAGACTCAATTTATTATGATTTCTTCTTTGTGTCAACAAATAGTAACAGTGGCTTGGCAAATTGCTTCATAGGAAAGACAACGCTAAACCTTGGCTCTCACTCGCTTTCACTCTCTCCCTCTGTGTGTCAGTGTGTGTGAGAGAGAGAGATCAAATGACAGTTTATTAGAAATATACCTTTTTGGTGCAGTTCATTACAAAGTTCACAGAAGCCAAAATTACGATTTCTGCATGGCGTCCTACTTAAGTACCTCAAGCACAGCTGCACCACTTGTAAAATCATGAACTGTAATAACAGGATTAAATGGGTGCAGTGAGGCAAAGGTCAGTGACATGAGACTTCAGTTCCAGTCATTTAAGCATGAATTTTGCATGTGTTTATAAGAATGTGGAGGCCGTTAAAATTTAATTAGATGCCCCACATTGATGGGCAACGATGGTGCTTTTAAGGTGTGCATTAAAGGACATACAATGATGGAAAAGTCAAGAATGAAGCCATGGCTGCAACTAACTATTCGTACTATGACGGCCATCATTTCCTCTACTGATGGATTATTCAATTGGTTGATACAACGTCAGAAAATAGTGAAAACTCTTTTACAAATTCCTGGAGCCAAAGGTGATTTTCAATGTTGTGTTTTCAGTCTACAATTCAAAGATAGTTTAATTTACATTTATACAAAGGAGAAAAATGATGATCAAACAAGCACATTTTTGGCCATTTTTGCCCAAAACATAGGAAAGAATCCAAGTGACGACAGATGACATTCTATTACCAAAAAATGATAAATATTTATATCATCAGTACTACAGCTCAAACATAAAAAATAAGCTGTAGAAAAGCTACATACAAATTTAACTGGAATAATCAGCTCATTAACTTCCAAGTCTCTCTTTTTTAAATTGTAGTGGTTACTTTTCTTATTTGTACCTTCAAAGGTAACTTAGTCCAATTCCTGGCACCACAGACCCAAAAGGAACAGGTACCAATGTTGCTATTAAACCTCACTAAGCCCACATTGGCAACACCAGCTCTAGTCTAGTGTGCACGAGCTTTCCCCTGCGAAGGTGGTCTTTGACATTCTGAGGTGCTCTGTTGTTCTGAAAAATATCTACCACACTTAGTTGTACTTGTGAGACCTTCAAGGGTAAGCACTTGATCTCTTGCGAAACTGTTTGCCAACCTGTGCTACCAGGCTCTTTAAGCCCAACACAACCCTGACTAACCTCTTTGGAGAGATCTTGTCTTTCAGTAACCAGATGTGGTCTTGCACATCTGACCAACATTGGAAACTGAAGTTCAGAGTTGTGCCACTTAGAGAATACCAAATCTCTGAGTAGATACACTGTACCACAACTACTCATTACATTCAAAACAAATGTATCTCTCTTTACAAATTAAATGCATCTGTATAAATAGAGGCAATTTCAAGAGTCATATTTCAGGTGAGCACGTTCTATATAACTTCCCTAAACATGTATTAATACACCAGCCATCCCTCCTACTCACATACTCACTCAGAAATAGACCTGTCATCTTGCCACCATCCCCTTATCGTCTAACTGCTAACAAGCCTATTTGCCTGTGACTGACGTTGATGTGATCCCTAAAGCCCCGGGCTTGGCACCAGATCGCTCCTAAGCCAAATTAAGCCTCTGTCATGCCCACCCCCACCTCCAGCCTAGTGCTACCCCTGCCATGGGAACCCTAAATCTTTAATGACGATGGAGAGCTCCGCGCGCTCCCACGACACAAAAGCGATGACATCTGTGTCTGTAAGTGCTGCACTCCAGAGCAACCCTATTTGTTCTATCTCCGCTTCTTGAAAAGAAATCAAACATAAAAGTTGAGGGAGCGCTGAGGAAGGAGGAGGTGGAGCTAAGGAGGTTAAAACAAAAGATCCTCTCTTTCAAAGAAGAGTTATTTCCCTGCCCAGCGGTCCTTAAATGTTCAAAGAAGGTGTTAAAAGAGTCTCCGCTCCCCTTCTTGCTCTGGCGCTCTGGACACGGCCCACCTGCTCACAACCACTTCCAAGTCAACGGGGATGTTTAGTGAAAAACATCCACACTGAACTTAACTCTTGAAAGTCAACGAGGGTGCCTTTGAAAGTGATTGATTTACCAGCTATGGACCTCTTGACATTTGGCACGACACAGTTTGCCAAGTTCACAGTACAGCACAGTGAATCAAAGAGAAATATGTTCTTATGAAATACTTTAAACTGTCTGAAAGTGATGTGATTTAGTAAAAACCACAAAGAGAAAGAGCCTTTGTTTTGTTATACTGCCACAAAGATCTGAAACATAATCTTAAACTGTGTAAGATTTGCACATCCGACCACCTTCAAAGCTGAAAAACTTTTTCATATAATTTGGCTCAAACACCATTAACCATCTTGCACTTGAAGCATGCAGTTGCCCTCATTTCTGAATTCATCTAATCTTCTTCTTTCATCTTTCATCTAGAGCTGCAGCTAACAATAATTTATCATCAATTACTATGTCAATTATCTTTACGATTGTTGATTGTTGCAAAAATGTCCATAACAATTCTCCACAGACCAAAGTGAGGCCTTCAAATTGATTGTGTCAATTGGCAATGATATAAATAAGCAAATTTATAGGAAGGAAATAGAGAATGGTTTGTAATTTTTGCTTGGAAAATGACAAGCAATATAACAATCATCCACATTTTTGCCAGATAATTCTGTCTTTTGATTAATTGATTCAGCACTACTTTTATCTTTTTGAATTTATTTATGTCACATGCTGACTTTCTGATGTCATGTCATTTATCCCTCATTTAAAGCACTTTAATCTGCCTTTTTGTAATAAAATGTGGCATATAAATACATTTCCTTTGCGTACTTTAGTAACACATTACCCGGTCAACAATACGGCCTAACCAAGCATTTCAAACTGTACAACCATACCAGAACCAGAGCTCATGGAGGACCCACCTGCCACGACGAACAGGCACTGCCGCAGACACCTCTGTCTTCCTCCGGGTCCTTCTTGTGGGAGAAGCAAGATGGCGGCGTCCATGCTGTGCAGGAGGACAGCGGCGTTGTGTAGGACGTTAAAGGGAATTTCATTGTCAAAAACTGTGCTTTCTGCCAACTCTCAAAGCGGACTTCTATTGCAGACAGCGTCCTACAACCCTAAACCTTTAAGGCTGAACCTCAGTGAGCCGTACATCCCAGACAAGGACAGCGAGAAGACGCCGGAGTGGCAGAAGACGGGCCGCTACGACGCCAAGCTGTACGGACGCTACGGCTCGGCGTCGGGCATCGACCCTGCGTCGCTGTGGCCCAGCCATGAGCAGCTGGACAAGATCATCGCGGAGGAAAACGAATGGCATCCTCCGTTAGAAGTGATGCTGAAGAACATCGAGGCCAAGGAGAAGGAGGAAACCCAAAAGCGTTTGGCAAAGTGAGTAACGTTAATGCTAATGTGGCTAACGACGTCCATTATCGGACAGGTAGTTAATGAGACTGTGTTTACTCTCATTTCAGTTCTGTATCAGCACGACTTTTGCCGATCAGGATGTAGTAGGTCTCATATATTATCATGGTTAATATGTGTAAGGCACAAAGTGGGACTAAGCAACAAATACAGGTAGATAATTCATCCATTAACATTGAACTCGTTAGTACCTTCTGGTGGAAATGAAGCACGATAGAGAGAGCTAACTTCAGATGAGTCCTTCACTGAACTTCACACCGATTAGCCCTGATGTTTTATTCACATACAACTCAAAACTTTGATCAAAAATATATTTTAAACCCAGGAGCCTTTGATAACGTTCATGTATAGGAAGAAAAAAAATTAAAGGGCTACTCCAGCATTTTAGTGTTGCGCTTCAATATAGTTGGGAAATTCACAAGAGAGAGGTTTAAGAGGTTCTAGAAATTAGACCAGCAGAGAGATCCTGACTTGTTCTTTCTCCAGCATGGATCAGTCTCCAAAAATGCTGGATCCTACATTTCTCATTAGGCAACTGGATAGTATCTTTAGTATAACCTGGAATAACATGCAGGACAATTTACCTCATTTGTATCTTTAGAGTAATTTGCATTTTTAACCTTATCTCATTTCACTTCCAGCTTTTCTTGTTGTAGCTGATTCGTCTGCTTAAAATTTTAATTGCCTCATTTAAGTGTTTGTTGGTGTCTAGGATCTTTCGTCTATGTTTTCTAACAGTCTATTTTGTAAATCAGGTCTCTACCTCAGTGCATTTACAAATTAAAATAAAGATTGCTAATCAGATTGCCTGTCAGTATGGGTGCATTAGTGTCTCTGTATATGTGCAGCATGTGTGTAGGGCTGCATCTCATCATTACTTTATTGATCAATCTTCAGATATTTTTGATGAATGGTTCTGTCTACAAAATGCCAGGAAATGTCCTTCAGTTTCCCAAAGCCCAAGGCGGTGTCTTCAAATGTCCCGTTTTGTGTCCAAGACCCAGAGATACTCAGTTTAGGTTCACATTAAATGGAGGAAAGCAGCAAATCCTTACAAATGAGAAGCTGCAACCAGATAATTTAATTTAATTTTTAAAAAATAAACAGCAATTGTAGATAACCGAGTTTGTGTGTGTACATGTATATATGATGTGTGTGTATATGTCTGTATGTGTGTTATATATTTCTGATGATTGTTTTATTTTAATATGGACTGGGAGACTCGACTTGAGCTAAAAGAGATCCAAATAAACACACAAGCAAGAGGACAAATCAGGGGATCAAAGTTATTACAAACTGTACCAAATTTCATGGCAATCCACAGTTTCAAAGTAATCCAATAGCTGTCAAGACCTATCACAAACCACATTAACATCTGTTATACTAATCTTTTCCATTTCCACCGCAGAGAGAAACTCATAGCAGCTAACATGGCCCAAATGCCCAAGATGGTAGCTGACTGGCGCAGAGAAAAGCACGAAGCCAAACGCAAGCTAAAGGAGGAGAAGGCCCGTCGTACAAAGTTGCTGGCAGAGGCCAGAGAGCGTTTTGGCTTCGCAGTGGACCCCCGCTCACCCAAGTTCTTGGAAATGGTTGCTGAAATAGAAAAGGAAGAGAAAAAGAAGAAGAAACTAATGAAACGCAGACTGAAAGAGGAGCAGGCGGCGGCCCCTGTCACACCTCCTGCTGCCTCCTCGTAGTCTTGGACTGAGTCAGACACAAATAACTGTTGGGCCTTGGTCTGTATGTATTTAATGAGATGGGAGATATTCAGTGGGACAGCTGTTTTAGAGTATCGGAATATCAGCTTAGTCCTTGGTTTGTGTTAGCTGACTCTGTAATGACCTGGATTAAAGAAGACTTCATCCATGTTTTTCTTTTGTACAAAACTTGATCCAGAGTTGTTTACCCTACTTGTAAAGCATATGTTAAATTTTCATGAGCAATGTATTTAGCTGTCTCTAAAATAAATTAATCTCTGTACATATGGCATTGTCATATTTTTAAAGGAAGATAAATACAAGATGACAAACTACAGAATAAAGCAAAATGTTGGTGTAATTTAAGACAAAATGCAGATGTTCATATGCAGAATTTATTTGTGCAAAAATAACTTTTATACATTCAGAGGTTTTTGGAAAGTGCACACACTAATCCAGATCTGCCTAAATACTGAATCTGATTAAAGACACAAGGTGAAAGTGTGAATCCGCACTAAACAGCTTTCACCTCTTTAGTATCCTGCCGTATTGCAACCATTCAGAATGGGACAAATGGTGCATAGAATAATGGCTGCTGAGTGTGGGTCATACATTTCTTCAAGTCACTTAGCTATTTGTGAATTACATTTTTTAAATATTTTGTATCGCATGTTTATGCAATCATTTGTCATTATTTCCAAACTGGACAGTATGCCGAAGTTAATTATGCAATCATGTGGAGCTACACATTTCATTAAGTCATAAAAATTCTTACATTTGATATTTATAGTGGCTTTCAATCACTTGCTGATTAAAATAGTGTTCTTTAATTTTTAATGTAAATAAAAACATTGTCCATAAAATAAAACATCTCCTATATATACAACGCCTCTGAGTTCAAAATGTCAAACTCAACTTGACACTTCAATGCTCTTGGAAGCCATTCAGAGAAGGATGGACTCCAGTAAATAACCCTAACCATAACCCTGTAAACAGGATTGTCCAATCATATGTTGGTGAAGACAGTGACACAAAAATGGCTGACAAGGAGATAAAATACCCAGTATTCACTTGTTGAAAATGGTTAAAACTGTCAAGCTAAAACTGCCATAACTGCGAGGAAAATGGAGTCAATGGAGAGCCTTGACAATCGTGAAGAAATGTCTTCCTACAGATGAGTGTCTTCCTCTTCACCGGGGTCAGCCTTGAGTTTGGCCAGAGCAGCATGTATCCTGAACTGTGTGCGAGACTCCATCGAGTATTCTTTGTAGTTTTGTCTGCAAGTCAAAAACAGTAGAGACGGTCCAGGCGTGACAGAAAAGGGGAGCTATGCCATCATCCAAAGTGTCAGATGAAATGGACAAGTATTGATGTTTGATTGACCATTACATACTGACTGCCAAGATGGCCACCTACATATATAAACACCTGCAGCTAAATTTATTTGCTTTGCAGATTTTAATATATTGTTCAGATTTAGTTTTTTGTGAATTACTTCTAGATTTATATCCAAAGGGAGCATATTAAATATGTGCAGTGAAAATATGGACAGCCTTTAAGACCTTTATGTAATAGGCAGAGAGCGACCTCTAGTGTTCCTGTAGAGACTATACACTGAGCAACTAGACAGACAAAACTCCCTGTGCACTGTAGTACTATACTGTCCCAACAGTCCTCTAATAAAGACTGTTGGTGAAAGAATTTTAATTGCAATAAATAAATACAAAAAAAGTAATTGGCAAAAGTTTTGTCCCCTGTGAATAATATGATTTTATCTGACATTATTAGATTGTTAAAAATGATGCATCAGTGTGCAAGCAGCATGTTAATGTTTTAGCTGCTGGTCTGCCAAACAAATCTGTATTCATCTTTTGGACTTTTCTCTAATCTTTCATTTTTTTGTGAAATACTGGTTAATTTGAGAACTGAAATAAAACTATGTGAGGTTTAGAGGGAAATCATTCTTTGGTGGAACTTCTAACAAATCATAGACATGTGAAACATGACAAAAGGCCTCAACTAGACACTGTTTTTTTTTTGTAATGGTTTTATATTGTAAGACAAGATAATTCTTTATTGATCCCCCATAGGGGAAATTCGGGGACATATTGTATTTTAGAAGTTGATCATATATGTTTAATATGAAGTATTATGTTGAAACCAGTAACTGTAGATGTCAAATAAATGTAGTGCAGTTAAAAAGTCCTCTACAGTTCTCTAGTGTAAATGTAGTGAAGAAATAGTAAAAAGTAGCATAAAATTGCATTACTCAATTTTACCACAGTACAGCGCTTGAGTTAATGTACTTAGTTATATTCCATAAGGGCTGAGATTTCTGCCCCAAAAATGACAGGAAACATTACCTCACATTTTTTGATCGTTCGGCTGCGTTAATTACTATTAATGTTTTATATTACAAAATAGAAATGATATAAATGTGTACCCTCACAAGAACACATACAGACGATTGAAATGCATCAATGAAGCTGCTATGAAAGGAGTAACTTACTTGGCCTTGTGCAGCAGTTTAATAGCCTCGTCCTTTCTGCCTTGGTCTATGTAGAGCAGACTGAGCTCCACCAGAGAGTTGGGCACCAGATAGTGGTCAAACCTGATCTTCTTTTCACTGAGCGCACACAGAGAGAAGGTGGATTAACTGTCAAAGTTACATTTTACACATTTGTTTGGTCAATGCCCCGTACTACACTGTGACATCCTCAGTAAACCTGTGTAAGATTTGTTTCTCCATATGAAGGATTGACCAATGTTAGAAATGAATAAAGAAACTTGTTTCTCACAAGTCCTAACAGTCATAAACAGTCACTGTCAGTTTGATTTCAAGTGATGTCAATCTTGATTGCTATGTAAATATTAATTGTGACCTGATGGATGAGTTGAGGGGATTTTATACTTTGCTAAGCAAACATCGTATTGTCAATATTAAATATTGACGATGCAATGAGAGCTGGCCTTAGATAGTTATTTAAATGACAGTCAGGAAAAGAAGCTTCAGTTCAGATTAGTGAGATGCTATGCCAACATTAAACTCTTTTAAGATCATTTTGGACCTGATTATGATCTTAATTTTTGTTGTGTGAACAATGAAATTTAAAAATTTAACTTATTTTCTGGCCCTAATTCAACATGACACGTGGTCAGTGTGTGTTTATCACTGTTGCCAAAAACTCCATCCAGGTTTCTATGCGCAGTCTATGTGCTGATGTTTCTCTGTTCACAGAAATTAAATTGTTTCCTACAAAATGATTTGTAATAGTTCGCCCGTACTTGAGATGAATCCGGTGGAGCTCACCTGGAAAAGACTTTGTTGAAGCATTCCTCAGCGGCCTGGAGGAGACCCTTGTTCTTCAAACACAGACCCATGAGCAGGTGGATCACACAGCGGTCGTCCACTGAATACTCATTTTCTGTCAAGGAGGGAGCATGTGTCATGGATGTCATTTTGTCTACATTTTGTTTTTTAATTTTAGGTGAGAGGGGGTTGTTTTGGCACATGGTTTGGGATAACTCATACTACCAGGAGACTCCAGCAGGGTGCGCTCTGCCTCCACCAAAGTCTGCATCATGCCTTCAGTCAGCTCAGGTCGTTTGCTGATCATACTGAAACCATTCCACATGTACATCATCTCCTGTAATGAAACCCAGTGAATAGTGTCGGATGGCTCTGTGGGTCACACACACTGCCTGTTGTGTGAGGTTTTATGTTTTTGTGTGTGTGAAGCCTTACCAGCGCTGGCACTGGTAGCTTGATTGGGTGAGGGGCCTTGTAGCGTCTGGCCTTACGGATAGCAAACTTCTCAGTCGGGGGAGACTTCCCTGCTATCTTC
This sequence comes from Holacanthus passer, assembly GCA_025331565.1. Lineage (NCBI taxonomy): Eukaryota > Metazoa > Chordata > Actinopteri > Pomacanthidae > Holacanthus > Holacanthus passer. The sequence continues at coordinate 1,028,815 of JAFREQ010000109.1, forward strand.
TGCTTAAAGGTGGGCACTTTTCTAAAGACACACAAGACAAATAAGAAAATGGACATGGGGTCTCAATTAGTGAGACACTAAAACTTGTGACATACTGGCTTTAAAAGCTGCAGTTATAAATTTCTGGCCACTTGGGGGCAGCGTAACAAGCTGTAGACAGAAACGTGACATACTGTATTATTACCTTACAAATATGTTAACACAACTAGTGTTAGTTAACATGTTTGGCTACAATTACAGAGCAACATTAACATTCATTTGGAGCTGTGTCTCTGTCCACCTTAAATGACTTTAAGTCCAACATTCACTTTCTGTTAGCTCCGTTTTGGTTTCCACTAACTCATGAGTAAAATTTCTGACTTTGGCACTGAAGGCTCCACTGTTCACCAGCTAGTTGTTAACTTTGTGCACTTTGGTGTAGGGCAGGTAGTGAACAGTGGGTTTATCAGAGCTTTCACACTACAAACACCTGCTGCTGCTGAAAACAAGGTTGAGAGTGGTGAGCGTGAACCACAACCTCAAAACCAAAACAATGAGCTGAAAGACACTACAACACATTATTTGATCCATTGTTAATATAAAAACATTGATTAGTACTGCTGCTTTAATAATGCATTCATGTGTGCAGTAAGACAATCTGGTGCACTATGCATTCCTTTGGAGTACTAGTTGTGCATGTTCTCAAAAATTAACACTGCATCTCTGCAATTTGCAATTAAGCTCATGAACGGTGGCTGGATATCAAGTGAGGTCAGCAGGAGACTCTGAAGAAACCACAACAACAACGGCAAAACTTTTTGAAGAGACATACATTTGTGACGGCACTAGTGCTAGTTCATACATAGTACACAGACAAATATGTGAACAATGTCACTTGTCTTACAGCTGCTTGTATTTTACCAATATGTAGACAAGTGTAGCCTTGGGATAATAGCAGTGTGTTTCTGATATAAAACATGGAACAATTAGAGTGTGTGTTTACCTAAAGAGCTCTACCTCATCCTCCCCAAAAGGCCTGGTCTCGTCTTTAGGCAGCATGCTGAGGTAGGCAGCTTTCATGTAAACATACATGGCCTAACAGAGAGAAACAAAGAGACAGAGTCACTCCTTTTACTGATGATGTTTGACAAGATCAAGACACACCTTTGTACTGAGAAACCATCCAACTCAATCTGCTCTGAACTTGGTCGGCCTGTCTTGTGTTCTGTACCTTGGACCAGCGGCTCTCCTGACTCAGCAGGTCGGCGTAGAAGTACGCCATCTTCCATGCTCGCTTGTAGGTGAAGCACCACATCAGCTCCCAGTAGCACATGTGGTGGAACTGCTTCCAGGCCTGCTGGGCCTTGCAGCCATCTTCAAAGAGCGCCACTGCCTGATAGCACAGTGACATCACATCAGATGGCAAATTAATAAGAACATGTGACAGTGACGCTGCATTTGTGGTATGTTGTGTATTAAATATTAACATCGGTCCTCTGTAGCTCAGGGGCTAAAACATGGAATTAATTTTACGATGGTAACAGAAGTATTCATGTTTCACTCACTCCTAAGACAGTATGCAATCGCCTACAATTATGAAAGGTTTGTGAGAGCAAAATACTCTATTAAAAATCTTAAATGTGCAGGAAATAAAAAATAAGTCAGTCTTTCAAGCCATGCAACATTTTCTAAAACAGACCTCATCAATATTCCCCTTGATCTCTTCAGTCCTGCCTGCAAAGAAGAGGAATATTGCTCCCTGTACAGAAGAGAAAACATTACATAAAATTCGATTTGCATACCTACTGTACACCAATTACTCTTGGCAGTGTTTAACCAAGACATTCCCATCTTTGGCTTGGTACACATTGTGTGAGAGCTCAAAGTTTGTTCTCTGGGATGGGCAGGCATGTGTGTAAAAGGTGGAGTGGAAGCAGGGATTGTGAATTTATAAGAAGTGAGTCAGGTGGAGTGGTAGGAATGATAGCACAGAGGTGTGCGAGGGCACTTAAAATGAGGCAAGATGGTGCAAGGATTCAGGGTGCAGACGGGACTGAGTGAGCAGAAGGTGGAGCGAGCATCAGATCAGGGTGGGGATGATTTTGAGTGTGTGACTGGATGATAGACAGAAAGAGAAATTATGTAAGTGGAAGGAGGGATTTTTAAGAAAGGTGTACAATGAGATGGGTAAAAATAGGACAATTAAAGGAACAATGACGAGAAGACGTTTAGGTGGCAGAGAGAAGAGAAAACAAGTTTGAATGAGGTATAGCCAAGAGATGAGGACTCTACTAATTTTCTACAACTGAAAAGAACAATATGCGTTACAAACACTACAAACCAGTCTGAATGAATTGGCAATAAAGGATAAGTCTGGTTTATCACAACTTGGATTGTTATTTTTGGAGATTTGGCCATCATTTCTACTGATTATGATTAACACTGCACTAACTTTAACCACTCAAACTAATTGCAAAGACGTGGGAAACATGGGGACATCGCTAAAACAAAGTCTGATGGGGCAAGAAAACACGCAACGACCAGACAGACTGTAAACACACAAGGTGCTAAACCACTTTAATAATCCCTCATTGCACTAGAAAACTGTGTGCAATCATAAAAATGGCAAGTATGGTGGGTCAAACTCGTACCAGGAAGTTGCCCTGTCTGACTTTTTGTTTGCCACAAAAATAAGATCAAACTTGTAATAAACCAGAATTATCCTCTAATCTTCAGTGATACATTATCGCACTTCCATAAAGCTATGCTCATGACATCAGTCTGTGAGGCTACACTTGCAGCTGAATAGCACCTTCATTACTAGACATAAGGTCTAAAGTGTTTCCTAGAATATTTATAGATTTATTAGAATAAATCCTTTATAGATTTATTCTGTAAACAGGTGATCCTTATTAACACTCACCCGTGGGTAGCGGAGCCGGAAAGGTTTCAGCATCCTTTCAGCTTCAGCCACCTCTCCCTCACCTGTCCCTGAGAGGAGAGAACAGATATCATATGATGAGACTAATCATAGATAAATCTTGGTAAACAACATGCTTAATTCAGTTCATTAGAACATATAACGCGTGGATGTGGTACAGCGTTACCTAGTATGAATGTGAGGAAGGTGTAGTAGCAGAGCAGCAGCAGAGCGCACAGCATGGAGCGCAGGTTCATCCCTGTGGCACCGTCACACAGCAGAGACAGACCATATTCCTAAAACAGGACCACATATGTAGAATAAGAATAAGCAAGAGTGTGTGAGTTAATGAGCAAAGCATTACAGAGAAAATTTATACATCACCTTGTCTCCAGAGAAGCCTGCAAACTCCAGAACTTTGAGTATCCGTGGGGGAAATAGAGAGAGTGTCTGTAAAGAAAGAAGACCTGATAAACTTTATGATACAAACACATGACTGCACACAACTTAAAGTCAAAGATTTTTTCGTGACGTACCAGATTAAACGCCCCCATTCCAAATGATATTCCTCCCTCTAAGTGAATGTGGCTCGGTCCTTTGAGACAGTTTTGAGATTTTATGAAGGAATGTAGTTCTCTGGATGATAAAAGGCAACTACGTCAATTATTTAACAACACAGTTCAGCATAATAAACTAATACTGTTTATGTAATGACATTTGACTATGTACATGCTACATTTCCCATAATGCAACTCAATTGCATCTTTTTTATCACTATCTTTAAAATGCCACACACGCAGTTTGTAACAGAGGCTCTCTTTTATTAAACTGAGTCTTTAAATCCAAGCGAAGATAACCCTGATGACATCACTATGACATCATCTGGGTTTGTTTTTAGAAGATCCACCCCAAAACTACAGAAAATATACAAATTTTTCACATGCTTCATAGTACTCCAAATGACGAGTAAACTGAACTTCATTAATAAAATTGGTGGCGTGCACTTCAATAATACTCATACAAACTTTTACACTCTTAGTGTTTGTTAACATTACACACAACTGACGTTCAATAAATATACACCCTGTCTTTCTTTCTGTACTTACTTGTAAATTAAATAACTGTTTCGTACTTTGATCCCTCCTTTGATGAAACTCACCATGTTCTCATCCTGGAAAATGAACGATAAATACATACATAAGGTGTAATGAAAATGTATTTAATGCAGCCATTTGAATTGGGGTGCTTGGATTAGATTTCATTCAAGCACCACAAATTTGAGACAACATAAGGGTACCTTTCATGCCATATATTCATTGTACTCTTTCTAAATGATTTAGAATCCAGGAACTCTGGTGTGCTGTTAGCAGCATATACAGATATATCAAGATATGCAGTTTTTGTGTTTTGAAAAAAAGCAGTCAAGCCTACTGCACCTGGAGGAAGGTGAGAGCAGCTCTTTGGAGTTGGCACTCTGCATAACACACTTCAGCATGAAGCTGCACTGCAAAAACACATCCATCCATCCATACACATACACACATCCATACACACACACACACGCATTAAGTAATAAAAAACATACAATGATCATAGTCAAAAAGCAGCAGAGCCTGAAATCCAGCCCCAGATGTTACTATATGGTTAATCTACCTGACAAGAGCTTCCAGTCTTAATCTTCCATGCCTTTTTGTCTTCTACCTGAGTATGTCGCATTTCATGAGTAGATTTAAGGCTATAATGGGCCTTTCCTTCCCTTCCTGAATGTGCACACACATACAAACATTTGCAGAATTTTTTCTTAGATCTTGCATTTGCTAAATTTGGCATCCCTTGTTTAAGTGTGGATTGTTTCATTGCAACTTCATCAGTTGCTTGTACCAATCAATATGTACAGAAGACGTCCTAATCCGTGGCGTACCCCAGGGATTAATGCAGGGATCACTTCTCTTCATTGTCCCTTTTCTAGATGTTTCCACCATCACTAATATCCTGGCAATGCTTAAAGGTCCAGTGTGTAATTTAGGGGGATCTACTGGCAGTTTTTATTAATGTATGACCGTTTGAAACTAAGAATCACTGTGTTTCCTTGAATGAGCCTTTTTTCATCTATATAAAGAGCGGGTCCTCTTCCACAGAATTGGACCACCATGTTTTTACGATAATCCAGAACGGACAAAGAAAAAACTGGTTCTAGAGAGGTCCAGTCATGTTTTTAAGTTACCTGAAGTCTACTGTGGGTTCTCCTTCATGCCCGGAAGGGGATGGTGAGGCGAGGGATGTTCAGTTGGTTGTAATCTCCAACCTCAATGCCAGATGCAACTAAAATCTACACAGCTTATCTTTAAGTATTTCTGGCCAAGCTGACTACATGTCCCTACAGATGGTGATACTGGTCTGTTGGCCAGTTGGTCTCATGTCCTGATTCCGCCAGGTGTATGATGGTGTGTCTGTTGCACAGGTTGTTCTGTCCTCCCTGTGGCTTCATATGTGCCTAGGTACAGTTTCACAGATCTGTTTTCTCTATGGATGTTGAATGTCAGTGGAAAGCAAAGAGTCTGTTGACAATACCAAGATAATTGCCACTGACCTTTATAGATAATGTAGATGAAAAAAATATGCATTACAACATAACAGACATTCATTAAAATGAGGAAACACAATGTAATTTCCACATTTTTCCCCACTGCATTAATTCTCTTATTTGGATGGATATATAATGTAGTGAGATCTCCTTTTACCTTCAGTGAGTGATTCCCCAGCTGACTTGTTAGCAAAACCTGGGGATTTCCGCCGAAACCTGAAACACCACACAATATTTCCGTATCAACAAAAGACGTGGTGTTACTATTCCTGCTAACCACGTCTTTTCTCACACAGCAATCATTCAACAATTTCATGTGCCCATTTTTCTCTATCTTAACAGCTGCTATAATGGCTTCTTGCATGCAAATACAGTCAAATTGGTAGCATGTTCAGAAACAGGCTATGGAAATACACTCATAGAAATTTATGGCTCACACACTGTAGAAGTAGCAGCACGTTGGAGAATAAAGTAAGGTGTCTAAGATATGAGTGTGGTTTTAATGCCAGTCTATGAAATGAGTAAAATGCTAAATTTGGTTTAAAAAAAACTACATTCACGAGACATCCTGACCTCTGGCAGACCTCTTGGGCACTTTTCATGGTATTTCCTGCATTGCTGATGTCATCCTGCTGGAAAGTCATCATGGCCTGCATTTCCAGCACTGTGGCGTAGATAAGAGCGTGGTACATACTCTCATTCACTCTACACAGGAAACATGGAGTCGCAGGATCAACATCATTCAAATTCATATTAGTTAGCAAACATTATTTATTGTCAGAAGGAAAGCTACTGTATAAGCGACGCATTTTCCTGTTGAGAAAAGATAAGAGTAAATATCAGGTTCTCTTTATTCCTCCTATCTCCTCTACCATTGCAGCCTGTCTTGTGCACAGTGTTTATTTTGCAGGGCTGCCTCTCTGTTGGCTGTTGAATCAGTCAGACCTTGGGCGTCAGCTTCAGCAAACACCTCATATCCTGGAGAGCTGAAGCCTTGCAGGGCAACCCTCACAGGCCACAACTTCTCAGTTCACACAGACGTTTCGCATGAGGTCAAAAACTGCTGACATCAAACTAAAACACACCACTATAAAAGTGCGAAAAATAAAGTATGCATTGCAACACAAACTGAAACAGTCAGTTAAAACCTCTGTGGCTTGGGATTATTCTGTTACCTTGGCCGCAGCCTCTCCAAGCTCTCGCTGAAGTGGTTGTTAAGGAAGAGATCCAAGGCCTCCATGCACTCATCCAGACACTCTTTCAGGGTCATCTGTGAGGAGCTGCCACACAAACATGGGCAAACACATGCACACAGTAAATGCAAAAATGCACTCAATTCTGACCGAGCAGTGTTTTCTGGGGACAGAGCAGCACAGTTGTTAAACATACAGGATCCAGGTAAGAGGTTGTCAGCAAACATGGATTTAAATGTGCCTTCAGTTAAGGTCACGCAATTAGAGCATCACCACGCAACAGCATCTGCGTTACAGCCTCAAGATGATCCTCCAAAAAAGTGTAACCTATCAGCTGGTCCTAACAGAAGCTGCTGTTGTCCTGAGTTGCTTACCATCTGGAAAACATACAAAACTATAAGGGACTCTTGCAGCAACCCCCCATTTATCAGCCACTTTAATTCAACCTGGCTCTATTTTAAGGAGACAGGGAGACAAGGAAACAAAGACTAATATGAATTATTAGCGTTTCCTCGTGCAGGAAAGGGTGGATTATTACTATCATTTTTTATTTCCTGTGCAGGTTTGTTTTTCAACATTCGCCTACTGATCCGGAAAGTCCAACTCTCAGCGCGTCAGTGAAGTCACCTGTACTCACTTTTGTGCAGCATTTGCGCCTTTCCCATTGGACATGTTGTCTCAGCGGGCGCGTGCCCCAACACCTGTCAGGAGCTCAGGTGAAAGTCGAGATGCATTAAAACCAGGCGTTCAAACCGGGGCAGCTGCGCAGAGGTTGGTGTCGAGGGACAAAAGACTTTCCTGTTGGGTAATTTGGCGCAAGCCGCTCCGAGGTGCAGGTATGCGCGACTCTGTGCGGATCCAGCAGTTTGTGCTGAAGCGCCGCTGAGGCGCATCTGACTCCTCCTCCTCCTCCTCCACGTGACGTCACTGCCACGCACACATTATGGGGTGAATCAGGTGCGAGCAGCTCATCTGGACTGATCACACTCATGCTGACTGAAACGAGGCTGTGCAGCACAACAACTTCTCATTAGTGATTTTCATTGTTATTTGAATATTATTACTACATATTTGCAGCGTATGAACATTGTTATAGTGAACTATACTCAAAAATTAACCAAAATAAAAGAAATCTCTCCCAAAGCACAACACAAATATTAAGATTGTATTATTTTTATTTATTTCATTCATTGGCAGTGATGAGATTGTGACTTTGCGAATAAAACATTTGACACAGTATGTTTACAAGACCAGTGTAAGAAATATGAATGTTTTTGGTTTTCAGCAGGAAGAGCTGTGTTTGTGCTGGAGAGAGAGAGAGAGAGAGAGAGAGAGAGCGTCTCTCTGTTCATATGTAATGTTAAGGTATGGTCGCTTGGGGGCAGTGTTGTCATATTTGTTTACAACATGGACGTAATTCGATGAGCAGAGGCGCTCATGTTCCCTTCTCTTCACCTTTAGATGTAGGTGGGTCAAAAAAGCTGTTTTTTTCCCAATATATTTGTGTGATAAATATTTCAGCATTTTTTTTTTTTGCTTTTATTAATGGCTGAATGAATTAACTTTTTTTTAAAAATTCATTCTTGTGGATGATTTGTAGCTTTGTAGTATAACCCGAATTCCAAAAAAGTGAATTTGGTTAGACTGATAGTTGGTATAGAAAATATGTGAGTGTTTGAGTTCCCTGCCACTGGTGGTCTTCACTACACTGCCTGACCCATGGTCCCAACCTCTGCCACTCTTTGTGTGGAGCTTTAGCTCGAGAAATGTGTGGACTTGTGAACATGACAAACCCCCTGTTGCGGTTTCTCTGGTAGCCAAACTCCTCCAGTCCACATACTGTCATTCTACAACATTCCTTCCCTGACCTTTTCTGAACCACTTGAACTCATAACCTTCATCTGCTCCTTGTGAGACTTTTTGAGATGTGTCTGACATGAAGTACTATTGTTTCCTGTATCGTGTGTGTGTCTGTGTGTGTGTGCATTCGCTGCAGCAGATAGCTGTTTATAGTGTCTGCTGTTTGTGTGCAATAAAGTACAATAAAATATGACTTATACTGAGCAGCTGTAGTAAAGTAGCACACACTGGTACAGTTGTTAATTCAGTCAGCAGTGATCATTTTGGGCTGTGAGACTGGCAGTTCAACAAATATCTAAAAAATAAGTACATGAAAAATTAATCAAAGGTAAATTAAGAAAGAAGAAATTAAAAGCTGAATTTATGCTCACCTCATTCATTTTAATGTGCTGAATTTTGTTCACAAAGCAAAGTTTTAAATTTGTGCCATTGAGCTGACAGATGCTAACAAGCGTACAAAGCTATATGATCTTTCTCTCAAGCATTAACAGTATAACAAAGCACAATCTATTATTAAAAACCCAGAATGCAGTCACTCTCTCATGGGCTACAACTATGGTGCTGAAAAAGTATATCTGACACTGACATATCTGAATGTAGACTTTCACTTTCTCAAGATTCAACTCAGGACATAAAACAAACTGCTGCATGTGAGCAGTAATCAGAGCACCACCTCAAGCAAACCAAAGGTTACAAGTAGCCCAAATACGTCAAACAGAATGTGAACATAAACCTACGAGTTAAGAGTCGTACTTGTGATGATTTAGAACCACAGCATATTGCACAAAGACAGAATCTGTCTCGACTGCATAGGTGTGGGCTGTAGACAGACATTATAATAAGTAGTACAAGAGAGTACAACTGTATTGTGAGGGTATGTAAACGTGTTTCAAGAAAGCTCCCACTTTGGCACTGCAAACTCAAACTGACATGTACATGATCAGAGTGAAGTTGCTGCTAAAACTGCTGCTAATTACTCATCCTGTGGAAGGTATATTACTTGCACATGTTTTAATCTCTTTTTGTAGACTTTGATCTATTTGCTTTATGCTTAAAATGGCAGAATTGATGATAAAGTTGACTTTGAACTTTGAATGACTGTTTCCTCAAGCATCGATCATCTCAGACTACAAGATCACAACACTTGTCCCTCAAAGTTTGTTGACCTTTTTGTTGGATCACAAACACGGCAACAGCCTTTTTTGTTTGCTTGTTTTCTTGTGTTTCTCTATGTTTTGTAATACAAGAAAACACAGGACAACTAATAATGTGACTTTCATTCATGTCACTTACATATGGACGTAGGGATGCAAATCTCGGCAAGCCAATATCCGCACTGTTGTATCCATGAATGAATGAATGATTTATTTTGAACATGCTGTGACAAAACAATAGTATAATACATTTCTAATACCAAAACAACATAATAAGAAACACAAACATAACAGCAGTAGCCTACATTGTGAATGGCCTATGACACGTTACAGGGAAATGACAAAATCAATTTAACATCAGCTAACGTCGCATTTTCAAACTTTATCACGGACATATTTCCCAGAAAACGAAAATGAAAACACCGCAGACAGAAAAGACAGTTAAACCTTGCTCTGATTTGGTGAATAAATATACTTTTTTAGATGAAGTAGCAGTAATTGTTTAGCAAAATGTAGCTTTTGCATTCGCTACCGCACTACATGACTAAAAAATCAGGTAAGCTATTGAAATGTTATTTGACTTTGTAAACAACGACGCTACCACGTGGTTACTGAAAAATGTAGTTAAACTATTAACGTCGCTATATGTAGTGACGTTGCTGCCCAACACTGATGCTTGCCATGATATACAGTCAGCAGGCATCATAGTTGAAGGGTTCCTGCCTTCTTTTTTTGGTCTGCCGGAACTGGGCTGTGTGCAGTCTGAACCTGTGGCCTCTCCGAAAATGTTTTGCCTTGGCTGAGTGCAGCAGCTCGTTCATCTTCACATCGGAGTGGAGAAGAGACTGGACAGTCTGATAGTCTGATCCCGAATCAGCTCGAACGTCGTACACACATCTCAACAACTACATCATCTACATCATCTACGGGAACACTTCTCTGACTACGGAGAGCAACGAACCACGCTATGGATCAGGTGACGAGGAGCATTTGGTCTCTTATCTGGCAAACACTTCGTCCTTGCACATGCCGGTTTGAAATAAGCCTCGGTTGGGAGGAGCAAAGCGTCACTTTTACCATGCTCTACAACGGCCACACGCTGGCTGCGATTCCCATCATCCGCCGGGTAAACCCTCCTGACTCCGCCGCATTGACGGAGGTGTCAACTTCTCTGTGAGCTGCGCTCTGGCTCCCGCAAAGGACACCGACGGGTCACCGCGTCCCTCCCGTCAATCCCTCCCTCCTCGATGGAGGAGAGCACCGAGGAAGCGCACTGACGCTCTAACACATCGCGGAGATTGCGACGGCCCACTTCGTTAGTTGTTGCAATAAACATTGTGAAATGTGTCACTGCTTGTCTTTAATTGATATTCGGTGTTTCCGTTCACAGAAATCAGCAGGTGTGCTGTTCTGCGGAGCAAACACCTGTGCAGGTGGCGCAGACGACAAGACACAAATTAGTGCGAGATGTGCGCACACAAAAACGTTTGTCCGCGATCAACTCGGCGACATTGGAGGGACACAAACTCAAAAGTCAAATGTAGACTTTGTTCTGCCTGATGACTGCACATCATGCCACGGATCACTCGTTACACAGGTGGTGAGCCGCCTTCATTCAGTGCGCAGCCACAGGTTCAGGCACTGGTGGGCTGGAGGGAGGGTGAAAGGAGCGCAGCGAGTGCCCTCTCGGACGCGCCTGTGCTACATCAAACATGCTAACGTAGCCTCTCGGCTGCCATTTCCGTAGCAGCATTTAGCGGTTGCCGGTTGAAGCGTCCGGCCGGACTCATGTCACATCCAGCAGCTGCCTTCTCTCACTATGCTGCGTCTTGGTCTGATGTCACACAGGTGGCTTGAACACACTGCAGTATGGGCACCTTCAGAGTTTCCTCCGGGCCAGCTTTCATCCTTTCATCTTCGACCTTCAGCCTCTCTATGAGCTCCAAATACAAGTTTGAAATGTGACAGATTCACATCAGACAATATTGACAACATGACTCTGTCTATATGTGGAGCTACTGTATTCTTCTTCTTCTTCTTCTTCTTATTATTATTATTATTACCACCAACAACGTACTAACCTGCTTGTATGAGAACTGGCAGTCGTAGAAGTTTGGGAACGTGTCTCTCTGTCTCTCTGTTCAATAGTCAGGTGTATGGGCACCACGTCAGACACGTTCCCACGTTTTGTGTGCGCACATCTTGCACTAATTTGTGTCTTGTGGCCGCCTGCACAGGTGTTTGCTCCGCAGAACAGCACAACTGCTGATTTCTGTGAACGGAAACGCTGAATATCAATGAAAGACAAGCAGTGACACATTTCACAACGTTTATTTGCAACAACTAACAAAGTGGACCGTCGCAATCTCCGAAATGTGTCCGTGCGTCACTTCGCTTCCTCCGTGCGCTCCTCCATCGAGGAGGGAGGGAATAATGCGTTGACCCGTCGGTGTCCATGCGGGAGCCAGAGTGCAGCTCACCGAGAAGCTGACACCTCCATCAACAGGACTACATGGCTGAGTCAGGAAGGTTTGCCCCCTGACAGATGACGGTGACCATATTCAGCGTGTCACTCTCGCAGAGAAGGGTCACAGCGATGCATTGCTCGATACAACCGAGTCTGATTTCAAAGCGGAGAATGTAAGGACAAAGACAGCGCAGTGTTTGCCAGAGCACAGACACAATGCTCCTCATCACATGAGCCATAGCTTGGTTCATTGCTCACCGAAGTCGGAGAAGTGTCCCTCTAGCTGGGATACCTGTACGACCTTCGATTTGATTCGGGATCAGATTGTCGAGTCTCTTTGCAGTTCAGATGTGAAAATCAACAAGCCGCTGATCCGCAGACTACATAAAACATGATATGATTATATGTCAACGTATCAGCCTCCAGTCGATCACAATCAGTGGGTTTGTGGAGTGTAATAAACTTAAAATTTCTGTTGAAGCAATAATAGTATGCAACCTGCTTAGAATTGGCAGGCGTAGAAGTTTGGGAGCGTGTCTGAAGAGAGGTCGGCCAGTAGAACGTGAACTAACGTCACTGTGTCACATGGTGCCCATGAACCTGACTATTGAACAGAGAGAAAATCCAGGTCTGTGATTGGTAAAGAGGCAACCGATCACGCGGTCATGGAAAAGTCTCCACCAATCGCACAAATACATTAACTGTGAACATGAGACAACCGCATGGGTGCTGCATTTTGGGGTTTTTTGGGTTGGGTTGTGTCAAACATGTCAAACTTGTATGTCTGCATGCCTCCACTAGTCCACAATCCAGTTTCTTGTCTGACCACTTTGTTTCATTTCAGGACTCTCGGACCTGTTTGATGAACAGCCTGCATTAGTAACTGCTGCAGACACCAGCATCTCAACCTTTGTCCAAATGTGCAACTTGTTCATAAAGGATTTTCATTGACATTGACTGTGTTTTCACTTCATATGACCCCCAGAGTCTCATTTGTAGATGCCCCCAGACTCCCTCTTTACCTCCATTAAAAATGCCACAATATTTTTGGAAAGTCAAATTGAAGACAAAGAGTGTGTCGTTGTCTCTTAAAGAAGATGATATCTTATTCAAAAAACAGCCTGTTTGTCTGGCACACACAAACATATGAACTCACACACATGATATAAGTCTTTCATTTAGAACTGTTTACATGGTTTTTTTTTTTTTTAAGTGAGAAACACGCAACCCTTTTTATCTTTTAGCCTGTCCCATTTCAGTCCCAGCTTGTCAAAGCATGCATTTACCTCAGTGAGCAAATCCCTCCCTGTCGTCGTCCCTTCAATTGCTACCAGCTCCTCCATAATCTCAAAGTCTTTTGTTATACCACGTACAAAGATGAGCAACTGGGCTGTGTCACACACATCACAGCTCTCGTCCAGAGCCGAGGAGAAAAGTTCAAAATTGTCTGCTTTTTTTTTTGCATCTGAAGCTCCACGATGTTCTCGATCCTTCTCGTTATGGCTCGCCTGGAGAGGGGCACGTTCTCAAATGCTTCTTTTTTCTCAGGGCATATTAGCGCACCATTTAGTTAGTTCCACCAAACACTCTTTGATAAACTCCCCATCACAGAATGGCTTACTGTTTTTGCAATTTTGTGGGATATCACAAAGCTGGCCTTGGCTGCCGAATCCCTGGATGTGCAAAGCTTGGTTAAAAGGCCTTGTTGCTTTTGCAGCTTAGCTAGCAAAGCTTCAGAAGTCCATGCCCGCTCTCCATCAGTCAAGTTTGTGTATTTCTCTGCATGTTTAGTCTCGTGATGACGATTAAAAAAAAAAAAACTTAAAAACTTAAACATGGCGATCTGTTCTCGGCAAACTAAGCAGACGGCTTTACCTTTGTGTTCTGCCAAGGTTAAAGGTCTAAGTTAAAAATCATAAAGACATTCAAAAAGACACAAGTTCATAAATTGTTTAAATATGTTTTCATTCAGCTTACAAAACATCTCTAAAGTTCATTAATGTATGTGTTTGTGTAAGTGAAGACACTTGTGAAGTAATACTGCTACCTACTGGCTGCTTTGGGACAGCTACAAATAACTCTGTTAATTTGTATAAAACTTTACTCAGGAAGTAAAAACAGACAAAACAAGGAGTTAGCGGCTTATGTCTTGTTCGTCTGTACATCTCAGCAGCACCTGCACACATCTTGTGCTTTCTGGTTGCATCGTCGGTATGTACAGTTACAATATTAATATTGCATGTTATTGTTTGCGGGAATTTATGTTTAGAAGCACAGTAGAAATGTACTATTTGTCAGCTTGTTTCTCCGGTGTTTTATTCTAGGCTATTAGCTACACAGTTTCATGCTAATTGATTGTTAGTTCTGTTTGTGTTTGCAATATAATGTCTACGCATTATTGGAGATGTAATACACATCTTATTGACTGTATTGCTTTCATTTTCTTTTAGTTTTAAACTTTTCCTGGTGTCATTAAACCTGTGGACAACGGCACGACGGTCTCCAGAGTCTTGATGTGGGAAAAGAGTTAACTAACTGTCAAACATGCACAACGTGTGTATCAAGGACAGCACACTTTGACTTGAGTAAATAAATATTTAGAAGTCCATGTTTTGTTAAAAACTCTTCACTCTGCATCAATCTTTCTATTTTATTAGCTGACAAAACATTGCAGCGAAGTTGCATATGCTCGCACACATTCACCAACGTACATAAGTAAATTGAGAAATGCGTGACGTAAACTTAACAAACTTTGACTGAGGGACAAGTGTTCTGTGTTTCAGCAGATGTGGTGTCTCTGAAATTATTCTCAGCTCTGACTTGCACAAACAGCTGTAAACACACTGTGTAAGTTAGATCTGTGGAAAAAGGTGATGTGGGCGTGTCTGCAGCAGTTACTAATGCAGGCTGTTCATCAAACAGGACAGAGAGTCCCAAAATGAAACAAAGTGCTCCCACAAGAGACTTAATGCCTCAAACACTTTGAGTCACCACTTTGATACGTGCAAATGAAATCACACACTCAACTGAAAACTACACTCAAGAGCAAGCTCAATCTAGAGGGTGATACTGTGATCCAGTTTCAAAGATTCAAGTTCAACAATCACCTCTGCAACGTGACTGGCATGTCTGAGCTACCCACAGAGAGACTAAGGCTGAGGATAATACTAAAGGCATCACCCATTATGCCCCCATCTCTATGCTCATTGGACACTGGTTGTTCTGACACAGCCAGTGGGTCCTCACCATCCTCAGTATGTGCAAACCCTCATTCCAAGTACTGGCCTGATGATTTTATCATACCGACTTTCAATTATGATGTTGAGCTCAGAAAAGGAAATGAGGCTTATGAAAAAGGTGGTCCCCTACTTAGTGTGACTGCAGCTATGAAGAGAGAAATACATGACAGAGTAGGAAGTGCTATGTATGAGTACAATGCATATCCAACATCAAAACAAATTGAGGATGTTGCCAAAGCCCTTGTTGAAAAGCATCCCTGTTTGAGAGAGCCAGGTTCCTCACATACTGCTGGAAGTTCAGCCTCAGTTTTAAGATGGGTAACCTCCATCAGAAGTACCATATCGCTGGATGCCAAGAGCTTACAGTCAAAAGAGGTCAACAGACACATCAACTGGAAACAGGAAACTGAAGAAAGCAAAATGGTTCGAGATCAACTGGCCAGGTTTTCCTGGAGGGAGGTCTCCACACTGCCTTGAAAGTGAGAGGATAGCTCTGATAGAGGAGATGAAGAAAAAGAAGAGAGATGGGAAAATGATGGACGCTCTGATGGAGAGCACCTGTGCCTTGCGAAGGAAGTAGATTGTTGATGGTGAGCCTCCTGTGTCTGAAATTGAAGAAAGATGGCCAGCACTGTTGCCAGGTAATTATTTTGTAGATCGTTTTTTTAATTTTTTGATTCAGCTTAACAAAAAGCCAAGCTTTGCATTCATTCCAATCTTAGATTTGAATATGAGCTTTCTGTTTCATTATCAGTATTTTTTATGTTTATTGATTCAAGAATTTTTAATCAGTTTTCCCAACTACATTCTAATGGCCTGTAAGAGCCAACGCCAACCCAATGTCGACCTCTAGCTGAGCCTAATATACTCATCTACTGACCTTCTGCACTTACCTTTGGATCATCCAACTCCCTTTATACTTACTGTCATTCTGACCTACAGAGAAGAATCCAAGCAAATCTTAGGACTTCACTTTTATTACACAACCCAATCACTAACCTTGCTTTCCATGGTCCTAAAGGACACTACTGCCAGAGTACTGTAGTTCCATGTTGTAGCTCTATGCCGCTATGAACAGTGTGTAGACTATATAGATATATCACATGGCTCTACTTGTGTGACTGAATGTATTTTATCAATGTGTTTCATGTTGTAAGTAAACCACTGACAAGTAACTTATTTTTCTCCTTACAGATTAAGGCAGAATTTATGGGCCTGGTTTCTACTAATCTCCACCGGGTTTTCTTTGATGGACTTGACAAGTATGTCACAAGACTGCTGGAAACGTACAGAGTGCGAAGTAGTAGCAATTCTGACCTGCGCAGTCTGCTTCAGCCCCTTGATGTACAAGTAAGGATAGTCTGATTTTACCCAATTATTAGATCACAATCTCTCAACCATCAACAAAAAATAAGATTTGTGTCCCATGTAGAAATAGTGTCAGTCATTGTCGAATCTAATGTGATGAAAAGCTGTTACTGTCATTAGCTTATCTGCAGTTTAAGGTTTACTGGATGTGGGGGAAAAAAATCATATGGTCTCTTAATGGCAACATTAAATGGACACTTTAGTTCCCTGGAAAACTTAATAGATAATTCACTACACTACTACTTCTGTACAGAGGACTATATTGTGTTGGCGAAATCAAAAAACACTTTTGGACAATACTCAGGTCATTCCATTCATCTGGCCTGCAAGCACAGATGGGTTTTTTCACTGTCTGTGCCATTTAGCATATATCTGATTGTGATGTAGCTAAATCTGTTCTAAACCACAGTTTAGCTTGTCAAATGCTAAGTGACACAGTAGCAGCACCAGTGAAAAGTAACATAGGCATCCTTGATTGCTACAGTTTGTGACAGTTTGTCTTCTGTTGTTCTTGTGTGTTGAGACTTCAAACCAGAAGAGAAGAGCAGCTGCTTTGCTTGGACTTCCATATTACCTGAAAGAAGAATCCTAGCAGTTTCATCTGTGTCTGTGAGGTGTGTGAGTTGATTTCAATGAAGCATGGGAAACGCTTATCACAGTGAAAAATAATTTATTAATCAATGTAAGACAGAAAGCTAAGCTTTAGGCAGCTTTAAACTCAAAAGAGGCTGGAAACTTTTAAGAACACCACTAGAACACAAAGTTTGTGGCCTGTTATGCTGATTAATTTGTGCCAACTGTCTTCCAAAACATACACGCATACTAAACATACAAAGCTATTATAATGATATGATGCAATTTACAACGATTCTCAACTGTACTTAAAACAAGCTTTATTTAGCTGTCTGAAATTGGACTGCTTGGAAACTGGACTTCAGTACTCATGCTTGTCTTGGTTTAATCTTGAAGCAGTAAAGATATACACATTTAAATGGCATACATGAAAATATTTTAAAATATTTTTTCTTCAACAATGCAGATCTGTAAAACTTTTTCTTTACAGTTTAAGATACTTAATAATATAGCCGTTTACTGAAGACTGAAGTGTACATGAGTCCAATGACATTGTGCAAAGTGAATAAATCCAGTGACCTGCCAGCACGACTGCACTCAGGCAAAAGAAACCTATGGTGTGGCGGCTGGAGCACCTGCATCTAAAGCTGTGGTGCATTTTAAAACTTTTCAAGTTCTTGTGTTGTTCGAGGGGACCTCCAATAGGGGTCCTCCAGCAACATCAAGCAGTACCAACTATTCTTAGCAGTTGTTCATGATGAAAACACAAGTCAGTCCTA